>CM047813.1:14283670-14695882 GCA_026214975.1 Gentiana macrophylla
AAAAGAATAGGGAGAAAAGGTTGAGCCGGTAGGGCTGTGCCACGGATAATGTAGTAAATATTCCGGTCTGTTAAGAAAGTTATGTTCAGGGCCTCCAACGTTGAGGATGAATAAATGTAGCATAATACTCATGAACCAATACAAAAATGATACAAGAAGATATGATACACAAATAATGTAACATTGAAATGAATGTTCAAAGTAATTGGCAAATGTATGTCATTGTTGTTTATTTTCAGCTCCTTCCTGAGATCTTGTATACAAGTTCACTGTTAGTTTTTATGTATTATCTTTACTTTATGCATCTCACCTCATGATCATTATCCCAATAATTGTTATTAGTTCCTTTCATGCTATGTTTCCTACCGAGTTTATAACTCACCTCTTACTTAATATCTTTCAGATGATTAGCTTTTGTAGCAATGTGATCAAAGATGGAAGTGACCTTTGCTCCTCCCTACCCCATTTCGTGAGATTATTCTCGGTCCAAGGTGTCTTTCTATGATTACTCTCATCTTTCATGAGTTTTGAGTCATCTTCTTAATCCGCGACCGATAAGTCGTGGATTTCCATAAGTTCTAGTATGTAATGAATTTAGTGAAGTAGCAAGATTGTTAGTATCTTGTAGTATTGTAGTAAAGTTGTATTAATGTTGAAGTGTGAACTTATGTATTAGTAATGGTTTTGTAATGTTGTAATCACGAGGATGCTTTAATTATTAGTTACATTGAGATTCTTTACTATCCATGGATGAGGAATATATAAGGTGAAAGAAGGTGAAGAGGTAGAGTTGACAAGCTTTTGTGTACAGATAACAATATGCCTTACTTTCACCACAATTTCCATAAAAATTATGTAGTTTCTTTTGGGGAGGCTATTATGTGAGAAAGAAAATACGGGAAAAGTGGCTATACATGTCGTTTATCAAAAACAACGGAGGATTCGGCCGTGATCTTAAGATCTTTAACTTGGCCTTCCTGGCAAAACAATCGTGGTGAATTGTCACAAATCCTTCATCTTTGGTTGACAAATCTGGTTTTTTTTTTTCCTTTTAAAAAAATCTTGTTTTTTCGAGATAACACATGCAACTTCAACCTCGGCATGAGTTTTCTATTTGGAGAAATATGTTGAAGGTTACTGTACTGCCTAGAATATATCACTTCATGAATTGTGTGTGCCCATTGAAAAAATTGTCGAAAAAATACTATGCGACCAAATTTGTTGAGTTTGTTTTTCCTTGCTAAGTTTATAGGTCACCGACTTTACATGTGATATACCACACGATATATGAAGCAAGTATTGTCATGTTAAATCAACGTAATTTCAACACACTCTCATCTTTCTCAGAGTGGTTGGAATTCCTTTTACCTCAAAGGATCTTGTTTCTTTGGCCTCAATTATCTCTACTTTTTGGCACATTCGGGAAAACACGATGTAACGTGTCTTTGAACATGCGTTAGTGCATATTTCTTCCATTGTCACACATGTTTCTACTGCTGTAGGTGATCAGTACATTTCTTCTAGTTCTTGCATGAACCCGGGCCTCCCACACCTAACCCTCGCTTGCCGGATTCTCGCACTCTCTCCAAGGAATGTTGTGGTAAAGTGTGTAACACATACACAACTGTGGTGGTTGATGTAGTTTGTATATGTGTCTTATTTGAGATTTTCTTCCGCATGTTGGTCAAAAGACACCGAGAGCTCCTCAACTATGCGTAAGGACAAAAATATTTCGTTTCAAATAGTTTAAGAGCAAATTTATTAAAAAAGGTTTAAGACCTAAAATGTCACGAGTCAAGAGGCCCCGGACTCTTTTGTCCTATATACTACATCCACATCCGTCATAAAATATAAGTTATCCTGCAGATTTTCACAAGATTAAGAGAAAAGTAATAACGCCATAAATTTCAAGATTAATATCCTCAAATTCAATAAGTCATAAGAATGAAAAGTGGTTGTAGTGATAATAAATTGCGTAAGACAGAGAAAATAATAATAAATGCTGACGGTAATGTAGGCTTATACAAATCGAAACGTAGGATTTAATCAGATTTTGGAATCCGAGGTAGGATTTGATACATTTTCTAATTAATATCTCTTCTCTCTCTTTACTACTTACGCTATTTTTCGCGTTACAAGACACAGATTCAAAAACACAATTATCGCCTTGTATTTTAAGAATGATGAACATATATACCCTATCAAATAATAAATGTTCTTTTGATATATGAAATAAATATGTAAACATTAAATATTATGATAGATGATATTTAGAAAAACGATTAAATAATGTATTGATTTTCTAATGGGATAATTTATCATTTTAAAAATGGACACTTTTATAAGACGGATGTAGTGACTCTGGTCCCATAAAAAGTCATCCATATTTTGCTTTGACACATGATTAAGAAATCAATTAATGCAGTAGAATTTAAGTGGGCTTAATGGACATATATATCCTATCACATAATAGACGCTTCTATTGAATTTGAAATGTACATACAAACATTAAATGCAAACATAATGGTTTGTGTGTTAAAAAAAATACATTAAATGATGTATTGATTTTATATATGTATACTTTTTATGTGACAATTAATTTTTAAAATATGAACACTTTTTACGCAGACTATGTAATAATATTTTTTATTTTTCATTTTAAAGACAAACGAATATCCAAATATTCTGTCGGCTCCAAAGGCCTTACTCAGTGACTTGGGAAGAACGACAGGCCAAAGAAGAAAAAAGTAAAAGAAAATGTATATATCTATGTGACCGCTTCAACTGTGTCAGGTGTGTGGGAAATCTACAACGGCGGCATTTTCTTGAAAGAGGAAAAGGGTGGAGGGATTGGTTTTATGAATGATTGATTGATCGGGGGTATAAAGAGGAAACGGAAAACTAAAAATGGTGCTGTGGGAGCTCACATTAGGGACGGCGTATTTTTAGGTATTCGAAGAACTTACAGGTTGGGTCTCAAGATTCAGCGGAAGGTCATCCTCCCAAGTATCCCAAAATCCGTCAGTTCGTCCAGAGGTATTCTTTCGATTTTAGGGCTTACCTTTATAATTTGAATCGATTCGGATCATAATGCTATACCAGATGCAATTTAAAGTGATAACAGATAATTGTTCAATTTATTATTTATTTGCTTGAGATTTCTCTCATTGGTTGGCAAATGAGATCTTGATCCAATGTTAAGGTGGGGTCTCATTTGCCATAATATACCTTAAAATCTTTCTGGGATTCCTTAAAATGGATATCATAGTTGAGAGTGGTGGATTTTTGTTGGAATTTATTCTCTCTCACGATGACATTTGAGAATTAGCCGTTGTTATAACTTATAAGTAGGTGTGTTTGTTAAAAATTGATTTAAGTGTAAGCACAAGAATTGCTTTATTAAATGCCTTAGCAAGAAGATGATGATTCAAGTGAATACATAACTTGTTATTAGATAATCCCAATCTGTGAGTGGAAAACTTAGACAATATTGTATTTTTCTCTCAAGAAGTAAAGTAATGGTGGCCATACATTGAGTGAAAATTCTATTTTGTTAGAAACCTTATAGATGACTTGTTTGTAGGAAATGGGGCTACCTTCTTGTTCAGTCCATTATGTTCATTTTTTTAATAGGAAACGCTAAGGATTATTTGGTAGAAGATAGAATTCAGAGTAACTATCGATGTTGTGGATTTTGTAAATTTTGTTTAACTTGTACTTCAACTTGTTCTTTTCTTCAGTAAAAAGAAAACTTAAAGGATATCCCATGAGAATAGTTCTCCTGTTTTTCTTTTTCGTTTCCATTGATGGAGTCTGCGGCCTTATGTTCTTGCATTCTTTGGTTATTTTAGATGACCATTTTGCTGTAATATCACATCAATACCGATTTATATTGCTTCTTGGTGGTGTGATTGAATCTCATACTGATTTTCTTTTGTTTATGATTCTCTAGAGAGGAAACACTTACTTATGTAATACTTGTCAGCTAGATTGCACGGGTACCGCTTACTCAGATACGGGATAGACGGGTGCGGATTTTTGAAAATATAGGATACTTAATATGGAGGGCATATGTTTAAATGTGAAAAATATGAGGACCGGTTCCTTTCTTGGTAGTATTTGATCATTTTACACAAATTTTCATTCATTCTGTGCCGGTATATACTCAATTTTTAACATGGTTTTTCATTTCACATATCCGAGTTATGGATATGCATATATGAATCCCGATCCAACTTTAGAAATGTCAGATTTGCTTTGTGT
The DNA here is from genome assembly GCA_026214975.1 of Gentiana macrophylla. Classification (NCBI taxonomy): domain Eukaryota; kingdom Viridiplantae; phylum Streptophyta; class Magnoliopsida; order Gentianales; family Gentianaceae; genus Gentiana; species Gentiana macrophylla. The sequence continues at coordinate 14,287,934 of CM047813.1, forward strand.
ATCCTAAGTATCCTGTGCGTATCTGTTGTGGATTAAAGATCGGATAATGGACACGCTACAAGACAAAAGTACATGTGCATCATAGCTAGTCAGAAATCAGATATTGTTTGAAGCTTTGTAGTTACAATTAATCTGATGTTGAGAAGAAATATATGTTACGCTAACCCAAAGCCATTGTTGAATCAGATATGCCACTTAATCTCCTCTTATTTACAGCAGAGAAGTATTGTTTCTAACTATTCCTTTTATAATTTTGGTTTTTATTTTTGATCCAGAAAATGTGCTTGAAAATGCCCATGACTGGAGTTTTACCCTGCTTACCTATTTCTGTTGACTTGTAATTTATCCTCTCTGCGATTTTGAAACATGAAATTATCAATATCATTATGTACCTTGTTCAATGTTGTAATCTACAGCTCAGTTTAGTTTTACTTGAATCATTGTTTCTTCAGGTCAATGAGAAAAATGGTGTATCATGCATGAACTCTAGAGCTAAAATTGTTTTGTAGTTTAGTGTTTCTGGCACAGGCCTTTGTTTAGCTGAACGTGGGAGTAAACTTGCAGAGCTTTCAGTTTTGAGAATGACCTCTGATTTACGCTATGTTCTCTGTGTACTTCTGCACTCCAAGACTATATATTGATGATCAGTGTGATCCATGCATTTTGCATAATGATTTGCTCTAATTTTGGGCACTTGCTCTTTTGGGTTGGTGGTGATACTGATACCAATCCTTCGAATGACCAGATCGCAGTTGAACCCGCCTCATGTGTTGTTCTTCTTTCTTTTTTTGTCTAGTATCTTCTCATTGTTATATGAGAGACGATGTTTATTTCTGCAATGGTGCACATAAGCATTCAATTGTGGGAAGACACATTTTGATTTTTGTACTTATTGTTCCTTTATTTTTCTTCGGTGTTTCCACTCTGTCGTGTCACGTGTTTGATTCCCACTCAGTAATCTCTGTACCACGATTGTCACCGCCTCAACCTATGTTGCTTTCTAGTTTTTCTGGTCACCAGCCTGCGTTAATTTTCTTACTTTGGTGTTGGTCTTATATCTTGTGAATGTAGGCTTAACACGGAATGTGTTTGATGTTGCACTCAAGGTCCACAAAAGCATTCAAGAAAGAGATCTTGAAGTTGGTCGGAATTTGGGAATCGGATTCTCAGATGGCTCGACAAGATGAAGCCATCAGCTGAGATCCGACCAAAGCCTCCTCAAGACGTTAGCATAACATCAAAACCGAGTAAACCATCTTCTTCTAGTTTATCTCAATACAAAACCACCAACTCCATAGCAAAGGGTGGAAAAAGTGCAGATGGAGAATCTGGGAGGCATTTATTTACCTCCTCAAGGGGTATTTTCCGTAGAAATTTCCCGAGTGTTGCCATGATGATGCAACGCACAAAGCCGTCTGGAGCAAACAGTCAATACAGGCACTTGAGTATCTATGATGGACCTCAAGCTCTGAAAACCAACTATGGAGGATTCGGTAACGGGGTTACGATTCGGAAGGACATAATGCTATGGATGCTGCAAAGGTAAATCATCCACAGAAAGAAAGAGGGTCCCTATCAAGATTAGGCAAAAAACTGCATGGATTTCCCTGAAAATAGATGCAGTTCTTTGATTCGTCTTCTTTTCGCAAATAAACGGATTTTCGCTTCCTCATCCCCCCCTATTCCATCTCCCTTCTCTGTCACATGCATTTTACACATACATCATGACTATAAAAATGAATGGGATAGAGAGGGGGTGGAGAAGTAGGGATTGTAGGCGTATGAATTGTAATGGATAGAGTAGAGTAGGCTCTTCAATGAGGTTATGACTTCTCCAGTCCCATACTTTGTAAGCTTTTCTATGTTTTTGATTTTGTTTGAGTCAAACTTGTAGTATTAGGATTACTACGTTGTAAACCTGTATCAATTGTTTCCGTTGGGGGAGGTGTGTGTGTCTTCTGAGCTGAACCGTGATTTCGAACTGCGGGTTAGGTTCAGTAGGGTGGTTACAGTGTCCTTCCTAAGCCAAAATTTTGTTTTAGGGCTTTGATTGTGTTAAAATTTACGGTGTATCTTGACTGAATTTCAGACGTTTTTACCCTTTCAAATGTATGGTTTTACTTAACTCGTTGATTCGACCGAGTTTTTGACAATGTTAAAAGTATTCTTGACTCAATATTTGTCGAAAGTCTTCCTGGCCAGTAATGAAGACGAAAACATTCAAAGTTCGACTCAGATTAAATCGAATAATCATCGTTTCGATCAAATTGGGTCGTAATAATTTGCAAACTCGTTGATTCGACCGGATCTCGCATTGAATGTTAAAGGTTTTCCGACTTAATGTTGATCGAAAGTCTTTTCGACCAGACGGCGTGAAAAGATTTAAAATTCGACTGAAATAATCGTAATAATCATCGCTTTTCTCGCCGACCAGCCGTAATACTTTGGTGTGTGAAAATATGTTCCGAAGAAAACCATGTCTTGATAATAAAATCTCCAACAAGTACTCATGCCGATTTTTTGAATTTGTTTAAAGAATAATAATTAAAATAGAAAGCGATCGATGGGAACATGCTGTATAGATGATCTCCAAGTTTAAGATTCTGCAGCACACAGTCGGTCGGTCGGTCGGTCAGTAATTGATAGGATGAACGAGGACCGATGTGATCATTTTCTTGGTTGAGGAGTTTGAATTCGCGAAGCCATCTATATCTTTGAATAATGTGTGAATGATTCTTCCTATATTGACAACTCGCTAGATTATAGCCGGTTGCACCGCGGTCGGGAGAAAACATTCACTATTTATATCTTTCCAGGCATTTGTTACTTGCTTCTTAAGCTCATCAACTGCCTTCTTTTTTGAGACCCCATACTCACTCATATAGCATTTCACAGCACCGGCTTCCCTGTCTCCATCCTGTTTACAAGCCATTTCTTTATAATTAACTATATATATATATATATATATATATATATATATATAAGTATTAATACAATGGCATTTTGTAAACGCTATAGTAGTTAATAATTTGTATGAATGGAAATGGATTATGGTCTTTAATACAAGGTTAAGTTTTCTATGAACATTGTTAGTTATTAAACTTATTCCGTTTTCTTATTTAAGGGCAAAATTGTCAATTGTGAAAATTAATTTTTACTTTTGGCGACTACAAATAAATTCGACATCTTCGTAAACGAATTATGTACAAAACTCGACTTTGGAGAGGTCAAAGCAGATTTCGACGCCTTTAAAATCGTAAATTATTCTCAATTGCGATGCCTGGTTGATCGATCGTGGTGCCGCCGACATTTATTTCCGCATAAGAATACGGGTATCCGGTCACATACAAAGATATATGCCATTAATATTTGGCACTTGGCCCAGTTGAGTACATCCTCCGTAAACAAGTTTGTCATTCCTATGAATGAAGTTATACCCACCAAAGTGGCTAGGCTTGAGCACAGCGCTGTTTCCATGTATTCTCGCTTTTCTCCCACGACAATTTTAATTCAGAAATTGGCCTTTTTTACAAAATAGTCTGACGCCTGAAAGACTCACTTACATGACTAAAATTGGTCTTTTCCGACGACAATTTTAGTCCTCAGTAAATGGTCTTTCCGCGGCGACAATTTTAGTCCCTGTAGTGGTCTTTCCGGCGTTTAGGACTATTTTTCCAAAAAAACTCACTTACGTGATTAAAATTGTCATTTTATAAAAACTAGACCAAAATCTAAAACGCTGTCTCAGTTAGAGGATGAAAATTGTAATTTAGCCCTTTTTTTTTGAGAAGTATTGACAACCTTATTCGTAATTGCTTTTTCTGTCAAAGGTAAAATGAAAAAAAGGTACAGTTTGTTTTTATTTTTAATTTTTAATTTTGTTTTTCCTTGTATAGAAATGATAAATGTATAAGTTCTTGATCAAACAAGAAGAACTAATTTGAATTTAGAATAAGGGAAAGAAGCTAAGAACACAATAATCTGGAAAGCTTCATTTAACTTCAGTTGATGTTTACGTAATGGAATTAACAACCTAAATAAGCACTAGGAAGCTTCAATTGTAACTGAAGTTAGTTACAACCGCTTCTATTAACTGACTAGAGTTTCAACTGATTTATGAGCTAAGGGTTCGACTTAATGTCTCAACGAGTCCTTCAATTCAGTTGCTGCTGATTTTGCTGTCCTTTGAGTTCAAGTTGCTTTGCTTCTAATACTTTAATACCACATCTCAAACTGAACACTAAGGTTGATATATATATATATATATATATATATATATATATATATATATATATATATATATATAAAACAAAGGATAGGAGCTCAATAGGGTTTGAAGTCTAGTCTTGTCTAAGGGCTTTGTGAACAAGTCTGTCAGTTGCAACTGTGTTGTGATAGGCAATGGTTTCAAAAGTCCTTGTTGATATCTATCCCCACCACATGACAATCTATCTCAGATGTGTTTAGTTCTTTCATGGAACACATGGTTTTCACTATACATAATGCACTTTTGCTATAAAAAATAGTGGGATTGACCTTTCTTGTTTGATATTGAATTCCGCCAGTATGTATGTGAGCCATTGTAGTTCACAAGAGGCCATTGCCATAGCGCCAGACTCGACTTTGAAGAGCTTCTTGAAGTTGTTGTTTACTCCTTAGATCTCCAATCGATGATCGAACCTCCACAACGATCGAAGTTTCCATGACAGACGTTTCTAATGTCATTGCAACCACCCCAATCAACATCTACATAGCACTTTAGCTCCAAATTGTCCTTTGCTGGGAAAATGATACATTGACTTGGTGGTTTCTTCATGTATTTGAGCAGTTTGTTTGCTGCTTGAAGTTGTAACTCTTTGGGTTTATCCAAGAACAGACTAAGTTGTTGAGTAGCAAAAGTTATGTCTGGTCTGGTTAACCCTAGATATAGCAGCTTGCCCACTAGACTTCTACAATAGCTGTTTGAGTTTAATGGTGCAGAATCCTTGCTATGTAATTTGACTGTAGTGTCCATAGAAGTCATGCTTGGCTTGCATTTTGAGAAACCATACTCTTCAAGTGATTCTAAGCAATATTTTCTTCGTGACAACACAATACCTTTATTTGATCTTGCCACTTCAAGTCCTAGGTAATACTTAAGATCTCCTAGATCTTATATGCCTAATCTGCCATTTAAGTAGCCTTTCAAATCTTTAATTTCATTCATATCTAGGCTAGTAACCAGCACATCATCTACATAAACCACGACTGCCACAAAAGTACTATCAAAACCTTTAATGAACAAGCTATAATCTTGTTTGGATTGTCTGAAGCCCCTCTCAAGCAGAGCTTAGGATAACTTGATGTTCCACTGTCTACTAGCTTGTTTTAAGCCATATAATGACTTCTTAAGACTACAAACCATGCCTGGCTCAGTGTTGAAACCTTGTGGCACCTGCATATACACATCTTCAGTCAAATCTCCATGCATAAATGCATTGTTGACATCTAGTTGGTGCAGATTCCAGTTTTAGCATCTGAAATAGCCAATAAAGTTCTCACAATAGTAAGTTTTGCTACTGGTGAAACAATGTCTAAATAGTCCAGGCCTAATGTTGTGTGTAGCCCTTTGCCACCAATTTAGCTTTGAACCTTTCCACTGAGCTATCTGAGTTCCTTTTGATTATGTAAACCCATTTATACCCTATTGGTTGCTTGAATTTAGGCAAGGTACCACTTCCTAAGTTTTGGTCTATTACATGGCATTTATTTTATTCTCTATAGCTTTCCTTCACTCCTCATGTTTGATAGCCTCATTGTAAGTCTTAGGTTCTGTCAAAACTTGAGAACTAAGAACATAAGACTGATAAGAAACATACAGATGTTTGAGTGTGTCCACTTTGTCAATAATGTGAGGAGATTTTGAGTTTCGAACATTATTGCACGTGTAATCTTTAAGATATGAGGGTGCTCCCCTATTTCTTGTAGATTTTCTAGTTTTTGGTAAGTCAACATTTAGATTATCTTGCAGCTTGTTCCACATATTCTACATTGTCAATAAGCTTAGGTCGAACTGCACTGCACAAGGCATTGGTCTAATTCGTAAAGAGCTACATCATGTAAATCATTACCGTGTGAATTATCGATTGCAAAATATCATATGTAGGATATGTAGAAGTGGACTCACCCAAGGTGCATCTTGATCAAAAGAAATAGGTAAGGGTAAATCAAAGATATCACCAAGTAGAAGATTTTTCTTTGAACGGAAATATCATTTCATGAAATACCACATCTCTTGCTACAAATATTTGTTTTGTATGAAGATTTAGAAGATAAAAACCCTTCACATGAGCAACACAACCGAGAAATACCGATTTATTTCGAATGTGGGAAGTTCGGCCACAAAACTCAAGATTGTCCTAATGTACATCCTGAAGGCGCTAGTGAGCACAAGCATCCTGCTTATGATATTTTAAACCCAAAAGTACCTCAAGGACCCACTCCAGAAAAGCCTTCTGAGCCATGGATGATTGCACATAATAGAAGGCGTAGACCTACAAGAGGCCAAAAGAGCAGAAGAGGTAAAACGAATGGTAACACCGCGAGCGAGCTGATACAAGAAACGAAAATAGGGGAAATAAAGGCCCCTCTGGATCCATATTTGTAGTCGATGGTGAGGACAATAATGATCCTGGACATGAGGAAGAGGACCAGCAAGATGAGATCGTGAATTTACGGAGACAAACGGAAGACGTAGCAGCAGCCGAGGTAGCTCCTAATGTAACCTTACTACGTAGAGATGAACCCAAATCTAACGGTAATACTCAGTCACCACGGTAAAACGGCCGGAACACTGGGAAAATCCAAGCAATTAACACCGAATACCCAAGAGGAAGGAACTTTCACCACATCAAACAATACCACATCACCGCAAAAGATCTTCGTTGTTTGCGTGTTCGGCAAAGCCACAAGAACAACTATCAATCCTTCTCACCGATATCTCTAATCGTAAAAATTATCAACCAAGATCGTCCGTGCCTCCGACATAATGACATACACTTGAATGAATGACAATTCCGAACAAGTACTTTGAAGCAAAATAAAACAACATACATGAAATCTAATCCACCGATATTAGTGTGGATTGGCAAGAACATAATATTACCACTGCGGAAAGGGGCATTGAAGTCACGGTTGATGATATAAGGAAATATAGTAGCAACTTTACTAACACCAATTGATTTTAGTACAACGGTAAGCGCTTTATCCTAATATGGTATCGGAGCAGAGATCATGAGTTCAAACCCCGCTCCAACACAATTAAAAACAAATATAAAAACCAAGTGTTGGGCCTCACTCTCTTCTTATAGGCCACACTTCCCAAACAAAATAAAAACAAGTGTTGGGTCTCTCTCTTCTTATAGGCCCACACTTGGGGGAGGAGGAGGGGGCGTGATATAAGGAAATATAGTAGCAACTTTACTATCACCAATTGGTTTTAGTACAATGGTAAGCGCTTGATCCTAATAGTTGAGACTGAGGGATGAGCCTGTAGATGATATGGATAGTACGGATAGATGAATCCTCTCATACTCTTAAGTTTGTCCTTTTTCGATGCATATAATCAACCGGAATTGTCGAGGAGTGGGTTCCTGCACTTCTCCGCAATTTTAAGGATTTGGTTAATAGTCATAAGTCGGACATTTTTTGCCTACTTGATACTCTGAGTAGTTAGCCACAAAGCTAAGAGACTTACCAAAACTCCTGCTTATTTAAAGATGTTTGTGTTGAAGCATGGGACTATGCCGGAGGAATTTGGGTTCTTGGAACGATAACATAATGGATATAAAATATATATCATGTATCAATCAATGCCTTACCATGTCTATATGCAAAGAACTCGTATCGAGTGGATTCTATCGATAGTTTATGCTTCACCCACCTCCAACTTGAGATCGGATCTTTGGGAATACTTGAAAAAATTGCAATGATCGTGAAACATCCGTGGTGTCTTATGGGTGACTTAAACCAAGTGATTTAATAGGAGGATAAAAGAGGCGGAAGGTCGGTTACGGGACCAATGTGGAAAGTGTGAGATCGATGATTCACAAATGCAACCTTGTGGGAATCAATTTCATGGCCAAAGATTCATATGGAAAGAGCGCTTTTCAATGGATCGCATATTGAAGAACGCTCGATCAAGTCAGAGTACAAGCGATTGGGTGATTAAATTTCCGAAACTACCCACCTACACGCCCCAAAACACTCGATCATTGTCCCTCCTCCTTCAGATGGCACCGAGAACCCAACCCACTAAAGGGAACTCGGGCAACCAATTTTCAAATGCCTGGCTAGAACATGATGGGTTTATGGATTTTGTGCAAAGAATAATGGGATGACTCAAACCAAATATGAATGAAGCGATTCAATACTTTATGAAGGAGGCTCTTAATTGGAACCAAAAAGTCTTTGGTAACATTTTCTCAGTAAAAACAAATTGTTTGAATCGCTTAAAGGGAATCCAAATTGATCGCCAACCCTTATCTTTTTTATTCAAATTTTGATGAGCTATTACGGGTAGAGTACAATACCACCCTTATTCAGAAGAACAATTGTTGCACCAACGGTCTAAGTACAATACCTCCAATCTAGCTTTGAGCCTTTCCACTCGAGCCATCTCGAGTTCCTTTTGATTATGTAAACCCATTTACACCCTCGTTGGTTGCTTGCCTTTAGGCAGGTACCACTTCCTAAGTTTTGGTCTCATTGTAGGCATTTATTTCATTCTCCATAGCTTTCTTCCACTCCTCATGTTTGACAAATTTTATTGTAAGTCTTAGGTTCTATCAAAACTTGAGAACTAAGAACATAAGACTCGATAAGATACATACATATGCTTGCATGTGTCCACTTTGTCAATAGTGTGAGGAGATTTTGAGTTTTGGACATTATTGCACGCTTAATCTTTAGGATATGAGGGCCCCTATAACTTGTAGATTTTCTAGTTTATGTAAGTAAATATTTAGATTATCTTGCAGCTTGTTCCACATATTTCAATGGATTAGCAAATGCAGGTATCCCATTCAAGCTTTCTAAACCGATTTTAGATGTTTTAGGTGGTCTAAAGTAGAGTATGAGTCGGCTTATCGCCAATATCACTTCAAGAATTGGATCACTTACCCGGCAAGATGTTCAAATCCCAGCTGATTACACATGAGAGACTATTGGCTAGGTTCACCCTTCAACCACTCTTGATTTAGTGGGTCCATATGCAAATTAGGCTACAAATAGAGGAAATCTAGGCCGAGGACAAGCAAGGACCCAAGGAAATGCTGGTGGTAATGGTAACTATCAGAACAATGGCAGAGGTAGAGGTGGTTATAGAGGCAGAGGTCTTAGAGGCTACCCCATCCAGAATCAAGGAAATTCTAGGCCTACATGTCTAGTTTGTGGTAGAGTTAGGCATACTGCAGTTGAGTGCTACTACAGATATAACTCTAATTACAATGATCATGTCTCAAATGCTACTCCTAGACCCAATGCCGCACCAAACTCGACAAGATACTAACTATGGAGGACATCAACCTTTGGCTTACTTTGCTTTTCCGTAATCGATAAGTAATGTCAGATGGTATGCTTATAGTGAGGCCATAAACCACATTACTTCAGATTTGAATAGTTTGCGCTTGAGTCAAGGGTATGATGGCTCGGGATGGTCTAATAATTGGCAATGGTAAGAGTCTTCCCATAAAAACATAGGTCACTTCTCGCTCAACTGAGAATTCTAATCTTGCCTTTAATAATGTCTTACATGTTCCATATATAACAAAGAATCTTGTTAGTGTATCCAAACTTATTTCTAATAACCATGTTCTTCTCGAATTTCATTGTGATTGTTGTTTTGTTAAGGACAAGATCACATGGAAGGTTTTGCTCCAAAGAATCCTTTAAAATGGTCTCTATCGAGATGCGCTTGCACCAAGAATCAACCTAACTCCCTTCACTCCAAAGATTCCAAGTGTTTGTTTTATGTTTATAATAAGGATCCCGGTTCTAGACTGGTGTGTTTAGTCAATCAACTTAAGTCTAGTGATGATGCCAAAGTGTTTTGCATGTAAGACTCAGGCATCCTTCCTCTAAAGTTTTAAGTAATGTCTTGAACTCATGTAATGTCAATTTCTATAAACAAATTTTGATTTCAGTTGATGCTTGTCAATTGGGCAAACATCATGCCTTACCTTATCCTAATTTTGTTTCTCAAAGTCTTTCTTTTCTTGACCTTGTTCATTCCGATTTATGAGACCTCGCTCCCATTGTTTCTACCAAAGGTTTCCAATATTATATCACTTTTATTGATGATTATAGCAGGTATGTCTAGTTATACCCCGATTTCTAAATCGATGCCTTTCGGCCTTAATCCATTTTAAAAATTTAGTGGAAAAGCAAATTTAGCAGAGCTTTAAGTGTGTTCGTAAATCGATTTGATTGGGGAGGTGAGTATAGGTATTTGAGTTCTATCTGAAAGACTCTGGGATAATTTTTAGGCACCCATGGCAGGATAGAAAGAAAACATAGGCATGTTGTAGAGGTTAGATTAACTCTCTTGGCTCAAGCCCAAATTCCCTGAAGTTCTAGTGGGAGGCCTTCCAATATGCAGTCACCTTATCAATAGACTTCCTACACTGTCTCCAAACAAAAATCCCTCATGAACAAATCTTTGGCCAAAAACCGATTATAAACTTCTCTAACTTTCGGATGCACTTGTATTCCCTATCTTAGGCCCTTTCAAAAATAGAAATTTCAGTTTCATACTACTAAGTATGTGTTCTTGGGTGTCAGTCCTTCCCATAAAGGGTATCTATGTGTTGATCCAACATGTAGAGTCTATATTTCTAAGGATGTCATATTCAATGAGCACGAGTTCCCATATAAGTCTTTGTTCTGTTTCTTCTTCTCTCTCACTCTATCCTCCCATAACTCCAATGTCCTCCACCCAACTTTATTTTCTACTGTAATCTTGATCCAAGTTCTATCGCATCCGTTGGAGACAATCATAATATCTCCAATTCCCTTACCATACCTCCAAATTCATCTAGCACCTCCCATAACCTGAATACCAAGAATCACACAGTCCTTCCTCTAGTCATGTGCCTTCTCCTACTCCCCAACCACTTCCTTCTCCAAAGACCACTTGTTTCTCCATCTAGTTTTGATTCTTCACCATCCCCATCACCTCATCCACCACCACCTGCTCAGAACACACAAAGAGCCAAAGATGGAATATTCAAACCTAAAACCTATTCTTACCTAGCCTCCAAAGACTCTGTCGAGTGCCAATTGGAACCTACAAGAGCATCAAAAGCCATTGCATCCCCTTAATGGCATACTGCTATGAAAGAGGAATTTAGAGCCCTTGTTTCCAATCATACCTGGGATCTTGTCCCACCTAGTCCCAGGCAACATCTGGTAGGCAATAAATGGGTGTTCAAGTTGAAGCTCAACCCTGATGGATCTGTGTTAAAGCATAAAGCCAGGATAGTGGCTAAGGGGTTTCATCAAACCTCTAGACTAGAATATAGTGAGACCTTCAGTCCAGTAGTAAAAGCATCAACTATAAGGGTTGTCCTGGATATTGTTGTTTCTCTAAACTGGAAAAATACACCAAATTGACATAAACGATGCCTTTATCAATGGTACCCTCTATGAGGATGTTTTTATGCCCCAACCAGAGGGCTTTGTTGATGCCTATAAACCATCCTATGTCCGCTCATCTAAGGAAAGCACTATATGGCCTTAAACTGGCCCTTAGGGCCTGGTTTGATGAACTGATAATACAGTTGTTGAAGTGGGGTTTTTATCAGTGCAAGTCTGAAAAATTCCTGTTTATTTATCACTCTTAGAAGGTTTTGATGTATGTTCTGATTTATGTTGATGACATATTAATCATCGGCAATAATCCCAACATGATCCACATGTTTATCAAAGACTTTGAACTCCTGTGTTTGCCCTAAAAGATTTTGGCCCCTTTCTCGCTTTCTTGGTATGCGTGCACACATGGATGAACCATGTCTTTATCTCGCACAAAGAACACTATGCATCACAACTATTGAGAAAATCAAGTTGGATCATCCAAGCCGCTCCTACCCCTATGACTACAAATGTGGATCTTACTTCGCTGATTATCCCTTTCCGCCTAATGCCACACAGATGTGCAAATCCTTGGTGCAATTCAATACTTGACCTATACTAGACTCGATTTTAGTTATGTCGCCAATCAACTCATCACTATATGCATGCTCCTTGAGAGGTTCACCTGGTTTGCTCTCAAAAGACTTCTTAGATATGTCAAAGGGACTCGACTTATGGACTACATTTTCAACCTAGTCACGCTCTCACCATTACTGGTTTTAGTGATGGAGATTGGGCCTGTAATACTGTTGATGCGAAGTCCATGGCTAGCTACTATGTCTATCTGGGTGGTTCCTTGGTCTCATAGAGCTCTAAGAAGTAGCAAGTTGTGGCTAGGTTCAACACTGAATCAGAATATAGAGCACTTGCCAATGTGGCAGCAGAAATCAAGTGGTCGATATCCCTTCTTCATGAATTACATGTCCCTATTTCACCCAACCAAGTGACATGATGTGATAACTTAAGTGCTGCAGCTCTTGCCTATAATCCTATCTTCCTCTCTAGAACAAAACACATTGAAATAGATATGCAGTTTGTTAGAGACCAAGTACTCAAAAATCAGTTGAAGGTTGCTTATGTGCCATCTAGTGATCAAGTTGCAGATTGTCTTAACCCCTATCAAACTCTCAGTTTCAGGTGCACTGACACAAACTGAATACAGTAGATGCCATCTTCAGTTTGAGGGGGGCTGGTAAGGTGTGAGTCAACAGCCTGGAATTGTGCCACATGTCCTATAATATCTATGCCAAGATTATTGTAGTACATAGAGGCGGATCTACCTTTACTAAAATGGGGTCCGCGGACCCCGTTAAAAATAAGTAGTTGAAGTAGTTTCTTCACTATCTTCCACCATTCTTGTGATTAAGCTTTCCCGCCAAAATAATCATTTGAATTTCTTCAATGGAAGCTTTATGTTCTTGATCCTATATTCAATATTGTTATGTTTAATGATGTTAAAATCATTCGTTTTGCGGTGTTATCACCATTTCTAACATGGTATCGAGCGATTTTGCTTCTTATTTTTCTCGATTTTTTTTTTCTTGATATTTTTCAGATCTGTTCTTTGTTTGATATATGGGAAAATTCCTATTCTTAGAGATATATATTATGGCCATTCACAGAGTCAAAGACCCATATTATATTCATCCAGCTTGAGAATGCTTCTATGGTATCGATGCAACCAATCTTGAAGGGAGCACATAATTATCATCAATGGAAACATGCAATTGGCATGGTGTTGTCTACAAAAGGAAGGTAAAATTCTTTGATGGTACTTTACCAAAACCCTTAGATACTAATGAAAATTTTGAGGCATGGTTCCAATGTAATGATCTTGTTATCACTTGGATTCTAAATTATGTTGACCATGCTATTTACCAAAGTGTTTTTTTTGGCTACAAATGGCTAAAGAAGTCTGGGATGATCTAAATAAAAGGTTTGGATCAGACAATGTTTACAGGTTATCCAATATTGAGGAAGAAATGTACAACACCAAGCAAGGTGCTTTGACTGTTACATAATGTTTCACCAAATTAAAGGCATTGTCGGATCAATTCTTAGTAGTTAGACCAATTCCCCTATGTACTTGTCATGCCCTAGAAATCTATAGAGGTTATAATGAGACTGATTATGTTATCAGGTTTGTAAAGGGCTTAAGTGACAGTTATATCAATGTAAAAGCATAGATACTTATGTCCAAGCCCCTCCCTGATGTAGCTACAACATTCTCAATGGCTATACAACATGAGACACAAATTATCTACTCCTCAACTTCAGGAGAGAATGTGGCTTTAAATGTCAGCACTAATTTTCAGAGAACTCAACAAGATTATTCCAGAAATGGACAGTATATAGGGCAAAATTATGCCAATGAAGCTTGTAGGGGCATGGCAAGAGGGAATTTCAAGAATAATCGCAAGAAGATAGAGTATTCCTACTGTGGAAAAGAGGGTCACGCAGTGGATAGGTGTTATAAAAAATATGGCTACCCTAATGGTTCAAGAGGTAGGGGTAAAGGCTGAGGTGCAATTATGGCTAACAATGTTGGTTTTGAGTCTGTCTTTGTTCCTGAGTTCTATCAAGATGCAGAGACAGATGATTCCAAACCATTCTAATGCACCAAAGAACAAAAACAACTAATACCATGACCAAGTCTCAAGATGAACACATCTTGAGAATGTTAAAGAATGTTCAAATTCAAGATGTCGATCATGTGCCTCGCCATCAAAGATCCTACGCTTCTATCGCTAATGTTCGGGCCTGAATGATGACAAGTCGTATTTCTTGTGATTGGATAATAGATTCTGAGCCATAGATCATGTGGTTTGCAAAGTTAATATGATGAGTAAATATTTTCCGTCAAAGATTGAATCGTTAACTTGCCAAATGGAGCCATTGTTGTGGTTTCATACATTGGTGAGGTAGTTTTGAATGACCATTTGATACTAAAAAATGTGCTATGTGTACCTATTTTTTCTTACAACCTATTATCTGTTAAAAGGCTTGTTGCTAGTAAACCTTGTTCTTTATTGTTTAATGATAATGGCTGTGTGATACAGGATACAAACACATAGAAGATGATTGGTTCTGCTGATCTTATTAGAAGCCTATACATTTTGAAAGCTAGAACTACTTCACATGTTGCTGATTCTATTGTCTCTAATACTATGTCCTGCTCATTTTTATGGCATTAGAGATTAGATCATTGTTCCACTCAGAGATTGAAAGTCATTAAACAATTGGATGTACAAAACTTTGTTTTGCCTATAGATAATGAATGTCATATTTGTCCTTTAGCAAAACATAAAAGGTTGTGTTTTCCTCACAGATTTCTACTAAAGGTAGATGTGTTTGATTTAATTCATGTTGATATACGAGGTCCAATAGGCATGGAACTCACAATGGTGAGTTTTATTTCTTGTCTATAGTTGATGATTTTAGTAGATATTTGTGGGTATTTCTCATGAAAACAAAAGGAGAAACAGTGCCTTTACTTCAAAAGTTTTGGGATGGGTTCATACTCATTATAGTAGACATGTCAGACCATAAGGTCTCGATAATGGAGCCATACATGGTGGAAGTTGTTGAAACCATAGGATGCATGTAAGAGAAGTCCGATTGTCGCCATAGACATTACATTGAGCACTCATCTTGGACGGAGTAGTTAGACAGGGGCTAAGTTTGTTACATAACCTTCAAGTGACTTGATGTAGTATATATAGACCCGTGATAGCAAATAGAGAGCTCTGAAAGTTGGAAACAACTTGTAATTGAAGTAGTTTCTTCACCATCTTCCACCATTCTTGTTATAAAAGTGGGTGTAAAGATGATCAACAATGCTTTGAATTCTCGCAAATGTAGAAGACTTGGAACCTCTCCATTTCACTTAATAAATCATTGTCCTTCTTAAATTATTCGACCCTTATACTTTGTCCCGGGTTTCACGAATATTTAAGTGAGATAAAACTGAGAGAACAACCTTTAACTCTGGACCAAGAGATTAAAGAGCACTTAGAAGTTTTAAGTTATATGGAATGACTAACAAGGATGCTTACAATTGTTGTTATTATATTTAACAATGTAAACTTGCTTATATATAGCACTTGGATGAAAAAGAGCAAAGGAATTCGCCCCTTATGATAGACACCAAATGAAAAGGTTCCATTTGGTTGTACCCACTTAAAATGACCAAGAGACACCAAAAATCAGTTTTTCGGGCCACAAAGGGCGCCGTGGAACACCGTAAAACCGAATATGATCCTGATCAACTTTAGCCTTGTTGAATCACCACAAGCGTCGCTTAAGCTTCCACAGTCGGGCGCCGTGACATCGATTTTCAAAAACGACTTCTGCTTGTTTTATGAACTCCACTTGCTCATTTTACATCCATACACTCGTAAACACTTATATAAGCGTGCACTGCACCTCCGCACTTATATTATAGCGTTACGAGTATAACCATCCTTGTAATAAACCCCGATAACCTCAATGGCTTGTGATTATACTTAAATCACCAACATTCCTCCTCATTTAAGTGTAATCCTTGGTTTAGTAAAACAACAGTCATAATATAAACCAACTCATGCTTCAATGAAAATATCACAAAGATTGAATTTCCACCTAGTACTATTACACGCAAATATTCGAGTATCAGGGTGTGTTTAAGCATTGAACCCCTTTACACATTTTGAATACATGTACATAACAATACACATGAATTGAGACTACTTCAAAGTATTATTCTTGACACCATTTATTGAAATCCGGCCTTGTGTCCATATCCATTCTTGAGCATATAGAAAGCTAACCCAACTTTCCTTGAAGCGCCATACTTCATACTCATATAGGTGAATATTTAATTTACCGTGCACCCGTGATTAGCACTTTCAAAAGACTCATTAAGAAGATAAAACTTCAACCTAACCTCCTCACAGTTTATAGCACATACCTTCGGGATTAATACATGTGCTCAAGTTCCCAACAACAGACCTACCACATTGAATTTAGCCTAAGGCATTGTACCAAAAGGAAATTGGGCATCCTATTATCGTAAACTTATACAAAGTTGTAGACCTATCCCGACAACCGACTTTTGTAATAAGTCCTTAGCTAATCCTTTTCACAAATGATCACTAAATTCCTTTGAGATCTCACATACACAACCGATATCACCCCGTGAGAGATCAACTCACGTGTCGCTCGTGTCGCGACTTTCCATTATACACATGACTATAAGCTTTAGACGGTGTAGAGGAACTATCACAATAGATAGATATTGGTGATATTGGTTTAGAGCTTATAAAGGAATTTCATGAATCAAATTCCTAAGCCATTCTCGCCTCTTTACCCGTCACGCCAAGGCAATAAACTCCGATTCCATAGTCGAGCTAGATATACATGTTTGTTTCTTAGAAGCCAAATAAATGGCACCTTCACCTAAAACAAACACCCATCCACTAGTAGAAAAATGATCTTCTACATTAGATATCCAACTAGCATCCGAATATCCTTCAATCACCGAAGGATATGCAATATAAGTTAAACCAAAGTCTTTGGTAGATTTAAGATATCTCAATACACTAACAACCGCTCTCCAATGACAATTGCCTGGTTACTCAGATATCTACTTAGTTTCCCAACCGCATAAGCAATATCCTCGTCGTGGTACTAGTCATTGCATACATCAAACAACCAATGACTCATGAATATTCAAGTTGATTCACTGCTTCACCTTTATTAGGTCCAAGTTTCTCATGTGGTTCCATGGGAGAATTTTCCGGAGTACAATTTTCACAATTAAATTTCTTCAACACTTTCTCAATATAATGAGACTGTGTTAGTGAAAATCCTTCTTGATTTCTTTTAATTTTAATACCAAGAATAACATCTGGCTCCCCCGTCTTTCATAGAGAATCTAGAAGATAAGAGTTCTTTACACTTATCTACCTGATTTTGGTTTGTACCAAAAATCAACATGTCATCGACATATAGACAGATTATCACACCGTTGCCGGTAGCATCAAATCTACTATAAAGACAGATTATTGCACCGTTGCCGGTAGCATCAAATCTACTATAAATACACTTGTCCGACTGATTGAGTTTAAACCCACTAGCCAAGACAACCTCATCAAACTTTTGATGCCATTTTTTAGGAGCTTGTTTAAGTCCATACAATGATTTTACAAGTTTACATACCTTATGCTCGTTACCGGGCATAATAAATCCTTCCGGTTGCTTCATGTATATTTCCTCATCCAAATCTCCATTTAGAAACGTTGTTTTAACATCCATTTGATGGATCACCAAGTTATGAATTGCGGCTAAGGCAATCAATAACCTGATTGAGGAGATTCTAGCAACGGGAGCATAAGTATCGAAATAATCGATACCTTCCTTTTGCCTAAAGCCTTGTATAACTAACCGGGCTTTATATCGGTCAACCGTCCGTCGACTCTCATTTTCCTTTTGAAAATCCATTTGCAACCTAATGGTTTGAAACCACGTGGTAAATCTGTAAGAATCCACGTATTGTTACCCATTATGGAATCCATCTCGTCGTTGATGGCTTCTTTCCAAAATGATACATCCTGAGATCCCATTGCCTCAGAAAATGTTCTTGGATCATCCTCAATATTGTAACAATATGAGTATTGTTATCCAAATTCATTTCTCGAACCTTCCACCAAATAAGTAACAAAATCCGGAGGAAATGTTTTCGCTATTCTAGCCCTCTTACTTCTTCGAAGTTCAGAAGGCTCGACTTGAGAATCATTATTCTCCACATTCTCCACTCCAATTATCGTAGGAGCAATACCCTTTGGTCTAGGAATATATGTAAATCTATTCTCATCAAATATGGCATCGTGTGATTCTATAACCGAATGTACAGCCATGGAATCACTAGGTTCTATAACATAAAACATATATGCTTTGGAATGACTAGCATATCCAATAAAAATGAAATCGATGCCTCTTTCTCCTAAAGTTTTAATTTTAGGATCGGGAAGTCTAACAACCGCCCTACAGCCCCAAACTTTTAAGTAATTCAAGTTTGGTTTCTTTTTTAAACCAAAGATCATATGGGTAGCATAATGTTTTTTATTAGGAATTCTGTTTAGTAGATAACAGGCCGTTAACATGGCCTCACCCCAAAATCCATTACTCAATCCCGAGTAGGACAACATGGAATTTACCATCTCTTTTAGAGTACGGTTCTTCCTCTCTACAATGCCATTTTGTTGTGGCGTATACGGTACAGTAACCTCGTGTATAATACCACACGACCCGGAGTAGGTTGGATCATAGTATTCTCCACCTCTATCGGTACGAAAACGTTTAATACTAGAATTCAATTGTAATTCTACTTCACTTTTATAAATCTTGAATTTATCAAGTGCCTCATCTTTAGTATTAAGTAAATACACATAACAAAAATGAGTATTATCATCTATAGAAGTAATCACATATTTCTTATTTCCCAAATATGGTGATGCATTAAAATCACACAAATCACTATGGATAAGTTCTAAAATTTTAGACGATCTTTCAAAGACCACTTAAATGGTTGTCTTACAATTTTAGTAAGCATACAAGTAGTACACTTATCCACATTGATAACAAACGGGGGAATTAATGCATTTTTAGGCATAACTTGCATACGTTTATAATGCACGTGTCCTAACCGAGCATGCCACAACTTTGAGATATTAACATCAGAAATATGCATAACTTGATTAACTTTATTATTTACAATATTAAGCATAAACATATTATTACACAAATAACCAAATCCTACAAACACACCATGTTTAGATAATATATACCTATCGGACTCATACACTTGTTCATAGCCCGATTTACATAAAAGTGCACCGGATACAAGGTTTTTCCGGATGCACGGAACAAATAATACATCAAAGAGTTTTACAATTTTTCCGTAACTAAAGTTTAAAACAACATTTCCAATGCCTTTACAACAACCATCGACTCATTTCCCATCTTTAGTATGGAGCCATCATTCACCGGTTCAAAATCTTCAAACCACTTTGATCTTTGCATACATGTCGTGTTGTTCTTAGTCGATCCACCACTTAAACATCATCATCCTGCATATAAAATGCTTCATAAATAAATGGCACATAATTCACAACCGAATTAATACCAAAATTAACATTATGACCTAGATGCTTGGGTGGTCCTTGGTCTTTCGACCCTTGTTCTAGACCTTTACTCTTTCCGTTCTTCCGCACTCGGCAATCAGCCTTGTAGTGCCCTGTTTTGCCACAAATCCAACAGGCACCTTTTGGCCTTTTTCCGCATTCTTTGTCGCCACTTTGAATGGTTTCTTTTTCTTACCATTACCTTTTGCCTTGTTTGTTTTGGAACACTCCCGCCTTCATTACATGAATGGATGTCGATTCATCAATTTCTTTCTCTTGGATTTCATATTCTCCTCGCGCCCGAGGGATTCCTCAATACGCAGATGGCTACCAAGTTCAACCAAGGAGAGTTCTTCCTTTTTGTGTCTTAACATATGCTTAAAATCTTTCCATGATGGTGGTAGTGTATCAATGATACTAGAGACAGAAATGGCTTCATCCATCATCTTGTGGCCGTGTAAACTGGCCTAAAATGCGTTGAAGTTCATTGAATTGTTCCATTACAGACCGTGTATCTAACATCATGTATTTCATGAAATTACCAACTAGAAACTTTTTAGCAGATGCATCTTCATTTAAGTATTTAATTTCTAGTGCATCCTATAATTCTTTTGCAGATGCAAAGTTTTGATAAATATCAAATAACGAATCGACATACCATTTACAATGTGACCAATACGATGATGTAGTCATCATTTTCCTATTTGTTTCGCGCTTCGCAATTCCTCCAACGGTGCATCATCATCAACTTACGGTATATCGATTGCTAAGAACATATACCACTTTCAATGCCGTGAGAAGGAAATGCATCTTCCTTGCCACCTCCGAAATCAACGCCTTCAAACTTGTCTAGTTTCCCAAATTCATCATCAAATCCTTTGCATTCACCATTGTGATCGTAACAATAATTTAAGAAGAATGTTATAAAAGTGGGTGTAAAGATGATCAACAATGCTTTGAATTCTCGCAAATGTGTAAGACTTGGAACCTCTCCGCTTCACTTAATAAATCGCCGCTCTTCTTAAATTATTCGACCCTTATACTTTGTCCCGGTTTCACGAATATTTAAGTGAGATAAAATCGAGAGAACAACCTTTAACTCGACCAAGAGATTAAAGAGCACTTAGAAGTTTTAAGTTATATGGAATGACTAACAAGGATGCTTACAATTGTTGTTATTATATTTAACAATGTAAACTTGCTTATATATAGCACTTGGATCTCTAAAAAGAGCAAAGGAATTCGCCCCTTAGTGATAGACACCAAATGAAAAGGTTTCATTTGGTTGTACCCACTTAAAATGACCAAGAGACACCAAAAATCGATTTGGACACAAAGCGGCGCTTATGAAGACAAAGGGCGGCGTGGTGAACTGTAAAACCGAATATGATCCTCGATCAAATTTTAGCCTTGTTTGAATCACCACAAAGTGTCGCTTAAGCCCAGCCTGAAGTCGGGCGCTGTGACATCGATTTCGAAAAACAAATTTCTGTTTGTTTTACGAACTCAACTTGCTCATTTTACATACGTACACTCGTAAACACTTATATAAGCGTGCACTCCGCACCTCCATACTTATATTATAGCGTTACGAGTATAACCATTCTTGTACTAAACCCCGATAACCTCAATGACTTGTGATTATACTTAAATCACCAACAATTCTTGGGATTAAGCTTTCCCGCCAAAATGTTCATTTGAATTTCTTCAATGGAAACTTTCTGTTCTTGATCCTATATTCAATCTTGTTATGTTTAATGATGTTAATCGTTTTTTTGTGTGGTGTTAATCACCGTTTCTAACAGAAGTATTGAGTTTGAGAGGTCATCTAGCAATATGAATCCAAAAACCGCAAAACTAAAAAAGATACTGTTTATCCTACCGATCATCACACCGTGGCGCAAGCAGGAGCATGTGTCAGTAAAAATTCCATGGTCCCAAGTCAATTATATTTTTTGAATTTTCCTAGTTTTCCAAGACGGATTGAAAGGTATTTTTCGCCTAATGTATGACGACTATACAAGTTTTTTTCACGCCCGATGAGTCTTCAATTTTCAACCCCTTTATAACTACCTCCTTATTGTTTACAATCGCCTGATGAGCCTTCGATTGCAAAATTTTATTTGATATTTCTAATAACACTTCATGTGATACCTGTAAAGAAATTGTTTCAGCTCGCATGTGAGAAAGAGAATGGAGGATTATTTACATGTTAAATGCCATCACAATCCGGGTGAAGAGATGGTTCCGATGCACGATAGGAGAACATCGCTGCTACAATCGCCAGAAAAAAATATTATTCCTAGGAAGGATGTGTAAGTTTTTGAAAATTAGATAATTTTCCTAACAAGAGATTTTGATGATAGATAACCCGAACTACGCCACGTGTCATCCTTTTAAGTTGTGTAATAAATGACCAGCCTCCAAAAAGTAAGGCATTAAGGGCTAGGATCCCTAAAGACATACCTAAGGGTAGGTCCATAACCCAGGTGGGAGATCGGCAGTGACTCCTCTACCAGCCACCGCAGAGTATAAATCTCGATTTAATCAAAGGTTGCATTGGAAGATTACAAGGATAATGATGGATTAGAAGCCTTGATATTGTCAACAAATCAATGGCCAAGATGAAAAGAATGTTGGAAAGATTTAGAGGATTAACCAATAGACATAAGTCAAAGGATGGATGATCGAAAATCGACAAAAAGCAAATCGACGATGTCAAGATTACTATGTACAGAGATAGAAAGCAAGTCAAGATGAAGACAAATCTGAAACGGCTATGTTTGTATTTCAAACATAAGTCACAGGATTCTCACCTATATATAGAAGACTCCTGATCCAGATACAAGTGATGAAAAGTAATAATCTACTCTAAGCTATCAAGTTTCTTATCAAGAAAATCACCTTAGTGACACCACTAAGCTTAAAGCTACTGATCCAGAAAACTCTTCAAGTGTAACCTGCTATCAAGTTACATCAAGTTCACACATTTGAAGACTTCAAGTTGTTGATCATTTCATCCTGATCAAGCTGCTGATAACTGAATCATTTACTTGATTCAATCTTTCTTTTACAAGAAACCTGTTGAAGACAGAGAAGCACTTGGGTGTCAAGAACTGTTGTTTGTGGTGGAGCTCGTGAAGAGGTAATTCTACACTTCAAGGACCAGTGGAATACTTTGGAGCAGCAATCCTACCTGTTTCAAATATTCAGTTTGTGAAGCCATAGTCATTGGTGAAGGACAGACAGCTTAGGGATTTTTGTAACTGCAACCTCATAGATCTCTAGTGATTTTCCTCCAACATCATAGGAGAAGAGTGGACTGACAGGATTACACCACCTGGAACCACTATAAAAATTGCCTACCTACGTTTTGCATTTACTTTATGCATTTAGTATACTGATCACATCAACCTCATCGAAACTTGCAAATCGAATCACACACTTACACTAATGAGTATCTAATACTTAGTATCATCTTTTAACAACAAGTTACAAGGCTTAATTTGAATATATTCATTTGCAACAAATCCAAGAACATCCGCTGTCGCAGACCATCGAGTGGTCACACTCATCGAGCGATCAACAGCTACTAACATTCTTCGAGTTTGTTAACTCCAAAAAGTTTTAAGTGTTAAGTTTATTCACCCCCTTCTAAACTTAACCAAAGCCTTTTTAAGGGACCAACAATTGGTATCAGAGCAGTGCTTGTGAAAATACTTTGAAAACCTTTTCAAATTTCTGATTTTTAAAGCTTTGCATCATGGATAACAACGAGTATTCTAAGACTATGTTGATGTGTTCTCTAGATCGTTTTGATGAGTATAAATGTCGTATGCAGGCTTTTCTAGCTACAACACATGATGAGATGATGGATGTTCTGATTGATGGACCAATGGAAATTACTAAAGCTATAACTGTGGATGGTCAAACTCGATTGTTCCAAAGCCAAAAGAGAGTGGGGTGCTGAAGATAGAAAAAGAGCAAACCTCAACAATATTGCTATTGATATCATTTACCGAACCCTAGACAACAATATGTAAATGAAAGTGAAGGATTGCAAAGCGCAAAGGAACTTTGGGAAAAGTTACAACTAATCTGTGAAGGCAATCGATGCTATCAAGAAAAACAAAGTCAGTGTAGCCAAAAAGAAGTTCCAAAATTTCAAAATGAAATCAAATGAAACCATTGAACAAATGGAGTCTAGATTCAATGCTATTTTGGATGAACTCACCCTACTGAATGTAGTGTATGCAAAAGAAGAGATTAACACAAGAATCTTGAAGCCCTACACCGCAAAGAAGTTTGGGAGATGAAGGTGACTACCATAGAAGAATCCAGGAGTCTACATGAAGAAGACACCTTCAAGTTGTTTTCAGATCTCAAAGCATATGAATTCAGTAAGAAACTTATTCCTCAGACTGAAAAAAAAGAACCAAAGACTACTGCATTGGCTGGTGCACATAAAGAAGAATCATCAGGTGGTCAAGATGATCTACTAGATGAGATGCAAGAGCAAATTGCCCTACTGAGCAAGAAAATCAGAATGATGAAAATAGGAAGGGGTTCTCCAAGGAATTTCACAAAGAAATCAAGTGAAAAGAAGAAGGAAGAATCCAAGAAAGACAATGATTATTTGTCTTTTCATTGCAAGAAATCAGGACACTTCAAACCTGGATCATCCCGATCTAAAATGAAAAAGGAACGTGATTATCTCGTGCTTCAATCGCAAGAAGCCTGGACATTTCGCACTGATTGTCCGGACTCTACTAAAGAACAAGAATCAAACAAAGAAGACCTGGCAAGAAAGCAATGGTTGCTGATGATGAATCAGGCTATGAAGTTGAATTAGAAAAAGGAAATGAATCTGATGATACTACACTTGTTGCTGATATGGATGATTATGCTTTAATGGAAAATATGGAAGAGACTGAGGAGGTATGCAATTCTGTATCTATAAATACTCCGCTGAAAGTTGTGAATCAACTTGTGGTTCAAATCCTAAAAATTCTGACAATGAAGAAACTTTGGATGCCATCCTTAATCAACTGAGGAAAATATAGTCTGGTTATGAGATTGTGAAGGCTAAAAAAGAAGCTCTTCAAGCAGAAGTTGAAAGGTTAAAAGTTGAATTAAGAACTCTCAAAGGAAAGGAAAAAGATTTTGAGCAAAATCAAAGATAAGTCTGCTTTGTACATATTCGGTGAGTCTTTGAATCTGCTGAACAATCTAGTTCCACCACTGCATTCACATCTGGAAAGCCTTATGGTGAACAGGCCTTGGATTTGGAACTCAACAATCTAATAAGAGTGGATCTAGTAAGGTTACTAAACCTAGTACCAGAATTGGTCCTAAGTTTGTGCCTGCACAAGATCCAACTCCCAAAAAGGTTGCTGAGGTAGTAAAGCCTACTGAGAAGACTTCAAAGAAGCAAAATCAAAAGTCAAAAAGGTCAACAATACATAACAAAAAGGGTAAATCCAAAATTAGGACTGTTGAACCTTCTAGACCTACTTATAGCAGACTTGCTACTAAGTCTGCTGGACCATAAAAGGGAAAAATCAGAAATATTTCAAGGATAAGAATCCTAAACCTAAAAATGATAATCATTCTAGGGATACTTATCTGAGGAGGAAAGGTAGATTGTTCCCTACTGATGAAGATTGGAATATTCCTAACCCTATTGCTAGAAACAACAGTCATAACCATAATGCA
Source organism: Gentiana macrophylla (assembly GCA_026214975.1). Taxonomy (NCBI): domain Eukaryota; kingdom Viridiplantae; phylum Streptophyta; class Magnoliopsida; order Gentianales; family Gentianaceae; genus Gentiana; species Gentiana macrophylla. The sequence goes on from CM047813.1 coordinate 14,313,478, forward strand.
GGGTAAAACCTCAGCAATGGAATCAGCAGAGGACTCAGTAGAGGACTTATTGAAGACCTCAGCAGGGACCTCAGCAGACTCCATATCACAGGGCTGCTCCTAACAGACAGTAAACCTATGGTTATGCTAGTGCATCTAATAATAGAAATCACTTCAAACAGCATTATGTACCAAAAGGCCAGAAAGCATGTGTGAATCCTACACATTCAAATGTTAGATCTTATGGAAATGTAGGATACATATATGAATAAAAGTGCAATGTTTTTCAAAGAAAACCTTATGGAAATTTGCCAAGAGTCATGCTTACCACTGACCACTATGGACCCAAATAGTTTTGGGTACCTAAAATACACTTAACTTTGTTTTGTAGGGTGTCTGGTACTTTGACAGTGGATGTTCCAGACATAGACAAAGAATAAGCACTGTTTGACAAATTATATGGCAAAGGATGGTCCAAGAGTCAATTTTGGCAACAAGAACACACCAGGTTACACAATGACTTCAGTGATGAGGAGTTCCAAATTCCTGAGGAAGAACAAGTTGCTGATGAACCTCAACAGGCACATGTACCAATCTTTGAGGAAGCACATGGTTTGGAACCTCAACCTGCACAAGATCCTATCTTGGAAGAAATGTTTGGAGATGTGATTGAAGAAGGTCCTGAACCTGCTGGATGGGACAGGACAAGAGCCATGATTGTTAGCACACAAAGGGCACACTATAATGTTGAAGAGCCTGCTGATGATTTTCTTTGGACATATGGGGTGGAGGTATGGTGGTGCAAGATCAAAGACATGTTTTGGAAGAATTGAGGCGAAGAGATGATATTACACGATTAAGGACTCAACCTGAATAGGCAAGAATAGAGGTTTGAAGATTTGATGAATTTGGTGGAAAATAGAGGAAGAACTACTGAAACAGTTGCTTCCAACATCACTTCCACTCAATATGCTCTTGCTGACCAAACCAAAGATGAGAAATGTATAAAACAAGGCAATGCACACAGAGATAAATATTTGAATGAACAGTTTGCCTCAATTCACAAAATGCTTGACAAGCTTGCTGAGGCACCTAAGCCGGCTGTGGCTCACCCTGCTGGAACATCTCAACCTGTTGCATTGGATCCTAAGGTTACTGAGAGGATCAATCTGCTAGAACAAACTATGGAAGGATGGATCACTACCGTTGACACAAGGACAGAGATTATGGAAGGTCAACTTGCTAACTTAGTGATCACACAAGAGAGTGTTCATGGTCTACTATCTCGGTTTATTGATGATGTCAATATGGGGAAAGAGGGCCTTACAGCAGAAGCAAAGGAGGCTGCAAGAATTTTTGCAAAGAAGAGATGGTAGAGTGATATAAATGAGTTTAGAAAACCTGCACCTGGCAGGATTCAGTTGACTGATGACCTCTTGCAAGAATATAGGAAGCTATACAATGGAAGAAAGAAACCCTATCACAACATGGGATTTCAGGAGGGACTGAATTCCTTTCCGGGCCTAAAACTTTGGGAAACAAGGGTCAAGGCACTGAGAGCTTCCTCTAGAGGTGGAAGATGAGGAAGAGGTGGAAGAGGTAGACTGGGAATTACCTAATCAGTAAGGGATTCACTGGATGAATTCAAACATTTTTACATGGGACAGAGCTTCAATGTTCATAATATTAGATTAATTCTTCCAGAAGCCTGGAAGTGGTGGAAATAGCTGAATCATTGGGTTGACTTTTCCTCAATTGAAAACCAATGGATGGTGGATGTAGTCAAAGAAATCAAGGAGATCTATGAGAAGAGAGAAAGAGACAAAGACAGAAACTAGATCACCACACTTACATTATTTATTTCATTCTGTTGATCCTTGTTTGTAATAAGTTTGAACAAGTTTGATTATAATGAGAAATGGCTAAATTTGTTGTGTTTTTGTTTTTATCTTCTTGCTTTGCTGTAAGGGGGGTATTGGCATCATCACTAAAAAGGGGGAAATTGTTGGACTTATCTTAAGTTTTAATGATGAGTGCCAGACTAGCTGTTATAGAGCAAAGACAAAAAGATGTCTAGATCAAATGTATAGGTTTATTAGAGTTTGATCCTTGTATAGGTTAGATCAAACAAGCATTGTAATTAGGTCCATTGATCAGACGTGAGACTGTCTAGGTCGAGAAGGTAACTAGGTCGAGAGACTAGTTAGGAACCGCTTGAACATCAAGGCTGAGTGTTCAAACTCAGTTATTAAAGGCTAAGGGATCAAACTTAGTATTTAAAGTCAAAGATATGGAATCAGAATTTAGGGAAGTCTGTGATGACCGAGACTGATTACATATAACTTGTGTACAAGGTCTAAGTTCCATATGTTAAGTGGTGATTGGAACTTAGTTTTGTTCAAAATGGTACTCTAACATCATAATAAAAAGTTAGATGAAAAGTATTGAAACACAGCAGACTTTAGCCAGCTGACAGATATATACATCAGCAGACTAATATAAGTCAGATATCTGTTGAGTATAAATCTTGATTTAATCAAAGGTTACATTTGGAGATTACAAGGATGAGGATGGATTACAAGCCTTGATATTGTCAACAAATCAATGGCCAAGATGAAAAGAACTTTGGAAAGATTCAGAGGATTAACCAATGGACATAAGTCAAATGATGGACAGACTGAAAAATGACAAAAGCAAATCGACAAATGTCAAGATACTATGTCTGAGATAGAAAGCAAGTCAAGATACAAGTGATGAAAAGTAATAATCTACTCTAAGCTATCAAGTTTCTTATCAAGAAAATCACCCTACTGACATCACTAAGCTTAAAGCTACTGATCCAGAAAAATCTTCAAGTGTAACCTGCTATCAAGTTACATCAAGTTCACACATTTTAAGACTTCAAGCTGCTGATCATTTCATCCTGATCAAGCTGCTGATAACTGAATCATTTACTTGATTCAATCTTTCTTTTACAAGAAACCTGCTGAAGACAGAGAAGCACTTAGGTGTCAGGAACTGTTTTTTGTGGTGGAGCTAGTGAAGAGGCAATCCTACCCTTCAAGGACCAGTGGAATACTTTGGAGCAGCAATCCTACCTGTTTCAAATATTCAGTTTGTGAAGCCATAGTCATTGGTGAAGGACAGACAGCTTAGGGATTTTTGTAACTTCAACCTCAAAGATCTCTAGTGATTTTCCTCCAACATCACAGGAGAAGAGTGGACTGACAGGATTATACCACCTGGAACCACTATAAAAATTGCCTACTTACTTTCTGCATTTAGTATACTGATCACATCAACCTACTGAAACTAGCAACTGAATCACACACTTACACTACTGAGTATCTAATACTTAGTACATATTTTTAACAACAAGTTACAAGGATTAATTGGAATATATTCCGCTGCAACAAATCCAGTAACATCTGTTGTCACTAGACATCGAGCAACAAGAAAGCTATCGACATTGCCGAGTTTGTTAACTCCAAAAGTTTTAAGTGTTAAGTTTATTCACCCCCCTCTAAACTTAACCAAAGCCTTTTCAAGGGACCAACAATCACATACACCTTGTGTACAAGGTCTAAGTTCCATAAAAGTTAAGTGATGATTGGAATTGGTTATGGATAAAATTGGTGTACTCTAACTTCATAATAAAAATTTAGATGAGAAGAAGTCAGCTAATGTGTTTATAAAACATAGCAGACTAAAAGTCAGCTGACATAATATGTACACCAGCAGACTTACACAACAGGTGTCTGTTGAATGAAATATTCGAATTAATCCAAGTTTTTCTGGAAGATTAAATGTATAAGGATGAATTACAAGCCTTGGATTAATTAATCAATCAATGGCCAAGATGAAAGGGATGTTGTAAGGATTTCAGAGCTATATCAAATGGAAATAAACCATTGGTTGATAGACTGGACTGTCAGAAGGACACTGTCGGTGTCAGTCAGGTACAACATAGGGATTTTCAGGAATATTCAGACAATCCTATAACAGTTACGATTCAAGTTCAAATTCAAATCATAGGATCTACACCTAAAAATAGAGGACTTCTATTTAAGATTAAAAAAACACGAATTCTAAGGCAAGCAACAAGTTTTTGAGCCAGAAATTGATCAAGTGCAATCTTACCCTGCTGAAACCATCATAACTTGAATCTACTGATCAAGTTTTTCTTCAAGTGTTATCTGCAATCAAGTTACATCTAGTTTATACACTTGAAGATCTTAAGTCACGATCTCACCATCCCGATCGGAAGCTTGTCTGAAAAAAAGTCGAATCACTTTCTTGATTCAAACCCTTCTTTTTCAAGAAGTTTGCTGAAGACAGAGAAGCACTTTAGGAGTGTCAAGAACTATTGTTTTGTGGTGGAGCTGGTGAAGAGGCAATCCTACCGTTCAAGGACTAGTGGAATACTTAGGAGCATCAATCCTACTAGTTTCTAGTGTTCAGTTTGTGAAGCCATAGTCATTGGTCAATGACAAACAGTTTAGGGATTTTTGTACCAGCTACATCAAGAATCTCTAGTGAATTTCCTCCAACATCACAGAAGAAGAGTGGGTCGATGGATTACGCCACCTGGAACCACTATAAAACTTGCCTACTTTACTTTCTCGCAATTTATTTTATCTCGAATGCTTATCACATCAATCTATTGAACTAGCTACTGAATCACACTACTTGCACTAATGAGTATCTAATACTTAGTATCAAATTTAAACAACAAGTAACAAGGCTTAATTTAATATATTCCACTTCAACAAATTCAATAGCTGTAATAGTCAGCAGACTACTGAGTGGTCAGCAGACTATTAACCCTGTTGAGTTTGAAAAACTCCAAAAAGTTTTAAGTGTTAAGTTTATTCACCCCTCTCTAAACTTAAACAAAGCCTTTTCAAGGGACCAACAATTGGTATCGGAGCAGCGCTTCTGTTTTGAAGTAATCCTACTTATTGTGCTTATGAAAAATCTTTGACAACTTTTTAAAGTTTCTGTTTTCAAGTTTTTGCACATGGATAACAACCAGTATGCTAGGACAATGTTGATGTGCTCTCTAGATCATTTTGATGAGTGTAAACGTCGTATGCAGGCTTATCTAGCTGCAGCTCATGATGAGATGATGGATGTGCTGACTGATGGACCACTGGAGATCAGCAAAGTCATAACTGTGGGAGGTCTAAATCGCATAGTCCTAAAGCCAAAAAGTTAGTGGGAGGGTCTTTGAAGATAGAAAAAGGGCAAACTTGAACAATATAGCTATTGACATTATCTACGTAACTCTAGATAGCAATATGTACATGAAGGTGAAAGATCGCAAAAGCGCCAAGAACTATGGGAAAGATTGCAACTTATCTCGTGAAGGCACCGATGCAATCAAGAAGAACAAGATCGGTGTGGCCAAACAAAAATTTCAAGCGCTCAAAATGAAATCAAATGAGACCATTGAATAGATGGAATCAAGGTTTAATGCAATCCTGGATGAACTCACCCTGTTGAATGTAGTTAATACAAGAGACGAGATCAACACCAGAATTCTCAAAGCTCACCCGCAAAACGAAGTTTGGGAAATGAAGGTTCTTTGCAATGGAAGAGTCTCAGAGTCTACATGAGGAAGATAATTTCAAACTATTCTCTGATCTCAAAGCCTATGAATTCAGCAAGGACCTTGTTGCACATGCTGAAAAGGAAGTAACAAAGACTACAGCATTTGCTGCTGCCCACAATGAAGAATCATCAATCTTCAAGATGATGTCTTAGATGATATGCAAGAGCAAATTGCCCTGCTGAGCAAAAAAATCAGAATGATGAAATCTGGAAAGGCATTTCCAAGGAATTCTGGCAATAAATCAAGTGAGGAAAAGGAAGAATCCAAAAAGGATCATGACTTTTTGTGCTTTCATTGCAAGAAATACAGCCGACTTAAAACTCTATAAATACAGCCGCGATTTCAACCCTAGTACATACATTATTCGATCTCATTGATACACCATCATAAGAGGCAAACCCTAGCGGCCCTGACTTCTTTTGGGAAGGTGGGGTGGCAAGTTAGATTATTTTTTTTTTGCTTTTTCTTTTTGTCTTTGCGATGTACTCCATGCTTGAAATGCAATTGTTCGACAGTTTGAATCCTTTTCATTCAGTTTTATCTACTTTTATTTAAGTTTGTTTTATGATTTTATCTCAAAGTTGTATCTTTCCTATGCGATTATTTGTTATGCAACGTATATCGGAAGATGGTTGCTTATCGATGTTTGATTTTGATGGAAGTCATGTTAGACTTAGATCACCATAGGAAAGATTGGATTTTTAACCTTGACATAACGGAAGTTGATAGGTTGATTATCTAGGTTGCTAGATTTGAATAAATCTTACACCTTGTTTTGATTGATAGACGAATTATCTACGGAAGTAGGATTCATACTTTTGATTAGGTGAACCACATCTTTAGTTAATCATCACAAGATAACCTTAGATAGAGATAGAGGGTTTGAAGGATTGGATGATTTTGTTTGTTCATTGTTAATCTCCATGTTCATCTTCTTGTTTATTTCCTTTTATAGTTAGTAGTTTAGATTTAGTTTTTATCGCTTTTATCCTTCACGGCTTTGGATTAACAATCCTTCCGCCCAGCTTTACTTTTAATTTTTCGTTTCGATTCCGTTTTGAATAAGTAACAATTTAAGAATTAATTAGATTAGATTCAACATCCCTTTTCCTCGAGGATCGATACCGCACTTATCCAACTTTACTAGCAACTACCCGGTATTCGGCCGGTTAGGAGGTAGTTTTGCATGGTAGTATAGGTTTATAAATTTTCTTTTGTTTTTATGATGCAAAATCTCCCCAACAAAAGTGGCGCCGTTGCCGGGGAATCGGTGTTTTCGTTGAATCTAATGGAGTTAACTTTTCTATTTTGTTACAACTTTTAATAGGTAGATTATAGTTTAGGATTTAGGGTTTTTCATAGTTTTTCTTTTATAGTTACTGTTAGCTTTCCCCACCCGCTTTTTCCTGGTGTTTTTCTCGCTTCTGCTCGTTTTATGATCAGACGAAAGCGCCCATTTTATCCGGGACGCCCATCCGATTCTTCAGCCTTGAATACGGCGTCCGGATTTCCAGACGCCCGCCTAGTTCGAGCCAGAGGACGTTCGTCAAGAAAGTGAACGCCCGCCTGCTTTTCCTGTTTGTTGTCTACTCTTGTTTCTATCTTTTGTTTCCATCTTTTCTTGTTCCTACATTGATTAGGGGCATCTAGGTTGATTTATCTCGACTTCAAGTTTTTAACGATCAAATTTTTGGAAAAAGGGATAGTTTTAGCACTCGTTACTATTTTGGCCATAACTTTCGGCTCGAGTGTCCGTTTGGAACGCAGGACCCCAATTCGGAAAGCTCGTTCCGACGCCGACGACGTGGCGAACTGCCACAGGCCGTTCGACACCGTTTTCGAGGTCAAAATCCACTGTTTTCCCTTCCAGTTTGGGCTCAGAAGATTTCAACACGTTTTTCTCCCTTTCTTTCGGTTTCTTGTTTTCTGTTTTAAATTTTTTCGTGGTAGGTTTCTGTTTAGGATTTCCGTATCTTTTTCTGTTTCTGTTTCTTTATTTCTTTCAATAAGAGTAGCATTAAATAAATTGAGAGTTTTTATTTTTGCCGTGTTTCAATAACCGTTGGGTTAAGAATGTGCAAAAAGTTTTTTACTCAATTTATGAAACGTGAATTTAGGTTTCATAGTTTTGATTTCGCTTTTAATAAACACTAGGGTTTCGCTTTCATGATATGATATTAGGGTTTCTTTCTTTGTTTTTCGATATAGATCGAAGTCTGCTGTGTTTTTTTCTTTGAGTCGACGGGCGCCCATAGTAAGTGAACGCCCGTCCTTCCACAACGCATCAACGCCGTTATGTTTTTAGAGAGTCGATGAGCGTTTGCTCGCTTTCCGAACGCCCGCGCTCGCTTATGTGGTTCTCGGACGGGCGCTCGCCACCGAACGTCCGTCCGCCCGAGTATGCTTTAAAGCGTCCGCTCGATTGATCAACGTGAGCGTCCGTCGTTGTTTTCTAAAGTGAATAGAATTTGATTTTTAATGCTTTAGTTGATATGTATACTTTAAATTGAGCTTCTGTGGCTAATTTATTTTACGTAGATGTCCTGAACTTATATGTTTTTACCTTTCCATCTATGAATCCATGTTAGATAATTGATCAATTCCTTATATATGATTCATCTAGGCATGTTATAGTGACTGTCGGTTCTCGTACGCTATAACTGGTCTTATTGTTAATTAGTGGCTAATGTCGTTTCCGTATGCTACACACCGCTGTGATGAATCTTTTAAGCTTGAGACCTATGTGCTTTCTTGTCATTTTTGTAACTCATTTGGGTAGTAACTGTCGGTTTTCCGTATGCTACATCCGGTCCATATGAGTTATATCTGTTTAGTATAGCTAACTGTTGGTTTCCATAATGCTATCACCTTTTGATGAGTCTTAAGGCGCGTCTACACTGCATGTAATGAACAGTATTGTCGTTTATCGTAACCTGTCATTATTTGGTAGACGTTTATTATATACATGTCGTGTTGCAAATGAGTGGGCTAGTTTTCTTTCTTTTATTTTCTTTTATTTTTGCATATCATATAGGTGCATATCATTTAGTTGCATTGTTTTTCTATTTTTCTTTTTCTTAAGGGTAGTTACTGTTGGCTTGCCGTATGCTACCACTTTATCATGTAGATTGCATTGTAATATCTTTTTCATGTAGTTGCACCTAGCCTACTGTTGTGTAATATTCCATGTATATGTTCCATCTTTATATGAGCTTAATCTGAAAAATCTTTCTGACTTCTTTTCCATGTATAATCCTCTATCATTATTAGTTGGAGTTTGATGTTTCATTTTCGTGGCTTTATTCTTAGATGTCCCGAGTTTAAGTGTTGATATTTCCATCTGAGCTATTATTTCTTTTGTGCTTATATCAAACTTCCATATTTAGGACGTTTCGATGTTCTCGTACTTTCCTGTTTGATTTTTCCATCCAAGCGATTCTATTTTGTGCTTTGTATGTTCTATCCCCTTTGCCCCGAGTTATTTCTTTGTTTTTCATGAGTGTGGTATTTGCATTAGCTTTTGTGAGTTTTAGACGATATCCATTTTTGGTGGATGGTCCACAATCATCGATATCCTCGAGCATTCCTGGGTGATGCGCATCATCCCAGGGTTGCTCCCTTTCGGAAGACAATCAGCTAAGTTCTTTACTTCTCTTTATTTTCTGCACAACATGAGGACATGTTGTAATTTAAGTGTGGGGGAGGGGAATGTTTCGATATGTATCTACACATTTGCTTAATTCGTAATGTTTCTATGTTTCTATGCAAAATGAGCTAAAATTTTCGAAATTTTTCGACACTTTTGTTTTTGTTTTGTCCCGAGTAGGCAATTCGATTCAATGTTCGCTATTTTTATAGTCATTTAAGCTGTATATCATATGTTTGATAAGTTAGTTGTTTCACCTGAGATCTATTTTTCACGAGCCATAGTAAATGATGAGCTATTTATAAAGTTATACCCCTTTTGGACGAGTGATTTTTGATTGTCTTATAAGTCATGTGCTTAGTGCTACGTTTATATCTCGCGAATTATGATAGTTTGTATTCAGTTCCGAGTATGTTATACTGTGAATATCTGTAAGTTTGAATGTGATAAGTACACGTAACTATTGTCCAATTGAAGAAGTTGAATTAATGAATTAATCGTGTGTGTCGAAAGCTAGTCGATGATTTGAGTAAGGTAGGGTATTATCTCGAAATGTCCTATTCTACTATGAGGGCAATAGCTTATCCGAATGTGTGTTTAAAAGTGAATAAGTTAAATCAACTAAGATATCGTTACGAAATTGAATATAAGGCTTAGTTTTCGTTAATCTTATCCCCAGTATAAACTGAAAGATATGATGTAGGGATTATCCTCTGAGTATTTCAGAAAGGCCCTAGATATATTCTATCATCTTTTTCGGGATATGTCACGTTTGTAGGGTACATCTTATGAGTGTCATTTATTTCTAGTCTACAAGGGGGTATTAGCTAGTTTTGCTTTGAGTTTCTCAAGTTCGGATTTAGTGGAAGTTTATTATGGCTATGCACACACACTGGTGGACTTCTGATTTATTGGATACGTGTTATATATGTTTAGATGTCTATCTTTTCTCGAGCCTTTATCTTTGTTTTGTTTTGCTCGGGACGAGCAAGGTTTAAGTGTGGGGGAGTTGTTAAGGGTGATTTTGTACGTTTTATAAGGATATATTTTATATCAATTTTCCATATTCGTATGTTTTCATAGAAATCGAGCTTTATATTGAAATATTGAGCAAATGGTGTTTTTAATAGTTGAATTGCAAAACGAATTAATTATGTGCTTAAATTGTGATTTTATATTATTTTGGAGTTATGTTACGCTTTGGTATGTTTTACTATCTCTTAGATACATGTTTTCGAGCTAAAAGAGGATTAGAAGAGGTTGCATTCGGATTTTCTGATGAAGAGAAGAGATAGGGATGAGAAGAAAAGGATAAAGATGAAGAAATCAGCTTCTAGGCATGCTGGACTGGCGTCCAAGTCCCGTCCACTATGGACGGGCGTCCATTGCTGCAGACTGGCGTCCAAGAGGGGTTTTTACATACAGAGAGTTTGGACGTGGTATGAACGAGCGTCTGCTCTAGCGTTCAGAATGTTGGACGAGCGTCCAGAGAAGAGGACGAGCGTCCAGCGCCGACTTCAGCACAGCCGACTTAAAACTCTATAAATACAGCCGCGATTTCAACCCTAGTACATACATTATTCGATCTCATTGATACACCATCATAAGAGGCAAACCCTTATACGGCCCCAATTTCCTTTGGGGAGGTGGGTAAGTGGCAAGTTAGATTAGGTTTTTATTTTGCTTTTTCGCTTTCTTCTCGCTGCGATGTACTCCATGCTGGGGGTGCAATTGTTCGAACAGATTTGAATCATTTTTCATTCAGGTTTTATCTACTTTTATTTAAGTTTGTTTTATGATTTTATCTCAAAGTTGTATCTTTTCCTATGCGATTATTTGTTATGCAACGTATATCGGAAGATGGTTGCTTATCGATGTTTGATTTTGATGGAAGTCATGTTAGACTTAGATCACCATAGGAAAGATTGGATTTTTAACCTTGACATAACGGAAGTTGATAGGTTGATTATCTAGGTTGCTAGATTTGAATAAATCTTACACCTTGTTTTGATTGATAGACGAATTATCTACGGAAGTAGGATTCATACTTTTGATTAGGTGAACCACATCTTTAGTTAATCATCACAAGATAACCTTAGATAGAGATAGAGGGTTTGAAGGATTGGATGATTTTGTTTGTTCATTGTTAATCTCCATGTTCATCTTCTTGTTTATTTCCTTTTATAGTTAGTAGTTTAGATTTAGTTTTTATCGCTTTTATCCTTCCTGGCTTTGGATTAACAATCCTCTGTCCAGTTTACTTTTCGTTTTTCGTTTTCAGTTCCGTTTTGAATAAGTAACAATTTAAGAATTAATTAGATTAGATTCAACATCCCTTTTCCCTGAGGATCGATACCCGTACTTATCCAACTTTACTAGCAACTACCCGGTATTCGGCCGGTTAGGAGGTAGTTTTGCATGGTAGTATAGGTTTATAAATTTTCTTTTGTTTTTATGATGCAAAATCTCCCCAACAATTATACAGCCAAGTTTGCTACTCAGTCTGCTGAACATAAGTGGTGGAATGGCCTTGGTGAGAATATCAGCTTTCTGGTCTTCTGAGGGAACAAACTGGAGTTGAATAATCTTGGCATCAATCTTCTCCTTCAGGAAGTGTCTGCCAATGTCCACATGTTGGGTTTTATCATGATGGACTGGATCTTCTGCCATGCATAAGGCTGAATTATTGTCACAGCAGAGTGTGATGAGGTAATCGAATAAATGGCTTGAAGTTCTCGTCAGGACCCTTTTACCCATGTAGAGCTTCACAAATACCCAAAACTAGTGCCCCGAGTTCACTTCAAGACTACTTCTAGAGATGAGGTTGTTTCTTGCTCCTCAGGGTGACAAGATTGCCCCATACATAAGTCTGATGAGCTCTGTAGTAGACCTTCTATTTATGTGACAGCAAGCCCAATCAGCATCAGTGTAAACCTTGATAGATCTCTCAGCAGACTTGGTGAAGTGCAAGCCTTGGCCAGGAGTGGATTTCAAGTACCTCAGTATCCTGTTCACAGCATCCCAATGTTGCTCAGTAGGGCAATGCATGAACTGACTCACCAGACTGACTCCATATGCAATATCAGGTCTTGTATGGGACAGATAAATGAGTTTACCTACAAGTCTCGATATTGATCCTTCCTCGACAAAGAATGTCACCATGCAAAGAGGTATTATTGGGGTCTCTCTGGGGATCTGAAGAGTTTGCATCCCAAAGATACCGCTTTCCTTCAAAGAGAGTCCAAGACATATTTCATTTGAGAGATAGAGATACCCTGGTTGTTTCTTGCAATTTCCATACCAAGGAAGTATTTAAGATAGCGCAAATCCTTGACTTGAAAAACCTTTGCCAAGAGAGTCTTCAAATTCTGGATCTTAGTAGAGTCATCACCAGTGAGGATGATATCATCCACATACACAATAAGGATAGATCTTTTCTGGCTAGTGGTCTTGATAAACATGGTGTGGTCTGAGTTGCATTGATGATATCCAGCAGCTTTAACCACAGTAGTGAGTTTCCCAAACCAGGCTCTTGGGGATTGCTTCAGGCCATATAGAGATTTCCTCAGTTTGCAAACCTTTCCTTGGGTGTTAGGATTGGTAAAACCAGGAAGTACATTCATGTAAACTTCCTCAGTAAGGTCCCCATTGAGGAAGGCATTTTTGATATCCAATTGGTGAAGAGGCCAGTCAAGTTGGACAGCAAGAGATATCAGTATTCTGACAATGTTCAGTTTTGCCACTGGTGCAAAAGTTTCTTTGTAGTCAATGCCATAAGTTTGAGTGAAACCCCTTGCAACTAGTCTGGCCTTATACTTGTCAATTGTACCATCAGCATTGTATTTGATGGTAAATAACCACTTGCAATGGATTTGTCTTCTTGCCTTTGGGAGAGCTATTAGATCCCAAGTATGATTATCCGGAGGCGATCATTTCGATCTCTTGACAATTTGCCGACCACTTATCATGTTGGAGAGCTTCCTGTATATTCTTAGGAATAGAGTGAGAATCCAAGTCCTATGTAAACATGGCAAAAGCAGGTGATAACTGATCATAAGATAGATAATTATGAATAGAATGATCAGTAGTGCAAGATCTTCTTCCCTTCCTGATAGCAATAGGCCTATCACCAATGTCAAAGGCTCTTTGAGAGTCTCAGAGGTTCTTTGAGTGTCATGAGGCTCGGGTCACAGAGCTCTGGGTCGATGAGACTCTAGTTCAGGAGGTTCTTTGAGGATCGAGTGAGGTCTTTGTGAGTTAGTAGGGTGCTTTGAGTTTCATCTCTTGAGAATCGATGGAGTTGCTTTGAGGTTAAGAGTTTGCTGAGGGAAAGGATTTAGGTCAATTTCAATCAGGTTTCCATCAGTGACTGACTCAGTGGACTTGCTGTAGTAGGAAGTCCTTTCAAAAAAATTTACATCCATAGAATTGTAAAATCTCTTTTCAGAAGGAGAGTAACACTTGTAACCTTTCCTGTCCTTTGCATATCCTAGGAAAAGGCACTTGTGAGCTTTGGTATCAAGTTTGCTTCTGTGTTGGGCATGGATATAAACAAACACAGTACAACCAAAGATTTTTGGAGGTAATTGGGAAATAAGATGAGGGCAGGAGTGTGTGGTCAGAAGGGTTTGGATAGGAGTTTTGAAGCCTAACACTCTACTGGGAAGTCTGTTGTTTAAGATGTGGCAGTTAATATAGCTTCACCCCACATATACTTTGGAACATGTGTGGTGAACATGATTGATCTAGCCATCTCTAGTAGGTGCCTGTTCTTTCTCTCAGCAACCCCATTTTGTTGAGGTGTTTCCACACAACTACTGATATGGACAATCCCCTTATCCATCAAGAAATTACTGAGGTTAGACTCATAGTATTCAAGTGCATTATCAGTCTTTAAGATCTTGATCTTAGTGTCAAATTGAGTAGAGATCATGTTGTAAAATTCCTGAAAAACTGTTCCAACTTCAGATTTATCCTTCATTAAAAACAGCCATGTGTTTCTGGTATGATCATCAATGAAAGTGACAAACCACCTTTTCCCTGTTATACTTTTTACTCTTGAAGGTCCCCATACATCACTATGAATTAAAGTGAAAGGTGTGGAAGGCAAATACGGTAGTTTGGTATACACAGATTTGGTAAGTTTGGCAAATTGACAAATATCACATTGAAGATCATTGACATTACATCCTTTAAATAATTCAGGAATTACAGACTTTAAATAACCAAAACTTGGATGTCCTAGTCTATAATGTCATAACATGATATTGTCTAAGGTTTGAGTGCAGTCTTGGCGATTCGATCTTGATCTTCTGTCTTCTCACAGGTTGACCACATACAATCTCGAAAGGTGGTTTAGCCCTCCCAATCACTTTCTGTGAAGAAGGGTCTGGAAGATGCATTGATTCTTATTAAACACTGTGAGTCCAATTCAAATCTTTTGCAAGTTTCTTGTGAGATATGAGGTTGCGATCTAATTTTGGAACAAATAGGACATCCTTTTGGCATATCTTATTAGTGAGTTTAACATTTCCAAAACCTTTTGCATGAGAGATAGATCCATCAGCAGTCTTAATTTTATGAATTTGATGACATGACATAAGGTGAGTTATGAGGTTTTTATTGCCATTCATATGAGAGGAGGCCCCAGAATCAACAATCCATGTTTCATTATTAGTAGAAGAGTAGAATTTACCTGCACTAGCCTGAGTAGCCGTTTCAGTAGAAGGACTACCTTCTTTTTGTTGAGTGAGGAAAGCTTTGAATGCGACAAACCGAGCATTCAACTTGTTATCATTCTCTCTTCATTGACATGCCCGCCTACGACTTTCTTTGGTAGGCTTGGAGGATTTAGGCATGCCATGTAGCTTCTAGCAAGTGTCCTTGGTGTGATTTGTGCGTTTTGCGGTGCTCACGCGAACAACTTTCGATTCGATCGGTGAGGCTTCACGGCGGTCTCAATAAACTCAATAGGCTTCCCGACGATCGGCAGGTAGCACTTTCACAGAGGTTGTCGATAGGGGAGTTCAAAGAAACATCACTTTTTCTCTCGCTTTCCTCATGTTTGACTTTCAACAAACATGGATTTGAGATTGGGGAGAGGTTTTGTGGCAAGGATTCTTCCCCTAACATCATCATGAGTAGGATTCAGTCCAGTAAGAAACTTGAATACTCTCTTTTTCTCAATAATGTCCTTATAAAGGGCAGCATCCTTGACATCATTCCAGGGGTGAGTTTCCAACATATCTAGGTGTTGCCATGCTGTTGGGGAGATTTTGCATCATTAAAACAAAAGAAAATTTATAAAACCTATACTACCATGCAAAACTACCTCCTAACCGGCCGAATACCGGGTAGTTGCTAGTAAAGTTGGATAAGTACGGGTATCGATCCTCAGGGAATTGGGCTGTCGAATCTAACTTATTAATTCTTCTTTATTAACCTAAACCTAAACTAAAACGGAAAAGTAAACTGGACAGAGGATTGTTAATCCAAAGCCAGGAAGGATAATTGCGATCAACATAAAATAAATCTAAAACAACAATAAATCTATCTAACGAACATGATAATGACTGAAGCGATCAAACATGGAACGAACCATAATCCACCATCCCGCAACCCTTAATTTCTTCCCTAGATTATCTTATAGTGATTTAATTCAAGTTGTGGTTTCACCTATCAAACGTATGAATTCCTACTTTCGTAGATGAATTCGCCTATCAATCTCTATCTTTCGATTTACGGAGATTAACGCATCATAAAATAAACCAAGGTGCAAGATTTTCTAGATCTAACAACCTAGACATTCAACCTATCAACTTTCGTTTGATATAGATCAAAACGTCTATTCTTTCCTATGGTGATCTCACGTTTACACCGACTTTCGTCCTACGGTAAACATCAATAACAACATCTTTCGATATAAATTGCATTAACAAATAAACGCATGGAAAGAAACGAACTTTAATTAAAAAGACTTACAAAACATCCATAGAAAGAAAATAAAAGCTGCCGCAAGCAGTCTCCCATGGCTGCTCCATGTTTCAAAGTTTCAAAAGATCATCATGGTCGAACAAAAGGAATGAAAGAAACGAAAAATAAAACCTAATCTAACCCGATCACCCGAGCACAAGGCTCGGGTGATCGCCCTCAAAACTCGCTCGAGTGGCCGCGCTTTGTTTGTCAAAAGTCGGCTGAAAATAATGTTATGCTTAGGGTTCAATTCGCTGCTGTATTTATAGAATTTTCAGGTCGGTTGCTACAGTAAAAACGCTGGACGCCCGTTTGAAGATCCGGACGCCCGTCCGCTATTTTCAGCAACAACATCCAAACTTGTAACGCTCATATCTCGGGCCTCGTAAGTCGGAATGGAGTGATTCAAACTCCTGTAGAATCCTCTCTTCAAGCCCTACAACTCTTCTCTTGAGGTCGAGAGTCAAATCAGTTTATATCATATCAAGAACTGCGTCGGAAGGTCGTCACTACCCGAATCCTGATTTTCCGACATTTATCTTGATTTATTTCTTTCCTTATATCTTTCAATCTTCCATAACTTTGATTGATCCTTTCCAAGCACGAATTTGGCTCTCTAAAATCCTCTCTTCCATCATCAATGAGTATCTACAACAATAGGAAAACATACCAAAGCGTAACGTATTTCCAAAATAACATAAAATCATCATTTAAGCACATAATTCGTTACGTTTTGCAATTAACCTCTTAAAAACATCATTTACTAAATATTTCGATATAAAGCCCTACTTCTATGAAAATAATACATATACGGGGGAAATTGATATAAAATATATCTATAAAAATCATACAATTTGACCCTGAACAACACCCCCACACTTAAACTTTTGCTCGTCCCGAGCAAAACAAAACAAAGTCAAGCTCGAGACAAATAAACATCCATACAAATATGAAGTATATTCAATAACTTAGAAGTTCACCCGTGTAGTGTGTGCATAGCCATAATAAACTTCCACTAAGTTCCACAATTTGAAAGTTATTCAAACCAAAACTAGCCCGGTTTCCTATCTAAGTTAGAAATATTCAAAAATTATAACAGGCACTTTACAAAACATACATATCCCAAAAAGAAATAGTAGAGAATATCTAAAACCTTTCTGACAAACTCTAATTGAATGAAACAAAAAGACAAGAAATAAAAATCCGGTTAGTCGCTCCAAGTGCAAAGCTTGTAGTAAAGCGGTTATTCCGGGTCGATCCCACGAGGAACGTGAGGTTGAATGTGTTTTTAAGTTTAGGCCAAAAGTGTCACAAAACTAACAATTTTAGGTTTATCAAATAATGGGGAGAAAGACAGACGAACAAGGATCCGCAATCCAAGAAAGCAGTAAAGGCTTCTAATTTCCTATGCACGCAAATCAACTAAAGGCCGAGATTAACCTATACCCAATGCAAATTACTAATTTCTTAGATAATTTGTTTATCAACTTTTATCAAAGATTGATTTTTCAAGCACGATAGGCATAAATTCTTTCGAATCTATTATCTAGGTTAACAATTTGATCACTTTCGTTTTAGACAAATTGATTAATCTGAATACTATTGCGGTGATCTAGAGTTCATTCAACTATCATCAAACGAATATCACAGGCTTTATCTATCGATATCAAGCACAAAATAAACGCAATAGAAATCGAACCTTTTGTTGATTGCAAACGCAGAAGAAAAATAAGAAAACCAAAACACCTCTTGAATTGCTTCACCCGTTCGTCCAACCCAAGAGTTTAGCTACTCATAATAATCTTGAAATCAAAAAGTTGTTTTGATTGCATAAAAACCAAAAAACAGAAAGAACAAAACTGCTGCTGTGTTTCAAGATGAATTTCGACTTCATGAATGTATACCCTAGGGTTGAAGGGCTCCACGCTTAAATAGGAAAATAAGTCGGCTAGGTCAAAACTAGGTCGGTTGCTCGTTCAGTCGGCGTTGGACGCCCGTCCGGTCTGCCTGGACGCTCGTCTGGTATGCTCTGAACTTTGAGTCGGGCCGAGTCTTCTTCAGACGCCCGTCCATGCCAGCGTCCACCCTGCGTCCAAACTTCCTGAATGTAACATATCCACTCTGGACGCCCGTCCATCTGATCAGACGCCCGTCCGTCTGAACGGGCCATGGACGCTCGTTCAGCTGTTCAGAATGCGATTTTCTCATTTTTATCCCTTTTTCTTCAATGTAATCCGACTCTCATCTCTTTGTGATCATCATTTAAGCATCAACACGTACCTACAGCACATTAAAACATCGCAAAACGTAATATCATCCAAATAATCATAAAATCAAGATTAAAACACCAAAATAAACCAATTTTGCGAATAACTCATTAAAAACCTCACTTGCTCAATAAATCCATTTAAACGCTCATTTTCTATGCAATTTATCCAGATATGGGGGAAATTAACATAAAATATATACTTATAAAACGTATAAAACCACCCTTAACAACTCCCCCACACTTAGCTTTTGCTCGTCCCGAGCAAAACAAAACATAATCAAGGCTCGGGAAAAATATAGACACCTCAACACATATAAAGCATATTCAATAGATTAGAGGTTCGCCCAAGTGTGTGCATAGCCATAATAAATTTCCACTAAATCCACACTTGAATTGATTCAAGCAAAACTAGCTAATACCCCCTTCAAACTAGCCATGAGTGACACTTATAAGATGCACCCTACAAAACGTGACATATCCCGAAAAATATGATAGAATATATTTAGGACCTTCTTCGAAATACTCAGAGGATAATCCTACAAACATATCTATCGCTTCTACTCTGGGGATAAGATGAGCGATAACTAAGTCTTTCATTTAATTCATATCACTATTCTCATAAGTTGATTTAATTATTTCACTTAAACACACATCAGAATGAGCTATTGCCCTCATAGCAGAATAGGACATTTCGAGATAATACCCTACCTTACTCCAATCATAAGGCAGCTTTTCCTAACTGTCGTGAGCTTTTAGTCATCATAGTGGTATAGGACTTACGTGGTAAACCCTACCGCACTCAAATCATCGACTAGCTTTCGACACACCCAATTAATTCACTTTTTCTTCAACTTTTCCATTTGACAATAAGCTACGTGTTACTTATCACATTCAAACGTCTAGATATTCACAGTATAACATACTCGGAACTGAATACAAACTATCATGAATCTCAAGATATATACGTAGCACTAAGCACATGACTTATAAGAAAATCAGAAATCACTAGTCAAAAGGGGGTATAGCTTTATAAATTAGCTCATCATTCACTATGGCTCGTGAAAAATAGTGTCGGGTGAGACA
The DNA here is from genome assembly GCA_026214975.1 of Gentiana macrophylla. Taxonomy (NCBI): domain Eukaryota; kingdom Viridiplantae; phylum Streptophyta; class Magnoliopsida; order Gentianales; family Gentianaceae; genus Gentiana; species Gentiana macrophylla. The sequence continues at coordinate 14,333,041 of CM047813.1, forward strand.
TCTAAATTACCAAACATATGATATATAGCATCAATGACTATTAAAACCGAACAAAAAGTATGCATTGCTCACTCAGGACGAAACAAAAAATTTTTGAAAAATTAGCTCATTTTAGCATAGAATCATAACGAAGTAAGCAAATGATATAGGTACATATCAAAACATCCCCTTACTCCCCCACACTTAAACCACAACATGTCCTCAGGTTGTGCTGAATTAAAAGGAAAGGATAAACAACTTAGCTGATTGTAATTCGAATGGGGAAATTCTGGAAGTGTTGCAACTCAAATCGAGTTGCTGACGAAATCAGTAGAATGTGGACCATCCACGGAAAAGCGATATCCTCTGAAACTCACAATTACTATCACAACTATCCGCGCACACTTGAAAAACACGACAAGATCTCGGGGAACATAGAGGGACATAACATGGCACAATGAAGATAAAGAGAATGATAAAGTGAAATCGAATCAACCGACAAGCAGAGTCAACAATTACCCTAATTTGACCTAAACGAAACAAATAAATCAAAGAAAAGAACAAAACGAAAATAACTAAAACAAATAAGGATATCTAGGTTGCCCCCTAGTGGCGCTTTTGGTTAATGTCGTTAGCTCGACATTCAATTCAGGTTTAACCCGGGTCGGGCCACTTTGGCTTTTTGCCGGTCATCCTATCAACAGAATTCTTAACAAAATTATGACTACGTAAAGCAATGGTGCAAACTCGGGATCCGACCCACCCATTTTTCCCAGGCCTGTTTGATCTTCTTTCTGACTGGGGCTCTTTTCCGTGCTTTATTTTTCTTCAAATCCACTTCCTTCCAATATTGTTCCATGTCCCAGCTTCCGGCAAAAAATGCAGCTGGTGATTCAGCACTATCATCAGAAAATAGGTCTGGGGAGAACTCACCGCAATCATCGACTCCTGAAGTGATACAACAAAGCAAATCAAGGAATTTAACTATCTCGGGTGATTCCTTCGGTTGGCCAATGTAGTGTTTGCATCGTTGACCATTGACCTTGAAAGGCTGATCTCCAATCCCCTTAAGTTCCAAAACGCCGCTAGGAAAGACAGACAGGACCTCAAATGGACCGGACCAAGCGCGTCCTTAGCTTTCCGGGAAAAGATGCACTGGAATTGTATAACAAGATACGGCTACGCTGCATGAAACTCCCTTTTCTTGATCTTTTTATCATGAAGGAATTTCATCCTTTCCTTGCTTATCCGTGAACTCTCATAAGCTTGGAGCCTCGAACTCGTCTAATTCATGTATATCTGCTGAGCCTACGTTCTCCACAAGCTTGGGAGTCAAAGTTTAGGAACTTAGTTGCCCAATAAGCTCTATGCTCTAATTCTACTGGCAAATGACATGGCCTTCCATAAACCATTTGGTATGGTGATGTACCCATAGGATTTTTGTATGCGGTCCTGTAAGCCCACAGTACATCATCCAGCTTCAGACTCCAATCCTTTCGATGGGAGTTGACCGTTTTCTCGAGGATTTTCTTTATACTCTGATTACTACGCTCAACTTGCCCACTGGTCATAGGGTGATATGGTGTGCCACTCTTATGCTTAACACCATACTTAGCTAACAGGCTATCCAGGGGTTTATTAATGAAGTGTGACCCTTCATCGATCGAGCTACAAGGCGGCCAAACCTCATGAAAATGTTCCTCTTCAGAAATTTCATTACCGTTTTATGATCATTCAGTGGAGTTGCGACAGCTTCTACCCATTTAGATACGTAGTCTACACAGACCAGAATGTATTTATTTCCGCATGAAGATGGAAATGGTCCCATAAAGTCAATGCCCCATACGTCAAACACTTCACACACTCCAAAATGGGTGCGAGCGGCATATCATACCGCTGGTCAAAGTGCCGGTTCTCGGCACCTATCACGACCTTTGCGAAAGCTTGATATCTTTAAAGATTCTGGGCCATAAAAACCACATTGGAAGATTTTGGCAACGGTCTTCCATGGATTGAAATGGCCACCAGTGGGACCACTATGACATTGCTCAATAATATCCCGTTGCTCGGATTCAGGGACACACCGGCGAAGCAACCCATCCTTACTGAGATCTTGAGCAGATACGGTTCTTCCCGGACATAGTACTTTAGATCGAGAGAAGAACTTCTTCTTCTTCTCCTGGTAAGAGAATTCGAGATTGAGATAGCGAATGAAGGTAATTGACAATCGAAGCATACCAAGGAGGGTCGGGGTGTGGACATCCATATTCATAACGCTCTCGAAGGGATAATAAAGATCAATGTCTGGGGATCGCTTCCTCGCCACGGCAATACTCTCGAAATATGGTCCGCTACGGTGTTCTCACTACCCGTATATCCTTGATGTGAACATCGAATTCTTGTAGTGTAAGAATCCACCTCACCGGTCTCGGTTTAGCATCCTTCTTGTTCATCAAGTAACATAAAAGCCGCATGATCGATCCATACAATCACCTTGGCACCAAGCAAATAGCTGCGGAACTTATCCATGGAAAACACAACCGCTTAATGAGTTCCTTTTCCGTAGTGGTATAGTTTGCTTGGGCTGGATTCAAGGTATGACTTGCGTAGGAAATAGGTTGGAATTTACCATTAATCCTTTGCCCCAAAACCGCACCAACAACAGCTGGAGGCATCGCACATTAGTTCAAATGGTATGTTCCAATCCGGAGAGATCGAGGATAAGGCGAGAGGTCAAACATTGCTTTTAGCTTTTGAAGGCACTTTGGTGATCATTATCGAAATTGAAAGTGACATCATCTTTGATAAAGTTGATAAAGGTTTAGATATTTTTGAAAAATCTTTTATAAATCTCTATAGAACCCCACATGACCAAGGAAACTTCTTACTTCTTTCGTGTTTTAGGGTAATTCATCTTTTCAATAGCTTCTATCTTAGCTTTATCAACCTCTATGCCTTTAGCGGAAATCTTGTGACCTAAAACAATCCCTTCGGTCACCATAAGATGGCACTTCTCCCGATTGAGAATCAAGTTCTTCTCCACACACCTCTGCTGAGTACTTTGTCTAGATTTTCAAGCAGTCCGTAAATGATGTGCCAAACACCGAGAAGTAGATCCATGAATACCTCCATGCATTTCTCTATAAGTCCATCAAAGATAGCCAACATACATCTCTCAAAATGTAGTGGCGCATTACAAAGTCAAAGGGCATTCGCCTATAAGCGAAAGTACCATGAAGGCGGTGAAGGTTGTTTCTCTTGATCTATGGGTCAATAGGGATTTGGAAATAACCTGAATAACCGCCCGTAAAGCTTGAAGAAAGCATGCCCCGCCAAACGTTCCAACATTTGGTCTATGAAGGGGAGAGGAAATGGTCCTTCAGGGTCACCTCGTTCGACTTCCTATAGTCTATCTGGACTCTGCACCCGAGTGACTAATCTAATGACTACCTCTTCACCTTTGTCATTCTTTTCAATGGTAATACCTACCTTTTTAGGTACTACGAGTGGGGACACACCTAATCGCTATCACTATCGCATAAATGATCCCCATATCCAACGACTTAATGATCTCTTTCTTCACCACTTCTGCATGTGTGGGTTTAAACGTCTCTGCGGTTGTCTTATACTCTTTGCACCTTCCTTGGTTCTAATCTTATGCATACAGGCGTCTGGAGATATTCCTCTTATATCACCTACCGCCAACCGAAGGCTTTCGCATTTTCTTTAACGTCGATTAACTCGGCTTCTTCTTCTTCGGCGATGTGTAGGAGATAATCGGAGGTAAGTGCTTACCTTCTCTCAAGAAGATATATTGAGATCTTTGAGGTAGAGGTTTTAGAACAAGGTCCTCAGGAGGTTCCTCTAAACTGGTTTTGGCTTCTCCTCGTTTTAGATCTTCCTCGCTGATAGGGTCAAAAACTCTTGCCTCAAGCAAATCGACTTCTTCTGAGGGGGAAAGAGTTCTCTCACAGAGCACCGTGTCCTCTTCAACAAGCTCTTCTCCATAGGCGACCTCGGCTCGTCCAGTGTAGTCTCGTGAAATCGTCTGACGTCTCAATCACAAAACCCGAGGGGTTTTTGAAGGTGCTCTGAGAGCTTTAACTACATCGTAGCGTGCACTTCCTCATCCCCAACACGTAAAGTGACAAATCCTGCGTCGCAATCTATAGAGGCTCTGCGGCGGTGGATAGGAAAGGTTGTCCCGAGGAGGAGGGGTATCTTCTTCTTTAGTGTCCAAGACGTACCAATCCACAGAAATGTAAATTTGTCTACTTGGACCGAAGGTCTCTAAGTACTCCGTCGGCTCTCTTGAAAGATCTATCGCAAAATTTGGATACTTATGGGGTAGGCTCCAATAGATGGTCAAGGTGTAGTCTCTTTGCATGACAGATAGAGACATCAAACTAATGGATGCTCCTAAATCACACAGAGAATTTGGGAAGCTTAAATCCTTGATCTTGAGTTAAGACAAATTTTCCCGGATCAACTGCGCTTTTAGGAATTTCTCCGTCAACGATAGCGGAGCATTCCTCTCCCAATCTTTTCTCCATTTCGCCCAACTTCTTCTTTGAAGAAACAACATCCTTCACAAACTTGGCGTACTTAGGCATCTCAACCAATACTTCAGATAAAGGCAAATTTACTTGGGTGTTTCTTAGTAGGTTGAGTACCTTCTCGTACTTCTTGTCTTCAGATAAAGAAATGTTTTGCTTTCTTGGTGGAAATGGGAGCTTATTCAGTTCTTCTTCGGAGAAGACTCTCCCGGGGGAGGAAACTCTTATAGCTTTGTCCTCAAGATCTTTCCACCTCACCACTTTTTCAGTCTTTTTACTCGTCAGGGGATCATCCGCCTGAGTGACTTTCTCAGGTTCATCATTTTGGTTTTCAATCACCCGAAATCTTTTTCCAGCTTCAATCTCATTTTCATCTTTCTCTTCATCCAGTCGAGGATCATGCGATTCTTCCCTCCTACCGAATCGGGGTAGGAGGGCTTACTCGCTTCCACAGTTGCATCTGTAACTGAGGGTGTTGTTGCAATTGTGTACCGGACCTCGATTCATAGCATTTGACTCCTCTTGTCCATGGGGTAATGGGTGCGAGCTCGGCACGATGGTTTGTTCTTGCTTGACTTGGGCTGCATGCCACTTTTTAGGTTTTTTCGTAAAACTAGGTAGGTGACCTTGAGGTCTGGCGCTAATTGTTCGACTAGCTTTCTAAACTGTCTTTCTAAGTTCTTCATCGTCTCTCTGTTGCTCTTCATACTCTGCCGCCTTGTGGGGGGTAGTACCATAAGTTGAAGAGTCACGATCGAAGGGCGTTTTTCTTTGTGAGTTTTGATTAGTGGGCCAGGTTGGATTTGTTTTGGTTGAGAATTTGAACTTTGACTCGAGTTGGGGTTACGGTAGTAGGCATTGCGAGTGGTATTCTGTCCCGAATTTTGATTGTAGCCTGACTCTCGAGTGCGGTTTTGGTCATAACCTTGATTTCGAGCATAATTTCTATTCTCGGTTGTAGTTCGACCTTGAGAGCTATTCTCGGTTTGAAAATCTACGGTTTTGCGGGGCGGAAGAATTGTTTCTCTCATTTCCACCATTCAAGGGCATGTTGCGTGAAATGTGACCTCTAAGCCCACAGTATAGCGATTCACGAATCATCTTGCCTCGTTTGTTCAAGCGGCATTGGCTTGAAAGGTGGGGATAGGAGTGTATCGACAATGGTCACCGATGTGACGATCGATAACATGATTATCACAAGAGAATACTTGTGCATTACATTGGAGAGAGGGTGATTTTGATTTTTAGTCATGGTCAAAGCGAGAAAGTTGAGCTGCAGGTCTGCAATCATTTGACCATGATTCTCGTTGTTGACTTCTTCGATTTTAGGTGCAGGCGAGGACCGTTGGTGATTGATACATAGGTGCATAGTTGTACCTAGCTATATCTTCGATTTAGGACCTTTCGAAATACTCGGAGGATAATCCCTACAAAGATATCTATCGGTTTCTCTGGGGATAAGATGAGCGATAACTAAGTCTTTCATTTAATTCATATCACTATTCTCATAAGTTGATTTAATTATTTCACTTAAACACACATCGAGAATGAGCTATTGCCCTCATAGCGTAATAGGACATTTTGAGATAATAATACCTACCTTACTCCAATCATAAGGCGACTTTTCCTAAGCGCCGTGAGCTTTTAGTCATCATAGTGGTATAGGACTTACGTGGTAAACCCTACCGCACTCAAATCATCGACTAGCTTTCGACACACCCAATTAATTCACTTTTTCTTCAACTTTTCCATTTGACAATAAGCTACGTGTTACTTATCACATTCAAACGTCTAGATATTCACAGTATAACATACTCGGAACTGAATACAAACTATCATGAATCTCAAGATATATACGTAGCACTAAGCACATGACTTATAAGAAAATCAGAAATCACTAGTCAAAAAGGGGTATAGCTTTATAAATTAGCTCATCATTCACTATGGCTCGTGAAAAATAGTGTCGGGTGAGACATCTAAATTACCAAACATATGATATATAGCATCAATGACTATTAAAACCGAACAAAAAGTATGCATTGCTCACTCAGGACGAAACAAATTTTTTTTGAAAAATTAGCTCATTTTAGCATAGAATCATAATGAATTAAGCAAATGATATAGTGTACATATCAAAACATCCCCTTACTCCCCACACTTAAACCACAACATGTCCTCGGGTTGTGCGAGAATTAAAAGGAAAGGATAAAGAACTTAGGTGATTGTAATTCGAATGGGAAAATTGCGGAAGTGTTGCAACTCAAATCAGAGTTGCCCTGACGAAATCGATGATCGTGGACCATCCACCGGAAAAGCGATATCTCTCTGAAACTCACAATTACTATCGCAACTATCCCGCACACTTGAAAAACACGACAAGATCTCGGGAACATAGGGGGACATAACATGGCACAATGAAGATAAAGAGAATGATAAAGTGAAATCGAATCAACCGACAAGCAGAGTCAACAATTACCCTAATTAGACCTAAACGAAACAAATAAATCAAAGAACAGAACAAAACGAAAATAACTAAAACAAATAAGGATATCTAGGTTGCCCCCTAGTGGCGCTTTTGGTTAATGTCGTTAGCTAGACATATCTCCTTGTCTGCAGTTTTGAATATGAGCTTCAAGTTCATACACTTCTGATGTATTGTCTTTCTTGGAGTAAAGATCCCTGGCATTATCCCAGATCTCCTTTGCAGTATCATACATCATAAAGTTCTCACTAATCTCTTTTGTCATTGATCTTGTGAGAATGGTCATGACTTGATTATTATTAGTATCCCATGCTTCAAATCTGGGTCATCTTTCAGGCGGAGTTTAGAGCCGGACAGGTATCCCGTCTTTCCTTGTCCAGAGATGTACATTTTCATAGACCTTGACCACAGCAAGTAGTTGTTTCCATCAAGTCTATGATTTGTGTAAGATGAAGAGTCAGTGACCCTAGTCTGCTGAGGCAGCTGGGACTCAACTGAGGGCGAGGAAGCTTCAGATAATGAAGACATCCTTGATTCAGCAGGGTACTGAGAATTTGCAGCGGATTCAGGAGTTTAAGGCTCTGCTACCATGAAGAGAGTTTGAGAAAGTAAATAATACTTGAGTAAACTTCAACTTAGTTTATTCATCAAAAGGAAGAAGTATAAATAGTTACAATTGAGGTGAGATACTAGCTAGCTTGGGCGGCCACTAGCTATGGGCGGCAAGCATGCTTGTAAAAGTAAAAGTTATGTCTATGACATAAAGTAACTAGAGTTTGACATATTAATTGTTTATATGTACCACAATTAATATGTCCTTTTACAAATAAAGTGTACAAATAATGTATACACGGAAATAAATAAATATTACATAATATTTGATATGTAATATTTCCACACTACTGCTGCAAGAATTTGACGTAGAAATCCGAGATAAGAAAGGAAGTGAGAATGTGGTGGCCGATCATATGTCGCGCTTACAATTAGAGGATGGTGAGGAGTTACCTGAGATAGGAGAATCTTTTCCTGATGAACAACTTTTCTCCATCACCACCATCAGGGGACATGATGATTGTGTTGCGGTTTCTTCGCGAATAGAGGTTGTGAAGGAGAAGAAACAACCATGGTTTAGTTTGTTTGTTAATTATCTATCCGCAAAGTACCTACCACCAAATCTCACTGTCCAAGAAAGGAAAAAATTCTTTAAAGATCTTAGACACTATTATTGGGATGAGCCTTATCTGTTTAAGCTAGGATCTGATAATGTTTTTTGAAGGTGTGTGCCTGAGGAAGAGTATAATGATATCCTGAAACATTGTCATTCTTATGAAGTTGGAGGGCACTACGGGGGAGAAAAAACTGCGGCCAAGGTCCTCCAATGCGGTTTTTATTGGCCGACATTGTTTAAGGATGCACACCAATATGCACGAGCATGTCATGCTTGTCAAATGACAGGAAATATTTCACGGAGGAATGAGATGCCACTTAAGAGCATCTTAGAAGTAGAACTCTTTGACGTTTGGGGAATAGATTTCGTTGGACCCTTCACTTCATCATTATCTAACCGATACATCTTAGTTCTTTGTTGATTATGTATCCAAATGGGTTGAGGCCATTGCTTCCCCCTACTAACGATGCTAAGGTTGTAGTTAGATTCTTGAAAAGAATATTTTTACAAGGTTTGGGGCGCCTAGCAAGGCGATTATAGCGACAATGGTAGTCATTTTTGCAATAAACCTTTTGAAAGGTCGATGATTAAGTATGGGGTTCAACATAAGCTAGCAACCGCATATCACCCCCAGACTAGTGGGCAAGTAGAAGTCACCAATCGAGAGATAAAGCGTATCCTGGAGAAAACTGTCAATACGACTAGGAAAGATTGGTCGTTACGTTTAGACGACGCTTTATGGGCTTATAGGACTGCATTTAAAACCTCGATTGGAATGTCCCCGTATAGGATTGTTTTTGGAAAGGCATTTCATCTTCCTGTGGAACTTGAGCACCGGGCCATGTGGGCAACAAGGATGCTAAATTTTGATGAGACGTTGGCCGGTGAGAAGAGGATGTTAGAATTAACTCGCCTGGAGGAGTTTCGTTTAGAGGCATACGAGAATGCCAAGATTTTCAAGGAGCGCACGAAGAAGTTCCATGACAAAAGATCTGGAGAGGACCTTTCAAAAGGGTGATCTGGTTCTCTTGTACAACTCGCGCTTAAGACTCTTCCCGGGCAAGTTAAAATCAAGATGGTATGGCCCATTTCGAGTACAACAAGTCTTTCCTTTCGGAGGCGGTGGAGCTATTCAATTTCAAAGACGAGTTCAGTTTGTGGTCAATGGACATCGTGTGAAGCATTATCAAGGGCTTCCACCAGTCTTGAGGAGGAGGTTTTGTACCTCGAAGACCCTATCTATGAATAAACCATCTTGAATCGAGTCGAGCTAAGCGACTATAAATTTAGAACTATTTCCTTATAACTATCTTTTTCGTTTTTATTTTTTAATAATAAAGTAGCATGCGCCTATCATGGTTTTTTTCATCTCGCCATGTTCCGAGTCTAAGTTTGGAATAAACGAGTTTTTTCCTTGATAGCCGTCATGTGAGTTTTTATTTTGGTTTAAATCCCTTTTGGTATTGTCCATGGCAGTATAAAGTAAAGTGGCTTAAACTGTTTTTAGATATTTATATCTAATTACTGCCACATTATTTTATAACTTCCATAGACATGGTATTTGACGATTTCGTGGAGCTTGTTTGCTTATACATGATGTGTCTGTCTCTCCACGACGTGCTGATGTTTACTCCGATATTGTTCCTTTACTTGGGAGCCGTTTCCAGAGCTAAGTCTTTCTTCTTAAACTCTCAATTATTTTTGTCATTGAGGACAATGCCATGTTTAAGTGGGGGGCAAGGGGTTCAGCTATATGTTGAAAAAGTAAAGAGGAACGGAATATTGAGGCAATATTGAGCCAAATTTAAAATTTTCATGGATAAATGCCAAGTTGTTGAACTCGTACCCTTAAACTTGTGAAGTTCTTATACTTAGAATTGATAGAAGGAACCAAGTTGCGTGAGTACGTGGTCATATTATACTTTTGCGATAAATTGTTAGTAAACTTAAGGATATTCATGCCAACAATTGCAAGTAGTTAGGTATTGTTCAACTACTCAACATGTGAATCGCTTAGTACCGCATGAATTATGATAATTGAAAGAGGTATGTGTACATTGCATAGATGATTGGTTATGCTTACCTAGTGTCGTTATTTATCGACTGATGTATTCTGATCTTTTAGCCATCAAAGCGGAGTAATAAGCTTGAGACGTACCTGTGTTTTGACAATGCGTTAAAACACTGGGCTTGTAGTAACATTACCAAAGTAGCCCCGCGCTTGTGGTAATATTCGATACTATGCATGATCTAAGATAGGGGGGATACTCGTAAAAAAAAGAGTTTTCTTCCTTGAGATTGGTAGTATTTGAAAAATATGAAGAATTGAAAAAGTTCAAATTTTTAGAGGCTTCGAGTAGTACTCAGTCTCCAAGTCCAAAAGCCCTATAGATACACTCTTGCTTATTGTTCTAGTGCTTTAACCATTGTGAGGCAAAAGAAGTATGAATGCTGATGTTGGTGAATTTTGATATGAAGTCTGCATAAACTCTAATCTTGCTACATTTATATAAAACCAATGCACATGCACACAATCACTTCGATTCATAGCGAGTAGCGAATAATGCTTATCTTATGAGCATGACTGGTATGAGTTGACTCGAGTTTCTTGTGTAAGTATGAGTTGACCAAGGAAAATGTGTCTTGGGGAATGACTTATTGATGCTTTGTTCGGGACGAAGCAAAGTTTAAGTGGGGGGCATTTTGATGTCGGTTAAAATATACCTATTTATGTCATCAATTCTAACCTTAAATCGGAGTTAATTATATATATTTCATATTAAATCACTTGTTTATATTTATTATTTAATGTTAAGTGATTATTAATATGATTTTTTGTTATTTAGCTGTTTTTATTATTAAAGACCAATTTATTGTGCGATAAATGCTGATTTTGTAGATCGTGATAAATCAGAGGATAAATGTCATTCAATCAGTGAATCTCAAGATAATAAGGAAGAAAATCGGAGCATTAATCAAGGGATAAGTCGGAGAAATCGGATCAAAGACGAAAGAATGCAATGGGAACAATTTAGACAAGAAGCGCGATTTAACATGTGCAAAAAAGAGGCTCGGTCGACCGAGCCACTTCATTCGGTCGACCGAGGGTTGATATTCGGTCACCCGAAGCTTATCCAAAAAAAAAAGCGTTTATATTTTCTAGATTCCTTCCAGGTCGGCTATAGCCTCTATATAAGCAAGCAGCTACGAAATTGAAACAATGAACAATCTACAAGATACAATATATACAATACCTTGAGTTTATTAAGTTTTAGTTTTTTTATGTTCGTTCATTGTGGAGTCGTCGGATTCTCCGGTTAGGAGCGCATTAAAGATTGGGAGTCATTCTCGTCTTGAGGGTATGACTTTTCAATTATGCAATCTTTATTCGTAGATCTGATTTATTTTATTATGGAGTAGTTTTCTTGTGTTGATTTCACGATGTAGACTATTTACGAACCCATGTGTTTAGATTAGAAACGTTAAGAAGTAATCATAATTTGTACCTACATGGACCTTCACTCGGTCACCGAGACATATCACTCGGTCAACCGAGACATGTCATTCGGTCGACCGAGTGTGGTGAAGTTTAGAGGCGTAATTATGACCGGCTTCGATCACGTCGATTCTCTCGATTTGGAATTAAAACGAGTAATTAAACCTCGATCAACTTAATTATTTGTCATCATAATTTAACAAGAAACCTAAAAAGTGATTGTTACTTAGGATCTAGATTGAATCGGCATCTAAGAAGTACGCCTTACCCTAGGAATGTTGCTTAGATGAGGTTACGGTTTACACCGGCATCCCTAGTTTCGTTATTGTGTCAGAAGTTATATGAGATGGAGGCATTAAAAGGCGAAGTCACGTAATGGAGGCACAATGATTTAGATGGCCTAATCGGAGCTAAATCTACCTTTGGGGATGACTCCCGTAGTCATAATAATTAATCTTTAACGTTTGTTTTGTCTCGTTGTCAATCTAGTTCACATAGGGGAGTCATTAGCTACTAGCGTAATCAATATTCTTAATATTCTTTGTTTAGATAATATCAATAATATTGTCCTTGTTTTAGTAGTTTTTAGTTTGTCTTTGTGGTATTATGTGTCTTGTGGTTGTCACTATCTTATTTACTACGTTTAGTTGGTCGTAGACCGCCCTTTCAATTTAGTTCTAGTAGAATAAAGTTGTGTTTTGTTTGTGCCGAGTCTCTGTGGGATCGACCTCGACTCTATATAGCTATACTACGATTGAACCTAGTTCTCTTGCTTGTGTGTTAGTTAGGTATCGAGTATTTTATTACTTGACCTGTACATCAGTCACTGAAACGATAGAATCTTATTTGGTCATTATAAATTTTATAGAAGATGTAATGACACCTTATTTCATCTTTATAAAGTGCAATTGAAGATATAGTGACGCCTGATTTGGTCAACCTAAAGTGACAGTGAATATGTAGTTTCACCTTATTTGATTATCATAAAGTGTTAATGAAGTTGTAGTGATGATGTTGAAACAATTGTCACTGCATTTAAAATTGTCACTCCATCTACAACTGTCATTGTATTTTGAATTGTCAATGTATGTTTGATTGTCATTTCATCTTTGATTGACTATGTCACTGCATCTTCGAGTGTCAACATTACATCTTTGATTAGCTCTGTTACAACATGTATAATATTCACTGTATTTTCACTTGTCTTTGTGTATATAGATGTTTTGCAATTCATATGTCACTGCATTAATTTAAGATGCAGTGACACCTGATTGGCTTTTTGTAAAATGTTTCTTAAGGTGAAGTAACACATGTTTTGTTCTTCAAAACGTGTCACCAATATACATTGACAAGCTATTATTGTCAATAATCTTTAACTGTCACTGCATCGTCAAATGTCACTGCATCGCGTCGATTTTTGTATGAAGAAAATTCCGATTTTCATAAATTAATTCGGAAAATTATCGAATGAGACTTCAAAATAAAGATAACGAAAAAAGATGAATCATTGTAAAAAAAAATTGACGATTAAATTTGTAGATCAAAAGTAATGGATGTTTAAAATTTAAGTATGATAGAGAAAATATATTTTTTTATTAGAACGAGACGGTTTCTTTCTACTACTACATCTACGTGTCTTTTTTTTCAAACTTTAATTGAGGTTAATGTTGTCCATCTAATAAATTTTTATCCTTTTCGATGAAAAAGTTAAGTGTGTCTTATTTACCTATTTAAGTATATTTTGTGTGTCTTTGATCCCTTGCCTCGTAAATAAATGAGTTGTAAATCATAATCAATTTTGAAGAAATTTATTACGTGACTTAATGTTACAATATGTTCTAATTAAAACTAAGGCTATCTTTCATATACAACTTCGGTTGGATTGATCACGCTGAATGGGTGTGGGCGACATGTTCAAATGCATAATGGTTCATTTAAATCGGTGGAATGTCATGGAATAGAATGAATCTGATGGAATGGAATGCTATCATTCTATTACTATGTTTGGTAGGCAATGGAGTATAATCGTTTTTATTCCATTCCATAGCCTTTTTAATAGAATGAAAATCACTAATTTTCAATTCATTGGAATCAAAATAAATATCATTCTTACGTTTCCAAACATGCCAAATTGATGAAATTGAATGAAAAAGACATTCCATACCATTACATTTCATCAATCCAAACGAGCCATAAACGTATGGCGTCGGAATGCAGTACAAGAGCCCAATACCACAATGGACTTTCTCATATCTCAATTCAAAGTCTTTGTAATTTCCTTTGTCACCATAGCCATTGTGTCATACCTAATCCTTGCGTTGAAGGTATATCGAAAAGTTCGTGAAACAAAAAGATTGCCACCGCCGGGTCCATGGAAGCTACCTTTGATTGGATATATGCATCAATTGATTGGCAGGCTTCCGCTCCATGTGTTCCAGGACTTGGCTGGGAAACATGGGCAGATCTAGTCATTATTACTCCCTCCGTCATTATAGGGGCTTTTAGAAATTTCACACGGTTTAAAAATCCTCGTAAATGAGTTACTTTTTAACATTTTTAAGGAAAAATATTGAATTGTTTTTTTAAGTGACTTGATGTAGAAGATCTACAATAAACAGATCAAACGAGCTAATCCAAGCTCAAAGATATTTTCATTCTCAATCGAGAAGAATATTCAACATTTCATGATTACATTCCATCCTTACATCTAGGAAGCTTAGGCTATTTAAAAGGTACAAAGCCCAATAGATAACCTACACTAGAAAAACCCATATGACTATCCACTTAATTTAAAACTTAAATAAAATACTATTAATCTACTAATGATGTCCTACATCATCTTCATCCCCCTTTAGAGCTGTAAACGAGCCGAACCGAACCGAACACCTGTTGTTTGAATTCGAGCTCGTTTACCAAACGAACGTGTTCGTGATCGTTCGTTTATTAAACAAACACAAAATCTTGTTTGAGTTCGGCTCGGCTACAACATTATAGTATTCGGACTCGGCTCGTTAGGCTAGTGTATCCGTATTTATTCTGCTTCATTTTTTTTTTTACCAGATTAATTTTTTTTTTTTTTTTTTTTTGAGAATTTTTTTTCCAGATTATTAAGTTGGGAAAAAAACAGTGAATTGCGCACCAAATTTCAAACAATACTCAAATAAACATCATATCCATAATTTCAATGAAACAACAAAAAAGATTGGCACACCAAGATTCATAATTTAAAATAAACAAGAGAAAAATCTCAAACATCATACACCATAACATAAGTCTGGAACATCATTAAAACTAAATCAAAAGTACTTATCAAAATTAAGAACTCCGAAGTACATGAAAAGAAAAGGAAAAAAAAAAAAAAAAACATCTTGCAACTTGTACTAGTCTCGGCAAAAGATAAGACATGCCGTTTTCATTCGTTTTGCTCCCATAACCACAATTTCCTTTGAAGGCACATTCTCAAGTGGCGTTGATAATATATAATTGTACCACCTGGTATTTTGGTGAACATTTCTTTACAGTGGTTGCATTGTATTTTAGCAATGTCTCCATGCTTAACTTCAATCATTTCATCCCATACTTTTGAATATTTCTTTATTTGTTTCTTGTAATATGTTTCTTCATGAGATTCATTACCTGACATGTCTGGAACACAAAAGCAAACAAACATAATAGATTATGTGAAGTAATCATTTGAAACAAACCATCATAACTTGATACAAAGAATTAAATCATAAATCATATATATGAATTAGGATTGCTAAGAAAATATATCACCACATTATGCGTACTTAACAACCGAAAAAATTTCAACAATAAAAAACGAAAATAAGCAATAAGAGAAAATGAGATTAAGAATTTCTAATCTATATTTAATTACTCAATATAAAAGCTGAGATTAAGAATTTCTTAATCTGCTGTTCAAGAAAAAAAAATGAGAGATTAAGAATTTCTAATCAATATTTACTCGATCTAAAAGCTAAACATGCATGGCAAAAAAAAAATCAAAAAAGAATGTATCATCTCCTTGATCAAATCAAACAAACTGAGATATTTGGACAAGTTTATGGATCCTACCAATAAAACAAAAATACAGAAGATATCATATAGTTGTGCAGAATTGTCCTATGAATAAAAAATGGTGAAGAGATATTAAGCGCATAGAAAAACTTACCTGGAAGATAGACGAATTAGTGAATCAGTGATAATCTTCTTCTTCAGAATTAAGGATGATATGAAATTGAAAATATGGAGATGGAGTAGACTGTACAATTAAAGAATATATAGGATTAGGAGCATTTTTTTGGCTGATTCAACTTTGTTCAAACGTTGGAGAATGGAGGACGACCTTTAGTCTTCTACAATTTTTATTTTTTTTAACACAAGTCTTCTACAATTAATGAGATGTAAATTACTAGATTTAATTGGAGTGGGAATAGTTTAAGTAGTCAAAGGGGCGCTGTTTGGAGTCGTGGGAAATTAATGCTTCAGAAATAGGGAATTGTTCTAATAAAATAACATTGGGTTTCTCTGGAGGGAAAAAAAAGGGAAAAAAACATGGGCTTCTCCACTTCAAAAGTGTGCTGGGATATTTATGAAATGTATACATATATGGCTCGCGAACTTAATCGAAGCTCATGAGCTTTAGCTCGTGTTCGTTCGTTAATAAAACGAGCTTGATTATTAGTTTGAGCTCGATTCGTTATCTCTCACAAACAAACGATCACGAGCTTAACCGAGCCGAACACGAGCTTGTTCGCAAACAGCTCGGTTCGTTTGCAGCACTGTCCCCCTTATTCAAATAAAAGCTCGTTCTCGAGCGAACTCATAAGAATCATATTGAGACCTCACAAGCTTATCATTAAGATCCATTGGTGGATCAAGCCCAATCACCGGCTTGTGAAACAATTTTAAAGTGTCTATAGATTGTCCATTATTGCACAACACACGGAATCATTTATAACAATACATATCTCCACAATGACGAGATTCCTTTCCATATTAGCGTTGTTCTCATCCATCCAACCCTTTCACGGAACAATTCGTCCACGAGTTAGGTTTCAACACAAGACACAAAGTGAACCTATGTGGAAATCCTTGTGTGCTAAGAAAACAAAATAGAGTTTCTCTGTCTGCGGTACTCTATCTAAAAGCTTCATTACATTGCAACTTGTAGTACTGTGAGGCTTACTTGATCTAAAAAAGCTATGCAGAACGTTAGAAGGTCCATTCATAACCAGAATTCCAAATGTTTATCCTCCTTTGTAAGCAACGCCTTTGTTTCCATTTCCATTGATAGTTCCCAAGACTTATTGGAAGAACATAACCATGTTTAGGAAGTACAGTAACATATCCCGGAAATTCGCTATTAACCCAGTAGCCATAATTAGCATTTGAGCAAGGTTTTCATCATTGTTAACAACATACCATGAAGCACCTATTATATCCAGCACACACTTTTTTCTGGTGTTAATCACAAACAATCTGCAAGAAAGGAACGGAAGGTGATTCACAGAGTGCCGTTTGCGTAAAGGTGACAGCACAACCCGCCACTCTCTGTTCCATTAAGACTTCCATTTAATACTTGTCCCGACAGATAGAATGCCAACGGTGTTGGTGAAATTTGCTGAATCTTTTTTTGGAACTATGATTTTCTTTGACACCATTTGCCATAAAGCTTCAGGAGTTGTGTCAAAGAATTTGTGAATGTTCCTTTGAAACCAGTGTTCCCAAGAGCCAACGTAGTGCAAATGTGAACCAACATATACGGGGTTAACCCCATCAGCTGGGTCTGAAGCTTTCAACAAATTAACCCCATCAGTTGATGCTTCAAAATACACAATTGTCATCATGGTCGAAGATGGACCACAATGTCCATAATTCACTCCAATAAACTGCAAAAGACTACCAAGGCCATTCCCATGACTCATACAAAAACTGAATACAACCCTCATAATATTTTTTTTCCCTTACCTATTATTACCTCAATGTTGCACACTCTAGCGAATCTGGTACTTGTTTGTGAGTTTGTGCACCGTCTTCCTTTCTGGGTAGCAACATTGCAAATGTACATAGGAGCTATGATCAACACATTTCCTATCAGCATGTCAGAACTCCAATCATGATGTTGAAATACAGCAGGGGCAGTTCCAAATGATGCAGAATCAATTAAAACTTTATTCGTCGAACTAGTGTTTCGTACTCTTTCCGGTTTGGGGTTTCGACCAGGATCAATTAAGAATGATACCAGCTTAGTAATTGGATAAATGTACGCCATGTACTCGCCATATGTTAGGCTCATAAAGCTTGTGTTTAGGACACTCAACTTTATTGAGCTCGTGTTGATCTGTATATGCAACAGTGAAAGAGAGCTTGGTTAAGCATTCATGGCTTGACAATATTTTTTCCCCCAAACACTTGGTGAAAGCTTGCTGCATTTTGCGTCCTGATTCTTGGTTATATGAGTCTGCCTAGTAAGCCATGGCAAGTAGCTGTGAGGTCTTACCATTATGTTTTCTCGACGCATCATCTTGCAATGCCATCTTAAGAAGCTTTTCTCTAATCGAATTTTCTGAATTCGGAACGTGGCCTGTTGCAGTAGATACCTCAAGTTTCATTTTGGACTTATTCAAGGGCAAATTACTAGTAAGAAGCTGAGCATTAATTTTCTTCCCTATCATCAACCATTGTGTCATGTTCAGTAGTATCAAATGGAACATCTTTACTTTTGGGAAGCTTGTAAGCTTTTAACAGTATCTAGCCACAAGTAGCAGGAATCATCAATGGGATCACAACTCCTTAATTACTTTTGCTCGGTGCTATTGGATTGTAAGGGAACTTTCATCAAACACTTGGCAGGCGTAGATTCATCAGCTTGTAGATGCTCTACCACTTCAGCTCCAACAAGTACGTCCAGTGTACTTAATCACTTCAGCCCCTCCGTTACATTCATTCTTTTCCTCGGAACATTCATCATCTCTGTTGTTAGATCCAGTCTGATTAATTTCTTTAGTATGATAGAGATCATCACCCATTTTGCATATATCATTCTCTTGAAGACTGCATCTGTGAATATCTAAGAACATTTTCTAGGCGCAAATCTACAGATTAAAAGTTCTCTCATTTTAGGCCATGAAATGATTAAATTCTTACCCTCAGACAATCTATCATTCTGCAACATTTCTACCAATAATATGCACCCCCCTTCAATTAATACCAAACAATTTTGCACTTTTCATGTTCTGGTGGATTGATTTCTTCAAAGAGTCTTCGATTGCAGCAATCCAGCTCATGAGATCTTCTGTGTGCTAAAATCCATCAAAAACAGGGAAATTTTTCTTGAATTTGACTATTAATCCATCATGTCTATGATAAAATCCATGAAATGGGTCTTCATTTTCATTGCAGTCGTTGAACTCACTATCACCTTTGCTGAAGCTTGAAGTAAAACCAACATAATTCCTACGTTGCTGCTCACCAACCGCTCGCCGAGGTCAGTCTCGTTTCGTGTCGTGAACCGTTTGTCTTGTCCTTCTCATGTCAAACCGTTTGTCTTGTCCTTCTCATCTTTGAGTCTGTCCAGTTCCTGATGCATTTCCAATGCAAATGTATCAAGTTTCCTATCAATTATTGATAACGCATCCCAACGGATCTTCGAATTCCGAACACCGTCGCGAATCCGGTTATCTTCATATACTGTGAGGGGTAAAACTAGTCCCGGCCAAATGGTGGAACCGGAACCGCCGGTTTTAAACAGTGTCGGTTTCTGCCGGTTTGACGAACCACCGGTTTGAAAAACCGCGGTTTCATCGTTCAAAACCATTTGGTTGCGATTTGGGCGGTTCCGCTTACACTAGGTTTCTTTCGATTGCATCATGCTGATTAAGTGCGGTTTAAAATTTTCATAATTTTTTTTTCTTTTCATTTTCACATAATACTTATTATCATTACTATAATAACAAATTATTATTCTTTTCACTATAATTATTAAATGAAAGTAATATATATATATATATATATATATATATATATATATATATATATATATATATATATATATATATATATATATATATATATATTTTAAATAGTTTCTATTCGGTTTTAAAAATAATATTAATATTGTGTTATTTAAAAAAAAAATTGTGTTATTTTTCAACGCCAGTATCGGTAATTCGGTTCTTTCACGTATTTTTATATGTAATCACATTTATGATAACAACATATAAAAAATCAAAACGAACGTAGTTCTTATTGTTTAATTTGTAGTCTTTTATAGTTTGTTGTAAAAGTTTTTATAGTAATTTTTATTATTGTTTTCTTTAAAGTCTTTTAAATTGTGTTGATGTTAAAATTTCCGGGTTGAGACATTATATCGTCGTAATGACTATCAAAATCATCTTGATTGTAACCTGAAGGTGTGTCGAACTGAGGAATCGAAATGTGATAACCGGTGACAGGGTCTGTATAATATTGGAGTCTATAGCCACCAGCAAGATCATCCGATTCCGGCACAACCGTGTCATCACGGAAAGTAGTAACATTTCGATTGCCTTGTGTTGATGCACCTCTTCTTAACATTGAAAAAAATCAAAATTATATATAACGGTTATAAAAAAAAATTAAGTAAAGTAAATTTGATTTAAATCTAAATTACATATAATGGTTATAAAAAAAATTTAATTTAACTAACCAATTTTACTTATGACTAAAACCGAATTGAAATAACGATTAAATCAGAACAACTTCAAATTTCGGTCTAGTAAAGTAAATTTGATTATAAAATTGAATTTTTTTTTTACACTTGTAAAAAAATTAGTTGAATAAAATACAAAACCAAATTTACTTATAACTAAAACCGTATTGAAGTAACGATTAAATCAGAACAACTTCAAAAATCGGTATCGTAAAGTAAATTTGATTGTTGTTTTTAACAACTAAACAAACTTGATAATCAAAGAATTGAATAGATGTAAGAATTGAGTAGAAGATTTAAGAATTGAGAGGTAGAGATTGGTGTAGGAATTTTTGTATGAAATGGGTGGTATTTATAGAAATTTTTTGGAAGAGTTTGGAAAAAAAAAAAAAATTATATAGCCGTTGCCAGAAAATAGCCGTTGGACGGTTCCGGTTCCGGTTCCGGCCGGTTTCAAAAAATCCGGTTCAAACCGGCGGTTCCGGTTCCGGTTTCGGTTTCGGTTCCAAATATATCAAACCGGCAACAAACCGGCAAACCGGCGGTTTGACAAACCGCCGGTTCCGGTTCAAACCGCCGGTTCCGGTTCAAACCGCCGGTTCCGGTTAACCGTGGCCACCTCTAGGTAAAACCCTAGCTCTGAATACCAAAAGATGTAGAAGATTTACAGTAAACGGATAAAATGAGCTAATCCAAACTCATAGATATTTCCATTCTCAATAGAGAAGAAGATTCAACATTTCATGATTACATTCCATCCTTAAATCTGGGAAGCTTAGGCTACTTAAAAGGATAAAAAGCCTAACAGATAACTTACACTAGAAAAACCCGTATGACTATCCACTTAATTTAAAACATAAATAAAATAATATTAATCTACCAATAATGTCCTATATCATGACCTATAATATTGCATTGTTTATTGTGTAAATAAAAATAATGCATATAATATTGGATTAGAGTCTGAAAAGATTGATTAATAGGAGAAATTAGTTATAAATCCACTTTTCTCTCATTTATTAAATTTTAATCCACTCTAAATAAATGTTATTATAAGGACAAAAACTATTTGACTAGACTAAATTGCCCTTCATATAATAGTTCACTACACTTGCCTTCTCATCAAATTTTCTTTCTTCCACCAAGGAAATTGCAAACTCTGCGATTTCGGAATAATCGAAAGGCAATCAATCAAAGAATCCAAACAGCAGTGCCATCGTAATCGGAATGGACGGACCTAGAGGCATGTTAGGGTGGGTGCAGCCGGTTTTAATTTCTGTATATAAAAAAACGTTATATAATTCAGTCCAACATAATTAGTTGTCTTAATCTAGCCCACCCGACCATATAAATATAATCCATTAGCTCACCCGACCACCAAATTTCTGGTTGCGTCCCTAGTAATCGGAATAATTGGAGCACCAATAACACAATCAGTCTAAAAGAAAAGGCCCAATTTCATATTAAGGTTCGCCAATTGTTTAGGGTAAATTTTACTATATTTTCGGGCTTAATCCCTAAACAATTAACCTTATTTTTAAGGGAAATAAATGAGAAAATCGTGTTTTAACCGATAAATTCCTATAATGGTTATTGAGGGGTTATAATTTAATTATGAGGAAATATTGAGTTTAAATGTTATTTTGTTACACATTTTATTATTATTATTATTATTCGGTGACTTGGTGTAACAACAATTTTGCAGAAAATTAAAAGATATGCATGGGGATATTATTAATGGAGAAGATTAATCTCATTCAATCAAGTGATTTCAAAATAAAGAAGAAAATCGGAGCATTGAAGAGAGGATAAATCAGATCAGATCGAAAGAGTGAAGTGGGGGACACGGTATATGAAGCAACAGTGTGAAAACGCGTAAATAGGTAGGCTCGGTCGACCGAGTCATGCTATTCGGTCGACCGAGTGTCTTATGTCGGTCTACCGAGGCTGAAAATCGACGCGTTTTTCTAGATCCTTCCTTATGTCGGCGAAACTCCTATATAAGCAGCACCATTCGAGCAGAAAAGAACACACAGAAAAAATACGCACATCACATCATTACGCATTATTCATTCATTCAAAAACCCTAGCAGCCGCATATTCCAGAGCAAACAAGGAGATGAATTCTTCCATCCCAACAATCATGATCACCAACATGATTGTTGGCTAAGCAATTCGCGGTGGGACAACGGAGGAAACCGATCAACAACTACACCAACTAGAGGATTTTTAGCTACGTCTTTAGTGAGTTAAATTTATGATTTTTCATCAATTGAATGTTGTGATTTATCGTTTATGTTTTATTGAATCGAGAGATCGATGGAACTGCTTTTCTGATTGAATTTATATGAGAATATTGTTCAAGCTTTGATCTTTTCAATTGATGCAATTAATTGTGATTCAAGAGATTGTTCATGATTAGTTGAGTAGAGTATTGGAGACAATCTCATGATCGTGTTATGCATGCTAGTTTAGTTTTGCTTGAGAAAGAAAACGAAACCCTAGAAATTGATTAAAGAGATTTAATCGAATTCGTGATTGATCATTACTAAAAATCGTACCTTTAGCTCACAATCTAGTTGGGGTTGGTTGGTTAATTGGTGGATTCTAGTTGCCTTGCCGTTCTTTTAATTCTTTGATAAACCAATTTGTTCGTGTCAATTGTGATTGCTACGATTAGTTATTTCAAGAACTTTAGTTGAATTTTTTTTTTCTTTCTGTTTTCTGCTATTTTAGTCACTGTTCTTCGTTTCTATTTTACAATTAATATAAACCTTAGTTTTAGGTAGTAATCTGTGACATAATCGATATAATAACTGTACTCTAATCCGATAAACGTTCGATTCCCTTAGGACGACCCGTTAACACCCTTACTACGAACCTTATACTTGGGGTGTTTCGGTTTATAAATTTAAAACTAGTTTTTACCGAACACCAATTTGATATTGTTATCCTTCTCCCATGTTAATCGATTGAACATACTTTCGTATGTTTTGGTTGGAATTCAATTCTTCGTTCTTGTTTTTGTTAGACTTGGATTACATCGGTATTTTTCTCCCTCCTTTGTAGAATTTCATTGTTAATCTGGATTTTACTTCCTTATTGTATGTTTAAGATTCTTTGGTTTTCAATTTATTATAAATGGTGTTTGATTAGAGCTTTTTTTTAATCTTTATTGTAGTTTTCTATATCACCTTGAAAGTTTTGATCTCTATTTGTTGCAATCAATTACCTGATTTGAATACCATAAAACAAAAAGTGCAAGAGATACATTGCTATGAAAATGTGAAATTGATCCGTAGAAAGGTTGTTTTGAGGAAGATTTTATGCTGCTACTGCATGCTAGGCAATGTGTTGTGATTATGGGAACAAGTCTTGCTTGCATGCATGTGTTCTGATGATTTGTTGGTCCTTTGTGTAATTCATTCAACTTATGTTGCAAGAATATGTTTACCATGTTCCTTAATTACCATGTCCATTCTAAAACCAAAGACCTTCAGAATAAAGCGTGTTAAACTATCATATCTTCCAAAAGCTTAATCTAATGGAGAGGTAGATAATTAAGATTATATCTCAATATGCCCATCGAGTGTGGGCCTAATTAACATTATATCTCAATATGCCCCCTCAAGTGTGGGCCTATAAGAGAGGAGAGAGGCCCGTGTGAGTCTATAAGAAGGAAGATAGAGGCTTGTGTGAGCCTATAAGAAGGATGATAGGCCCAACACTTGTAGGAAATTTTTTTTTGTTGGAAATTATGCTTGGAGTGTGGGCTAAATGATCTTTCAATAAGATAAATGAGATGCTGAGCTTGCGAGCGGCAACTAATTCACGAACATGGCAGAAGTCGATCTATATATGCTTGAGCGGGCATGAAACACCGGATTGTGAGCAAGATAGGTGGCGCCAATATTATCACACCAAAGAGTTGGCGGGCGAGACAACGGAATCTGCATCTTACAGAGAAGACTACAAAGCCACCAGAGTTCGGCTGCGGTGTTGGAAAGAGTCTTGTACTCGGCCTCAATGCTACTCTTAGAAACCGTCAAGTGTTTCTTACTACGCCAACTAATGAGATTATCACTAAGGAAGACACAATATCCCTAACAAAATGGCGATTATCGATGTCAGCGGCCCAATCAGAATCTGAATAAGCCCATAGCAAAATAGGGGATCGGCGAGAGAAGAAGAGACCATTGGAGATAGTGTGCTTAACATACCGAAGAATACGTATAACTGCAACCCAGTGAGTTTCGGTAGGTGAATGCATATACTTACTAACCTTGTGGGCATGTACTTACTAACCATGTGGACCATGAACACAATATCAGGGCAAGTGAAACTGAGCTAATGTAGACTGCAAACAATAGTACGGTAAAGGGATCGATGCGGGGATGGCCGTCGTCAAGTGTAAGACGAGTGGAGGCCGACATAGAAGTCTGACAAGGCCTAGCCTTGTCCAGAGAGGCACGGTGCAGAAGCTGAAATATATACTTGCGCTGAGTGAGAAATAGCCCATCGGAGGTAGAAAGCACCTCAATACCAAGAAAATAGGATAGAGAACAAATAGCCATAACCGGAAAGTGCCGAACAAGATAAGAGATAATCTGCTCAACAAGAGAAAATGATGAACCAGTAATAATAATATCATCCACATAAATAAGAATATAAACACGAGCACCATCACGAGAATATATATATATATATATATATATATATATATATATATATATATATATATATATATAGGAGGTGTCGGCTTTGGAACCGACAAAACAAACTGAGTCAAGACATCGGTGAAGTGAGATAACCAAGCACGGGGAGCCTGGCGAAGGCCATAAATGTTGTGGAAAAGACGGAAAACATAATTTGGATAATCAGGGTGAAGAAATCCATGAGGCTGCTGCATAGAAATGGGTTCAGATAAATGCCCATGGAGGACAGAATTCTTAATATCCACCTGGCGAAGAGACCAACCCTGCGAAACGGCAAGAGATAGAAGAAGATGAATGTTGACCGGTTTAAGGACTAGACTAAATGTGTTAGTGAAATCAACTCCTTCGTCCTAGTGAAAGCCCTTGGCCACAAGGAGAGCCTTGTGACGCTCAAAACGGCCATCGGCATGATGTTTAGTAAGATAAACCCATTTATTTCTAACAATATTAATACGAGGATACGGAGGCACAAAATCCTATGTATGGTTGCACAACAACGCGTCAATTTTATCTCTCATAGCATTACGCCAATTCGGGTATTTAGAAGTTTCGTTATAGGAAGTAGGGTCCAGGGAGTCAGTAGATGCAACAAGAATTTTAGGAAGTAGATAACGGAAAAAGTCAGGCTGATAGATAGGTTTAAGAGAATTTGTTTTGGTTCGATTAACCATGGTATGAGTGAGAGCAAGTTGGTTAGGAGACGAAGCTAGAGAGGCCGAGGCCGATATGGACATAGGAGAAGTTGGTGCGAGGGCTCGGGAGGAGGAGCCGTGGGGGATGGTGCCAGGTTGGAAGAGGCTGGCATAGGAGGTGGATTTTGTGGAGGTGATGGTACGAAGACAGGAAAAGGTACAATGAGATTATTAAGCAAGGGTTTGAAGGGAGAAGGCGTAGAAGGGAAGATGGATTCATCGAAAACAATGTGGTGGAAATATAGACATTGCTAGAGGCAGGGTCAAGACATTTATAATGATGGTGAGAAGCACTTTATCCGAGGAAGATGCAAGTTGTTGATCGGAAATCAGTCTTGTGATAGTTGTAGGGACGAAGATAGGGCTAGCACACACACCTAAAGACATGAAGGAAAGTATAGTCATGAGGCTTGTTAGACATATTTTAGTTTTAATGATGAGTGCCAGACTAACTGTTATAGAGCAAAGGCAAAAAGATGTCTAGATTAAATGTATAGGTTTACTAGAGTTTGATCTTTGTATAGGTTTGATCAAACAGGCATTGTAAAGAGGACAACTGACTTGATCAGCAGACCCATCTAAGTCGAGAGAGTGTCTAGGGTCGTGAGAGTCTCAGGAACTTTGTTGATGGTTGAAGGTGAGAGGTTCAAACTCAAAGAATGAAAAGTGAGGGTTCAAACTCAATAATGAAGGCTAAGGGGTCAAACTTAGTAATTAAAGTCAAGGATATAGGATCAGAATTTAGGGAAGTCTGTGATGACCTAAACTAATCACTATTGGACTTATGATAAGTTTTAATGATGAGTGCCAGACTAGCTGTTATAGAGCAAAGGCAAAAAGATGTCTAGATCAAATGTATAGGTTTATTAGAGTTTGATCCTTGTCTATGTTTGATCAACCAAGCATTGTAATTAGGTCAGCTGAGTGTATCAGCAGACCTGTCTAGGTCAGTAAGGTAACTAGGTCAGTAGACTAGTTAGGAACCTGCTGAAGACTGAAGGCTGAGGGTTCAAACTCAGTTATTAAAGGCTAAGGGATCAAACTTAGTATTTAAAGTCAAGGATATGGAATCAGAATTTAGAGAAGTCTGTGATGACCTAGACTGATTACATATACCTTGTGTACAAGGACTAAGTTCCCTATGTTAAGTGGTGATTGAAACTTAGTTTTGTTCAAAATGGTGTACTCTAACTTCATAATAAAAAGTTAGATGAAAAGCAGTCAGCTGAAGTGCTATTGAAACACAACAAACTTTAGCCAGCTGACAGATATATACATCAACAGACTAAAATAAGTCAGATATCTGCTGAGTATAAATCTCGATTTAATCAAAGGTTGCATTGGAAGATTACAAGGATAATGATGGATTAGAAGCCTTGATATTGTCAACAAATCAATAGCCAAGATGAAAAGAATGTTGGAAAGATTTAGAGGATTAACCAATAGACATAAGTCAAAGGATGGACAGACTGAAAACTGACAAAAAGCAAACTGACAGTGTCAGTACTATGTACAGAGATAGAAAGCAAGTCAAGATGGAGACAAATCTGAAACGGCTATGTTTGTATTTCAAAAATAAGTCACAGGATTCTCACCTATAAATAGAAGACTCCTGATCCAGATACAAGTGATGAAAAGTAATAATCTACTTTAAGCTATCAAGTTTCTTATCAAGAAAATCACCTTAGTGACATCACTAAGCTTAAAGCTACTTATCCAGAAAACACTTCAAGTGTAACCTGCTATCAAGTTACATCAAGTTCACACATTTGAAGACTTCAATTTGTTGATCATTTCATCCTGATCAAGCTTCTGATAACTGAATCATTTACTTGATTCAATCTTTCTTTTACAAGAAACCTACTGAAGACAGAGAAGCACTTGGGCGTCAAGAACTGTTGTTTGTGGTGGAGCTTGTGAAGAGGTAATCCTACACTTCAAGGACCAGTGGAATATTTTGGAGCAGCAATCCTACCTGTTTCAAATATTCAGTTTGTGAAGCCATAGTCATTGGTGAAGGACAGACATCTTAGGGATTTTTGTAACTGCAACCTCAAAGATCTCTAGTGATTTTCCACCAACATCATAGGAGAAGAGTGGACTGACAGGATTACACCACCTGGAACCACTATAAAAATTGCCTACTTACTTTTTGCATTTAGTATACTGATCACATCAACCTACTGAAACTTGCAACTGAATCACACACTTACACTACTGAGTATCTAATACTTAGTATCATCTTTTTAACAACAAGTTACAAGGCTTAATTTGAATATATTCCACTGCAACAAATCCAAAGAATATCTGTTGTCACAGACTCATTGAGCGATCCAACAAAGCTACTAACATTCTTTGAGTTTGTTAACTCCAAAAAGTTTTAAGTGTTAAGTTTATTCACTCCCTTCTAAACTTAACCAAAGCCTTTTTAAGGGACCAACAATTGGTATCGGAGCAGTGCTTGTGAAAATACTTTGAAAACCTTTTCAATTTTTTGATTTTTAAAGCTTTGCATCATGGATAACAACCAGTATGCTAAGACTATGTTGATGTGTTCTCTAGATCTTTTTGATGAGTATAAATGTCGTATGCAGGCTTTTCTAGCTGCAACACATGATGAGATGATGGATGTTCTGATTGATGGACCAATGGAAATTACTAAAGCTATAACTGTGGATGGTCAAACTCAGATTGTTCCAAAGCCAAAAAGAGAGTGGGGTGCTGAAGATAGAAAAAGAGAAAACCTCAAAAATATTGCTATTGATATCATTTACCGAACCCTAGACAACAATATGTAAATGAAAGTGAAGGATTGAAAAACTGCAAAGGAACTTTGGGAAAAGTACACTACTACAAATATGGGTTTTTAGGACACTAAATATAGGACATTTATTTAAAAACGTCCTATTAAAAATTGTAATGGGGCGTTCCATTTTTTGGGGCAGTTGGCTTTGCTTTAATTTTTATTTTATTTTATAAATTTGGGTCAAAGGGCGTTTGAACACGCCAAATCCAACAAAAAAAAAAAAATAGAACGCGGGAGAAATCCCCGCCTATCAATTTCCCTAAATTTTCACTCTAGTCAATTAATCCGTGTAGAGACAAGGATATATGGTAATTTCCATCTCCATTTCCACACCTTTTCTCCTCCGCCTCCTTCTTCCCTTTTCTCCTCCACTTCATCTTCCATACTCGGCGTCTTCAAGCTGTATCTTCCAGAGAATCGGACCTCTATCTACCACACAATCCCTCTTCTAGGCGAGGTCAGTGAATATTTTGTTTACTTTTCAATTTCTAATGTGCCTCTGTTTAGCCTCTACTTGTACTCCGATTAGGCTCTTCTTGTACTCCATTTAGTCTCTGCTTCACGTTTCCGGTTTGTCTCTCTCTGGTAAGCGTCTCAATGGTTGACTGGATCAATTAACACATGGCTGCTTCCTTCTCGTTTTACTTTCATATACCTGAGTTTTTTCATGTTTCCGAATTTGGAATTCAATGGATGTATTCAGTTTCAATGTACTTGTCAAATTAAGAATGAATTTCTTTACTTTCATGCCTATTTTTTGAGATCGCAGATGTATGTTGTGTTAACTTTTGATTTAGTGAAGCTTGTTCGGGTTGCTCTTTTAGTATCAGACACCATGTTGGAGTTTGATTAAGTGAATTGTGCATTATTTTTCTGAACAGATCAAGGATTTTAGGTTGGTTGAACTGCTTTGAGGGAGGCAGTGAATTTTGCTTTTTTTTTTTTGGTAAAGGAGGACGGGGCAAAGTATGTTTTATTCTCAATCTCTCCTTATAAACAAATGAATAAAAATAGGTTTCAAGGATTAAAAGGCAGATTGAGGTTTAGGGCTTTATGGTTGATAAGGATTGAAAGTTCAGAGTTGTGTTTTGGAGGCACCTTCTAAGGTGTAAGCCGGAGGTGGGGAACCTGTGGGCATATGGGTGAGAGAAAAGGGTGATTTTTGAATATTTTGAGAGGAAAAAAACAGAGGTGATGGGGAAAGGGTCACATGGGGCTTACATGTTTTCTTTTCTTTATTTTTAATGTGTTTGTTAGTAAGAGGCAAAAATGTGATCAGATTTTTTATTTCAGAATCTATTGGGTCTGTCCTTTGGGCCTAATAAGACAGTTTTTTTAGGATTAAATAAGTTGGTCGAGATTTTCACGTAATGTAAGCTTTACAATTCCTATAGACAGTAAAAAAAATAGAGGAACCTTAAGTTTTACAGTGTTGATCACACTGGTCTGCACTATCAGGCTGGCTGAAGATCATGCTTCTGGAATTTTCCTTCCAAATAGATTTTTTATTGACTGATTTACTTGTGATTTTATTTTCTTGCATATACATATAGTAATTAGTGTTCAATATGTTAATGGTTTTGATTTTGAATCTTTGGTGTTTTTGTCTTTTGTATAATCAGGGCTTTATGTTTGGATTTTGTTAAGTCTATTGTATGAGATTAGTGTTGTATTAGTTATAATAAATATTATATGATGAGATAATTTTGAGAGCATAATATATATATTGTTCTGTTTAGCATAGAAGGGGATCTTCCCAAAAAAAAGCATACGAAAAGTTTTACATATGAGTTTTAAAACTGAATACCAGTGAATGATGTATGAAAAGTTTGTCTTGGATTTGAACATCCTTTAATGATGTTTCGTTTGTCGGAGTGTACAATGACTACACCTCAGTCCTCGTATGAACCACGGCTAATCAGCTCAGGCAGCAGCATTGATCAACACAGAATCTGCTCAGAATTTGAATCACCACCCTTCACTTTTTGCAGTCTTTATTTTTTGACTAAGTCCTTAATTTAACAATCAACAGATTGCTCAAAACAAATAGAGAAATTGATGAGGAACACATTGAGCATTTGTTGATTGTTAAGTTACCATGAGCTAGTTTGACATTTTTTCTTCTCTGAAATGGCTTATATTTTTAAACTCAACTCACTTCATTGTTCAGCAAACTAGCCGTTGGATTTGAATTTCCGTATCAGAAATCTGCCCACTTCTCTATTTGATAAACATAAGTATGGGATGTTGTGCTTGTTAAAGAGTTGATAACACATTCTTGTGATCCAGATTTGGCTCGATTGATGTTGTAGAGTTGTAACACTCTTTGTAATAGAAGTAATTTGGTAATTAAAGAAATCTAATTGAAGGTCATATTTGATACAGGATTGACTGCAAGTTACATCATCTTAACCTGTCTAGCTAAGCAAATGTGTTCTCTACTTATTGCTTACTCTCTACTTTCTTTTCTGATTGTATTATACTTACTCTCAGATGAAGATTGATCATCTCTTTCTTCTCTGTAAAAGACTTCTATTTATACACTCAAGCTCAATTCATTGATCAATGAATTGTAGCCGTTAGATTTGAATTTTCTGTTTCAGAAATCTGCCCATTAATTATCTTCTTCTTCTTCTTCTTAAGCTTTTAATGTTATGTCTAATCATAAATAATCTAATCATAAATGGAATTAATGAAAGGAAACATTAGTTATCAGCAATGGCACCTTCGACACGCACTGGATGGCGTCATGATTTTCAACTAAGGGACGAGAATTTAGATGATCCATTGGATGACACTATCAGAGGTTCTTTCTTATTTAATTCCGAAGTCATTCAATATCTAATGTCATATAATTAGTTTTTTTGCTTTCTTATATGATTTTTTTTTGTTTCTAATGATGTGTTTTGGTTTTATTATTGTAGAAGAAGATGATACTGATGACTCAAGTGGAGAACACCATGCAAACGGAGAAGGTATATTTATGAGAGAACATTGTTTTAAGCCTTTTTACTATTTCAACCTTGTCATCTGTACACACTACAAGCCATTTTTGTTTGACATTGTATCAGAAGATGAAAACCTTGATGGACCCGTCAGGCGAAAGACTAGAGGCCCTACATTCATGAAACACCTTTGGGGCTTGCCTAAAGGTTTTCCAAAGAAGAATTTGGAAAGTAATCGATTTGGCCAACCAGTAGGCGAAAAAAGGAGTCAGCTAGCTGAATTTTTGGGGACTATCGCGAAAAATGGACTTTATTGCCCTATTGATGTGGGTAGATGGCCTAAAATGCCAAGTGAGAATAAGGACCGAATGCTTGATCTTGTAAAGGTAAGTGTGCATATGTTATTTTTTATAGAAGAAAAAAAATGTGCATATTTCATATAGCATAACATCACATAAGTCTTTATACAAATTCAATAATTAAATATTAACTTGTTTCAAACACTAACAATACCTTTGAGGTTGTATCCATTTTGAATATTACGTCATCAGGAAAAGTTCGAGGTTACACCTGGCATGGACACTTGCATATTGCAAACAATAGGAAAAAGGTGGAGAAACTGGAAATCAGATTTGAGAACAAAATATAAAGATCAAGCGTTGCCTTATAACAAAAAAAGGAAAGCCATGGAAGTTAGGGTCCAAGAGAACCAATGGGCTAATTTTAAACGTAATTCCAATACCGAGAAGGCAAAGGTATTTATATGATTAAAGTGTATTTTGTGAACGAGGTACTTTTTTATGATACAAGTGAATTATGATTGTTGTTCACAATCTTTTTCGTATGCTTAGGCTTTGACTGAAACAAATAAGGTGGTTCAAGTATGAAGAAAATGAATCATCGGATCGAAAACGCGTCTTTTGCTCAACGAGCATATATATATGGTGTGATAGCCGAACTTTTTTGAACTCTTTTTTGGTATTAATTTATTATTCTGTGTGTATTTGCATTATCTGCTTTACAAATGTCTTATTTCAGGAGAATACAAACAACGCTCAACCTTCTCGTGCGATTATGTTCAAGGAATGTTACACCGATCACGCAGGCAATCCAAAATGCGATGCGGTAGCAAGTACTATTGTAAGTTGACTATCTACTATACCTATATTTTCACAATCAGTTGATGCAATTAGAAGCAAATATTATCAGTAATTATTAACCGAGCTTCAGTATAAGACATTTAACTATCATGAGAACTGGAAGATGCCTAGGTTGATGGTATGAATGTTATTCTATTCCATAGTCATTCTTGCATGTAATACTGCCTTTTGTTTACTCCTTTTTCTTTACGCATTAAAAGCATAAAACATGTTTGTAGGGTTCCTCGACTGTGGTGCTCTAGGCGTCGCCTAGGCGACCCAGGCTCGCCTAGGCTGTGGCTTGCGTTATAACAACTATGGTAAACACTGCGAGTATAACTTGGTTATCTGTTTGATCGTGAATAGTAGTTGAGTCCTGTTTATGGGAGTTATGTTTCTACTTTGAACTCTTTTGGAAAGGAAATGACTACAAAGGACCTTTTCTACTCTTTCCTTTACTGATTGTGTAGCAACCATCTGGTTTGGATTATCTCACTTTAAGTGTCCCATTACTTAGAGTCACGTGGACAGTTTCTTATGACGTGGATTATCTCCCAGTTAAGAGTCACGTTTGGTTGCTTAGGCTGATGGTATGAATGTTATTCTATTCCATAGTCATTCTTGCAGTATAAGTAGACATTCTTTTGTATTTTTTATACTGCCTTCACCCTCAATATCTTTCTTTTTCTTTTGTATTTCAGGCTGATATGGATGAGAGGAGTTCACAACTTCTACCCGGCCAAGTTGATGAGATTAGTCCAAATGACATCTTTGGCCAAGTTAGAGGGAAAGAAAGGAACGGTAGAGTAAGGATGCTTGGAGCCGGTGTGTCTCCGTCAGATGTATGGGGTGATTTTCCAAGTCGTAGCGCTATGTATCGACTCGCAATGGAGAAGCAAGATACGGTTGATAAGTTGGCTGCACAACTTAAAGAACAAGG
This sequence comes from Gentiana macrophylla, assembly GCA_026214975.1. NCBI lineage: Eukaryota > Viridiplantae > Streptophyta > Magnoliopsida > Gentianales > Gentianaceae > Gentiana > Gentiana macrophylla. Next base: position 14,366,654 of record CM047813.1, read on the forward strand.
TGCTCAAATTGCAAAGTTAACGGAAATGATCACACAACAAAATAGAGGTGATCAACAAGTCAACAGTCCTCCATCAACAATATCCACACGCAGACCTTTACGGGTAAGAAATCTAATCATCTATGCACCTTTTTAATGTGATACAACTTCAAATCGTTGATCTTGATAGATGTTTTTCCTTACGTCAAATCGTAAAAAGTAAGGAATTTTATGTGTATCCATGCCGGATACGAGACATGCTACCGTAGAGATGTGTGTGTTTGTGTAGACATGCTACCCATGCTGCAATTGCTGATAATAAATTAATGCTAAAAACATAAATTAATGCTAAAAACAGTGATCATAAATTGTTTCATAAATCAGTGATCATAAATTAATGCTAAAAACAGTGATAAAAAATCAGTGCTAAAAACATTTTTTTCCTCTGTGCATTGTTTCATCTTCCACTTTTACCCCTCGTCTAGGCACTTGTTAGTAAATTAACTTTTTTAAACATTGTAGGCTGGTGCTTTTGTAGCTATCAAAAGCATGAATGATGCATCAAAGCTGTTGCTAAAGGATATTTAAGAAGTTTAAACCCATCCGAAGTTGTTGGTGGCAATCGCCTTGGGAAAGAATTGGTGTGAAGTGTTGGTTCAAGTCGTGGTTGAAGATTCGAAGACTTGATTAAATCCGTATGACATGTTTTACGAGCTTCGAGATGTGATTGGGTGCTCGGTTGCATGGCCTTGTCATTTGGTATGTATGCGATTCTTTGTTTTATGAATTGGTGTTATGCATTTAGATTTTTCCTTCTCATAATTGTTGTTATTCATTTTTAGGTCATTATTGAGGATGAATGATATTATTGAATGGTGGGATAACAATTTAAAGAACCGATGCATGCTTGTTGAGGATGAAGGAGATTACTCATTTTGTTGGAGTATGGAAGTTCTAATATATATTTTGATGAATGTTTTTTGCTACTTGGTTTAACTTATCTTTTGACTAGATGTAGGGTAAAACCTCTTCAACTAAATGCATTTTGCTACTTGGATTAACTAATCTTTTGACTACTTGATGTAAAGTAAGATCTCTTGATGATCAATTATATGCAATTATGATATATATATATATATATATATATATATATATATATATATATATATGTCTAGTTAAGCCTTCTTGTTATGATTGTTGTTAGCTTAATGTGTTTTGGCTATTTGATTGAGATTCAAATTGTGAATGGGTGCGTAAAAAAAAAAATTTGTATTTTTCATTACCTATAAGGCGCTTCAAAACGCCCTATTTTCGGTTCGATTGACCGTTAAATTTCATACCTATAAGGACACCTTAAATCTCTCATCCAGGCTCTATAAGGGCATTTGAATTTGCACCGATACAACCCCTAAAAGGACTAAGAGAAACGCCTAAAAAAGCAGGCCAATTTCTCACGCTTGAGTCAAGGCGTTTGAGAATGCCCCTAACACAAGCCTAAATAGGCGTTTTCTAGGCATGCTATAATGACTTGTAGAGATGTCTTAAAAGCCTATTGTGACTTGACGAAAAGATGTTCTACTAAAACGCCTTAAGCTTGGAAACGCCCTAATTAGCTCATTTATAGGGCGTTTCAAAACGCCCTGAAAAGCCTTTTTTGTAGTAGTGAAGGCACTGATGCTATCAAGAAAAACAAAGTCAGTGTAGCCAAAAAGAAGTTCCAAAATTTCAAAATGAAATCAAATGAAACCATTGAACAAATGGAGTCTAGATTCAATGCTATTTTGGATGAACTCACCCTACTGAATGTAGTGTATGCAAAAGAAGAGATTAACACAAGAATCTTAGAAGCCTTACCTGCAAAGGAAGTTTGGGAGATGAAGGTGACTGACATAGAAGAATCCAAGAGTCTACATGAAGAAGACACCTTCAAGTTGTTTTCAGATCTCAAAGCATATGAATTCAGTAAGAAACTTATTCCTGAGACTGAAAAAGAAGAACCAAAGACTACCGCATTGGCTGGTGCACATAAAGAAGAATCATCAGGTGGTCAAGATGATCTATTGGATGAGATGCAAGAGCAAATTGCCCTACTGAGCAAGAAAATCAGAATGATGAAAATAGGAAGGGGTTCTCCAAGGAATTTCACAAAGAAATCATGTGAAAAGAAGAAGGAAGAATCCAAGAAAGACAATGATTATTTGTGTTTTCATTGCAAGAAACCAGGACACTTCAAACCTGACTGTCCTGATCTAAAACAGAAAAAGGAACGTGATTATCTGTGCTTCAACTGCAAGAAGCCTGGACATTTCAAACCTGATTGTCGGACTACTAAAGAACAAGAATCGACAAAGAAGACTGGCAAGAAAGCATTGGTTCTTGATGATGAATCAAAGCTATGAAGTTGAATCGTAAAAGGAAATGAATCGATGATCCGCACTTGTTGCCGATATGGATGATTATGCTTTAATGGCAAATATGGAAGAGAGGCGAGGAGGTATACAGTGCAGTATCTATAAATACTCCCATTGAAAGTGATTGTGAATCAACTTGTGGTTCAAATCCTAAAAATTCTGGCAATGAAGAAACTTTGGATGCCATCCTTAATCAAGCGAGGAAAATACTGATCTGGTTATAAGATTGTGAAGGCTAAAAAGAAGCTCTTCAAAAAGAAGTTGAAAGGTTAAAAGTTGAATTAAGAACTCTCAAAGGAAAGGAAAAGATTTTGAGCAAAATCAAACATAAGTCTGCTTTGTACATTTGGTGAGGCTCGCTTGAATCATTGAACAATCTAGTTCCACCACTGCATTCAAATCTGGAAAGCCTTATGGTGATAGAACAAGCCTTGGATTTGGAACTCAACAATCTATAAGAGTGGATCTAGTAAGGTTACTAAACCTAGTACCAGAATTGGTCCTAAGTTTGTGCCTACACAAGATCCAACTCCCAAAAAGGTTGCTGAGGTAGTAAAGCCTACTGAGAAGACTTCAAAGAAGCAAAATCAGAAGTCAAAAAGGTCAACAGTACATAACAAAAATGGTAAATCCAAAATTAGGACTGTTGAACCTTCTAGACCTACTGATAGCAGACCTGCTACTAAGTCTGCTAGACCATAAAAAGGAAAAAATCAGAAATATTTCAAGGATAATAATCCTAAACCTAAAAATGATAATCATTCTAGGGATACTTATCTCAGGAGGAAAGGTAGATTGTTCCCTACTGATAAAGATTGGAATATTCCTAACCCTATTGCTAGAAACAACAGTCATAACCATAATTCAAGGGTAAAACCTCAAGAATGGAATCAAGAGAGGACTTATTCAAGACCTCAGCAGGGACCTCAGCAGACTCCATATCACAGTGGTTGCTCTAATGAGATAAACAAACCTATGGTTATGCTAGTGCATCTAATAATAGAAATCACTTCAAACAACATTATGTACCAAAAGGCCAGAAAGCATGTGTGAATCCTACACATTCAAATGTTAGATCTTATGGAAATGTATGATACATATATGAATAAAAGTGCAATGTTTTTCAAAGAAGACCTTATGGAAATTTGCCAAGGGTCATGCTTACCACTGACCACTATGGACCCAAACAGTTTTGGGTACCTAAAATACACTAACTTTGTTTTGTAGGGTGTCTGGTACTTTGACAGTGGATGTTCCAGACATAGACAAAGAATAAGCACTGTTTGACAAATTATATGGCAAAGGATGGTCCAAGAGTCAATTTTGGCAACAAGAACACACCAGGTTACACAATGACCTCAGTGATGAGGAGTTCCAAATTCCTGAGGAAGAACAAGTTGCTGATGAACCTCAACAGGCACATGTACTAATCTTTGAGGAAGCACATGGTTTGGAACCTCAACCTGCACAAGATCCTATCTTGGAAGAAATGTTTGGAGATGTGATTGAAGAAGGTCCTGAACCTGCTGGATGGGACAGGACAAGAGCCATGATTGTCAGCACACAAAGGGCACACTATAATGTTGAAGAGCCTGCAGATGATTTTGCTGGACATATAGCTGGAAGTATGGCTGGTGCAGTACCAGCACATGTTTTGGAAGAGTTGAGGGCAGTAAGAGATGATATTACACAGTTAAGGACTCAACTGAATAGGCAAGAACATAGGTTTGAAGATTTGATGAATTTGGTAGAAAATAGAGGAAGAACTACTGAAACAGTTGCTTCCAACATCACTTCCACTCAATATGCTCTTGCTGACCAAACCAAAGATGCGAAAGGTATAAAACAAGGCAATGCACACATAGATAAATATTTGAATGAACATTTTGCCTCAATTCACAAAATGCTTGACAAGCTTGCTGAGGCACCCAAGCCGTCTGTGGCTCACCCTGCTGGAACATCTCAACCTGTTGCATTAGATCCTAAGGTTACTGAGAGGATCAATCTTCTAGAACAAACTATGGAAGGGAAGGATCACTACAGTTGACACAAGGATAGAGATTATGGAAGGTCAACTTGCTAACTTAGTGATCACACAAGAGAGTGTTAATGGTCTACTATCCCGGTTTATTGATGATGTCAATAAGGGGAAAGAGGGCCTTACAGCAGAAGCAAAGGAGGCTGCAAGAATTTTTGCAAAGAAGAGATGGGAGAGTGATATAAATGAGTTTAGAAAACCTGCACCTGGCAGGATTCAGTTGACTGATGACCTCTTGCAAGAATATAGGAAGCTATACAATGGAAGGAAGAAACCCTATCATAACATGGGATTTCAGGAGGGACTGAATTCCTTTCCGGGCCTAAAACTTTGGGAAACAAGAATCAAGGCACTGAGAGCTTCCTCTAGAGGTGGAAGAGGTGGAAGAGGTAGACTGGGAATTACCTAATCAGCAAGGGATTCACTGGATGAATTCAAACATTTTTACATGGGACAGAGCTTTAATGTTCATAATATTAGATTAACTCTTCCAGAAGCCTGGAAGTGTTGGAAAGTGCTGAATCATTGGGTTGAATTTTCCTCAATTGAAAACCAATGGATGGTGGATGTAGTCAAAGAAATCAAGGAGTTCTATGAGAAGAGAGAAAGAGACAAAGACAGAAACTAGATCACCACACTTACATTATTTATTTCATTCTGTTGATCCTAGTTTGTAATAAGTTTGAACAAGTTTGATTATAATGAGAAATGGCTAAATTTGTTGTGTTTTTGTTTTATCTTCTTGCTTGCTTTGTAAAGGGGTATTGGCATCATCACTAAAAAGGGGAAATTGTTGGACTTATCTTAAGTTTTAATGATGAGTGCCAGATTAGCTGTTATAGAGCAAAGGCAAAAAGATGTCTAGATCAAATGTATAGGTTTATTAGAGTTTGATCATTGTATAGGTTAGATCAAACAAGCATTGTAATTAGGTCCGCTGACTGTATCAGCAGACCTGTCTAGGTCAGTAAGGCAACTAGGTCAGTAGACTAGTGAGGAACCTGCTGAATACTGAAGGCTGAGGGTTCAAACTCAGTTATTAAAGGCTAAGAGATCAAACTTAGTATTTAAAGTCAAAGATATGGAATCATAATTTAGGGAAGTCTGTGATGACCGAGACTGATTACATATAACTTGTGTACAAGGTCTAAGTTCCATATGTTAAATGGTGATTGGAACTTAGTTTTGTTCAAAATGGTACTCTAACATCATAATAAAAAGTTAGATAAAAAGCAGACAGCTGAAGTGTTATTGAAACACAACAGACTTTAGCCAGCTGACAGATATATACATCAGCAGACTAAAATAAGTCATATATCTGCTGAGTATAAATCTCGATTTAATCAAAGGTTACATTGGGAGATTACAATGATGAGGATGGATTACAAGCCTTGATATTGTCAACAAATCAATGGCCAAGATGAAAAGAACGTTGGAAAGATTCAGAGGATTAACCAATGGACATAAGTCAAAGGATGGACAGACTGAAAAATGACAAAAAGCAAACTGACAGTGTCAGTACTATGTACAGAGATAGAAAGCAAGTCAAGATACAAGTGATGAAAAGTAATAATCTACTCTAAGCTATCAAGTTTCTTATCAAGAAAATCACCCTACTGACATCACTAAGCTTAAAGCTACTGATCCAGAAAAATCTTCAAGTGTAACCTGCTATCAAGTTACATCAAGTTCACATATTTGAAGACTTCAGTGTCTTTGATCATTTCATCTGATCAAATTCTGCGATAAGCTGAATCATTTACTTGATTCAATCTTTCTTTTACAAGAAACTCCGCCAAGACAGGAGAAGCACTTAGGTGTCAAGAACTGTTGTTTGTGGTGGAGCTGGTGAAGAGGCAATCCTACCCTTCAAGGACCAGTGGAATACTTTGGAGCAGCAATCCTACATGTTTCAAATATTCAGTTTGTGAAGCCATGGTCATTGGTGAAGGACAAACAGCTTAGGGATTTTTGTAACTTCAACCTCAAAGATCTCTAGTGATTTTCCTCCAACATCACGAGAGAAGAGTGGGTGGGACGAGATTACACCACTGGAACCACTATAAAAATTGCCTACTTACTTTCTGCATTTACTTTATGAATTTAGTATACTGATCACATCAACCTACTGAAACTAGCAACTTAATCACACACTTACACTACTGAGTATCTAATACTTAGCACATCTTTTTAACAACAAGTTACAAGGCTTAATTGGAATATATTCATTGCAACAAATCCAGTAACATCCATTTGTCAAGTGGACTCTTGAAGCGATCGGTGAGCTCTCGACATTCTTGAGTTTGTTAACTCCAAAAAGTTTTAAGTGTTAAGTTTATTCACCCCCCCTCTAAACTTAACCAAAGCCTTTTCAAGGGACCAACAATCACATACACCTTGTGTACAAGGTCTAAGTTCCATAAAAGTTAAGTGATGATTGGAATTGGTTATGGATAAAATTGGTGTACTCTAACTTCATAATAAAAAGTTAGATGAGAAGAAGTCAGCTAATGTGTTTATAAAACACAGTAGACTAAAAGTCAGCTGACATAATATGTACACCAGCAGACTTACACAACAGGTGTCTGTTGAATGAAATATTCGAATTAATCCAAGTTTTTCTGGAAGATTAAATGTATAAGGATGAATTACAAGCCTTGGATTAATTAATCAATCAATGGCCAAGATGAAATGGATGTTGTAAGGATTTCAGAGCTATATCAAATGGAAATAAACCATTGGTTGATAGATTGATTGTCGAAGGAGGACATCGGTGTCGATCCAGTGCAATGAGAGGGATTTTCAGGAATATTCAGACAATCCTATGACAGTTACGATTCAAGTTCAAATTCAAATCATAGGATCTACACCTAAAAATAGAGGACTTCTATTTAAGATTAAAAAAACACGAATTCTAAGGCAAGCAACAAGTTTTTGAGCAAGAAATTGATCGAGTGCAATCTTACCCTGCTGAAACCATCATAACTTGAATCTATTGATCAAGTTTTTCTTCAAGTGTTATCTGCAATCAAGTTACATCTAGTTTATACACTTGAAGATCTTAAGCTGCTGATCTCACCATCCTGATCAGAAGCTTGCTGAAAGTTGAATCACTTTCTTGATTCAAACCCTTCTTTTTCAAAAAGTTTGCTGAAGACAGAGAAGCACTTTAGGAGTGTCAAGAACTGTTGTTTTGTGGTGGAGCTGGTGAAGAGGCAATCTTACCCTTCAAGGACCAGTGGAATACTTATGAGCATCAATCCTACCAGTTTCTAGTGTTCAGTTTGTGAAGCCATAGTCATTGGTCAATGACAAACAGTTTAGGGATTTTTGTAACAGCTACATCAAGAATCTCTAGTGAATTTCCTCCAACATCACGAAGAAGAGTGGGTGACGAGATTACACCACTGGAACCACTATAAAACTTGCCTACTTTACTTTACGCAATTTACTTTATCGAATGATTATCACATCAATCTATTGAACTAGCTACTGAATCACACTACTTGCACTAATGAGTATCTAATACTTAGTATCAAATTTAAACAACAAGTAACAAAGGCTTAATTTAAAATATTCCACTTCAACAAATTCAATAGCTTTAATAGTCAGCAGACTACTGAGTGGTCAGCAGACTATTAACCCTGCTGAGTTTGAAAAACTCCAAAAAGTTTTAAGTGTTAATTTTATTCACCCCCCCTCTAAACTTAAACAAATCCTTTTCAAGGGACCAACAATTGGTATCGGAGCAGCGCTTCTGTTCTGAAGTAATCCTACTTGTTGTGCTTATGAAAAATCTTTGACAATTTTTTAAAGTTTACATTTTCAAGTTTTTGCACATGGATAACAACCAAAGGTATGCTAGGACAATGTTGATGTGCTCTAGATCATTTTGATGAGTGTAAACGTCGTATGCAGGCTTATCTAGCTGCAGCTCATGATGAGATGATGGATGTGCTGACTGATGGACCACTGAAGATCATCAAAGTCATAACTGTGGGAGGTCTAAATCAGACAGTCCCAAAGCCAAAAAGTGAGTGGGGTGCTGAAGATAGAAAAAAGGCAAACTTGAACAATATAGCTATTGACATTATCTACAGAACTCTAGATAGCAATATGTACATGAAGGTGAAAGATTGCAAAACTGCCAAAGAACTATGGGAAAGATTGCAACTTATCTGTGAAGGCACTGATGCAATCAAGAAGAACAAGATCAGTGTGGCCAAACAAAAATTTCAAGCGTTCAAAATGAAATCAAATGAGACCATTTAATAGATGGAATCAAGGTTTAATGCAATCCTGGATGAACTCACCCCGTTGAATGTAGTTAATACAAGAGACGAGATCAACACCAGAATTCTCAAAGCTCTACCTGCAAACGAAGTTTGGGAAATGAAGGTTACTGCAATGTAAGAGTCTAGGAGTCTACATGAGGAAGATAATTTCAAACTATTCTCTGATCTCAAAGCCTATGAATTCAGCAAGGACCTTGTTGCACATGCTGAAAAGGAAGTAACAAAGACTACAGCATTGGTTGCTGCCCACAATGAAGAATCATCAATCTTCAAGATGATGTCTTAGATGATATGCAAGAGAAAATTGCCCTGCTGACCAAAAGAATCAGAATGATGAAATCTGGAAAGGCATTTCCAAGGAATTCTGGCAATAAATCAAGTGAGGAAAAGGAAGAATCCAAAAAGGATCATGACTTTTTGTGCTTTCATTGCAAGAAACCAGGACATTTCAAACCTAACTATCCTGAGCTGAACCAAAAGAAGGATCCTGACTACCTATGCTTTAACTGCAAGAAACCTGGACACTTTAGACCTGACTGTCCAGACCTGCTGAAGAACAAGGGACATCATATGAGATCTGGCAAGAAAGCATTGGTTGATGATGATGAATCTGGCTGTAAGTAGAATCTGAAAAAAGAAATGAATCAGATGATACTGCACACATTGCACATATGAATGATAATGCTTTGATGGCTAATATGGATGAAACTGAAGAGGTATACAATTCTATATCTATGAATACTCCTGCTGAAAGTGATTGTGAGTCCATTGGTGGTTCAAATCCTAAAATTTCTGACACTGAAGAACCTCTAGATGCCCTCATTAATCAATTGAGGAAAATACAATCTGGTTATGAGATTGTGATGGCTGAAAGAGAATTACTTCAAGCAGAAATTTAAAGATTAAATGTTGAATTAAGAATTCTCAAGGGTAAGGAAAAGGATTATGAACATAATCAACATAAGTCTCTTTGCACTGTAATAATTCTTTGAATCTCTTTGCACAATCCAGTTCCACCACTATCTTCAAATCTAAAAAGCCTTATGGTGATAAAACAGGCCTTGGATTTGAAACTCAACAATCTTCTAAGGGTGGATCAAGTAAGGGTGCTGGACCTAGTAATAGAATTGGTCCTAAGTTTGTACCTACACAAGATCCAACACCTCAAAAGGCTGCTGAGGCAGTTAAACCTGATGAGAATGCTTCAAAGAAGCAAAATCAGAAGTCCAAATGGACAACAACTCCTAACAAAAATGGTGTATCCAAGGGTAGGACTGCTGGACCCTCTAGACCTGCTGATAGCAGACCAGCTGCAAAGTCTGCTGGACCACAAAAAAGGAAAAATCAAAAATATTCCAAAGATAAAAATGTTAAACCTAAGAATGTCAATCATTCAAGGGAAACTTATCTTAGGGGAAAGGCAGATTGTTCCCTACTGATTATGGTTGGAATATTCCTGCCCCTGCTGCTGGAACCAATTGATATAACCATAATGCTAGGCCTAGACCTCAGTAGTGAAATCAGCAGAGGACTCAATAGAGACCTCAGCAGAGACCACAATACAGGGATGTTCCTAACAGACAACAACTTTATGGTTATGCTAATGTATCTATCAACAGAAATCACTTCAAACAGCATTTTGTATCAAAAGTCTAGAAACCATATATGAATGCTACACAACCAAATGTTAGATTCTATGGAAATGTAGCATACATATATGAACAAAAGTGCAACACTTTTCAAAGAAGACCTTATGGAAATTTGCCAAGGGTTGTGCTTACCACTAACCACTATGGACCCAAACAGGTTTGGGTACCTAAAACACATTAAATTTGTTTTGTAGGGTGCCTGGTACTTTGACAGTGGATGTTCCAGACATATGACAAAGAGTAAGCACTGTTTAACAAATTATGTGGCAAAGGATGGACCTAAAGTCAACTTTGGAAACAAGGACACACTAGGATATACAAGAGGCTATGGAACACTGGTGAGGAATGAATTGTCAATCAGGAATGTTGCATATGTTGAAGGCTTGGACTACAACCTGTAGAGAACTGGACAATTATGTGACATGGGTTACAAAGTCACTTTCGACAAAGCCTACTGCATTGTCATGAGTGATATGGGAGAACAAGTTGTGTTGGATGGAAGAAGACAACAAAATATGTATGTAGTAGATTGGTCTACTGCAGTTCCAGAAACTTGTCTTATTGTGCATACAAAGTCAGAACTCAATTGGTTCTGGCACAAGAAGTTGAATCATCTAAACTTTGAAGATATCAATCAGTTGGTAAAGAAGAAGTTGGTGATTGGATTACCTAAAATCACTTACAAGAAGGATGGAGTTTGTGATGCCTGTCAGCAAGTTAAACAAACAAAATCAAGTTTCAAGTCAAAGACTAAACAATCAACCAAAAGAGGGTTAGAACTGATGCATATGGATCTATTTGGACAAGTTATTCCAACAAGCATAACAAGAAAGAAGTACACTTGGGTAATTTTCATGAACAAGAAAAGCGAAACACTTCAAAAGATGCATGAACTTTTGAAGAGATTGCAAAATAAGAAATGTGTGTGATGGTGATGATCGGATCGGACAAAGTACTGAGTTCCTAAACAAAGTCATAAGAGAATACTGTGAACAAAATGGTGTGCTGCATCAATTAGCAGCTGCTGGAACACCTCAACAGAATAAGGTTGCTGAGAGAAGAAACAGGACTCTGAAGAAAGCAGGAAGGACTATGATATATGAAGTAAAGTTACCTGAGAGGTATTAGGCTGAAGCAATCAATACAGCATGCTACACACAGAATAGAACTTTAGTGAACAAGAAGCTGATGAAGACACCTTATGAAATATGGAATGGAAGAAAGCCAAACATTTCATACTTCCATCCATTTGGGAGTAAATGTTTTATCATGAATCATAAAGAACAACTAAAGACCTTCCAACTAAAATTAGATGAAGTAATCTTCTTGGGATATTCTTCAGTCAGCAAGGCATTCATGGTGGTTGAACAAAAGGACACTCAAACATGAAGAATCTATACATGTTGTCTTTAATGAACCTATGCTCACTGGAATGGAAGATGTTGAAGTTTCAGAACCTACTGTGAATCTAAAAGTCACTGATCCAGAATATGTTGATGTTTTGAATAAGATATGTGACATAAAAGTTTCTGGTTCTGGAGTTGAAGAAGCCCCTGCTGAACAACCTGCTGATAACACTACTGATACAACGACAGATATAGTTCAAGGATCTGCTGATCCACCTACTGAACCTACAGTAGACCCTACTGAACCTACAGTAGACCCTACTGAAGATCAGGTTCCTGAAAATAAAACAAATCAAGATTTACAATGGTTGAATGATCACCACGCAGAACAAGTAATTGGTGATGTACAGCAAGGTGTAAGGACAAGAAGACAACTAGAAGCAATGTTTACTTGCTTTCTGTCTCAAATAGAACCTAAAGTTGTTGAAGAAGCAATTTTTTTTATCTTGATTGGATAATTGCTATGTGAGAAGAACTTAGTGAGTTTGAAGGAAATCAGGTATGGACAATAGTACAGAGGCCTGATCATGCAAATGTAATTAGCACAAAATGGGTATACAGAAACAAACTGGATGAATCTGGTACCATTGTCAGAAACAAGGCCATACTAGTGGCAAAAGACTATTCTCAAGCAGAAGGAATAGATTTTGATGAGACATATGCCCCAGTTGCAAGATTCGAAGCTATAAGATTATTTTTGGCATATGCTGTACATAAGAACTTCAAAGTATACCAGATGGATGTCAAGAATGCATTTTTGAATGGCATTCTGAAGAAGAGGTTTATGTTCAGCAACCTCCTGGTTTTGAAGTTAAAGATCAAGAAGATAAAGTGTACAAACTCAACAAGGTAATTTATGGCTTGAAACAAGAACCAAGAGCATGGTATGAGACCCTATCTCAATTCTTGATGAACAATGGTTTTACCAAAGGTACCATTACAAGACTCTTTTCAGAATCAATGAAGGAGAAAACACCTCACAGTGTGATTTATGTGGATGACATAATTTTTGGTTCTGAAAATGAATTTCTATGTGAAAAGTTTGCTAATCTCATGAAAAGCGAGTTTCAGATGAGTAGGATGGGAGAAATGAACTATTTCTTGGGATTACATGTCAAGAAAATGCAAGATGGAATCTTCATTTATCAAACAAGATACACAAGGAGCTGCTGAAGAAGTTTGGTATGGAAAACAACACCAAAGTATCAACTTCTATGGGTACAAATATCAGATTGGATGAGGATAAAAAAGGCATGTTGATCAGACTTTATACAGAAGGATGATAGAGAGTCTATTGTACCTCATAGCCAACAGACCTGATATATCCTTTGAAGTAGGTGTATGTGCAAGATTTCAATTTCAACCTAAGAAAATTCACTCAGCTGCAGTAAAAAGGATTCTCAAGTATATAAAAGAGACTTTGAGAGTTAGGATATAGTATCCAAAAGATGGAAGTTTCAACGTTATATCATATTTAGATTTGGATTATGCTGGATGTAAGATTGATAGAAAAAGTACAACGTGAACATGTCAGTTGATGGGCAGTAGACTTGTTTCCAGGTTCAGCAAAAAACAGAATTCCATATCAACTTCCACTACTGAAGCAGAATACATTGCTGCTGGAAGCTACTGTGCACAAGTTTTATGGTTAAGACAGCAACTAAGGGATTATGGGATTGAAGAAAGAGAAATTCCCATAATGTGTGACAATACAAGTGCAATATAAATCACAGAAAATCTTGTTTTGCACTCAAGGACCAAACACATTGATGTAAGACATCATTTTATAAGAGATCATGTTGAAAATAAAGATGTGGTGGTTCTTCACATCCCTACTGAAGATCAACTTGCTGACATCTTTACAAAACCTTTGGACAGTGAAAGATTTGCTAAGTTAAGAACTGAACTTGGCATTATCAAGGTTGACTGACCTACTGATAGGTTAGCAGAGTACTGGAATTCACCAAGAGGACTAGTCTTTGCCCTGCAGGGTGCACTCACTTGGCAGATTAGTCATTGGTATCAGCAATTCCTAAGTACTCTTATAGTTTGGACAATTGAGCAAATGAAGTTGCCAAGGGGATTGGTCTTTGCCCTGCTGGGTGAGCTCACTTGGCAGATAAGTCATTGGTATTAAACTTCATCTTGTATTATCAATTGGACAAAACAATGTTGGTGAAGATCAGCTGTGTATTTTGCATGTCAGCAGGCGGCAAAAACTACTGAGTCTACTGATGAAACACAATAGACTATATTCTCTACTGAAGGTGAAGCCTACTGACAAAGTCTGCTGGATAATACATTGCTGATAAAGTCAGACTTTAATGAAAGTCAACAATCGAGTAAATGGATATTAATCTTATCCTTTATTACAGCTGTTACTGGTACATAACGGTTTAGTACTAATGGGATCAGTTAGTGGGACATGTGGCAGCATCATATTTATTTCAGACAGAAATCATGTGATTATGGTACAGTACATGAATAGTACCATTCCACCCACTACATCAGCCTATATATACTGAATATTCACAGAATATATACATACATTCTGAGATCAATCTCTATGATATATACACAAGTGTAAACACAGATTTGTAGAATTTTCTTCTTTATCTCTCTCAAATTTTAACAATGGCGGACAAGGATATTCATCTTGGTACAAGTCAAAGTGTTAAAGGTTATGTTGTTGATGCTAAGAGGACATAATTAGAAATCAATCTTGGAAGGAGAATCCGGAGATATGAAGGATCGAAAAATGTGTTGAATCTCAGATTAGAAAGAATCTCTTATACAAATGTTTACAATTTCTGGAGAGAAATGGTGATAAGAGATGACATGGAAGCATTCACAACTACTGTAAATGCTCAGGAGATTGAGGTCTCCTCAGACCTGCTAAGGGAGGCTTTTGGATTTGGTCCAAGAAATGATGCTCCTACAAATCCAGAATTGATGGAACTACCAAGGTTGAATTTTGTTGAATCAATAAAGACAAACAAATCAGCTGCAACAGCCTTGAATATCAATGTCCAGAACATTGCCGTGGAATATAATCTGCTCAGTAAACTTATTGCCAAAAACATTTTGGGGTTTATTGGAAGTCTTGACACTTTATCCGGACCAAAGATAGACTTGATGATAATCATTTCAAGGAGCAAGAAGTTTGATTGGGCTGGCTTCTTTGTGCAAGACATGAAGAAGATTATGACAGATGAAAGAGAAGCTATTGAAAAGAAGCTGAAAAAGAAACAACCTGCTGGGTATATAGGTTCTTGTTTCTTTATAAAGACAAAACCTTTGGGTTTAATGGTTCAGGCCCTACTGAATCATCTGGAGATTCCTGATGTTGCACCTTCAAACATCAACAAATCAAGATACAAGCCAGGAATTCATTATCTTATTCCTAGTTTGGATGATAATGATGAGAAGATAAAGAAACAAAAAGTGATGGTGAGCAGGAAAAAGAACTATGGCTATAGAAGACATGAAACCTGCTGCACCAAAGTAGACAGTAGAGAAGAGAAAGTCTACTGAAACAAGAAAGATAACAGATTTATTGAAGCCTAAGAGGGCAAGGCAATCATTAGACACTGCTGAGTCTACTGAGGTTCAAGTTGATGTTGAGAAAACTGAGCCTACTGAAATTGTAGAGAATACTGCTGCTGATGTACTTAAAGAACAGATCAAAGAAGACTCAAGGAAAAGAAAGGCTGCCAGTAAAGTGTAGTTAGAAAATGAACTTTTTGAGGCTCAAGAACAACCTACTAAGAGAAGAAAGAAAGTTGTTAGAATGAGAGGACATGGAAAGGGAAAAAAACTGAGAGTTCTTGAAAATCAAGAAGAAGAAGAAGAAATTGTTGAGCCTACTGTGGAGGCTACTGAGGTTGTTGTTGAGTAACCAGTTGAAGAACCACAGCAAATGGCTGAATCTGAACCGGCTGTGCAAGTTGCTGAAACTATTGAAGACCCTACTGACAATGCAACAACTCAGGAGGAAGGTCAGACAATTGATATCCCTGCTAAGGAACATATAATTCAGGGGGAAGAATAGACTGTTGAAGTCCAAGCTGAGGAACATGCAAGTCAAAGGGAAGCAAGTGTTGAGCAATTGGAGATAGTAGACACTAACATACCAACTGAAGAGTCTACTGATCTCTTTGTATCTGCTGAAGATACTTTGAGTCATCTTGTTAAGACTTTTGGAAGTCAACAAGACCTCCAAGGAAGCCTACAATGCCATATGAAAGGAAGGAGAGAAAATCCAAGAAACCTAAAGAAGATCCTAACTTCAGGAAGATCAGAAAATACTTTGAATGAGAGTTTGGATTCTAACAAAGACAAAAGCCAGCAAGGGAACCAATGAGTGGGTTTGAGGAATGGGCTTTTGAGAATCTTGGAGTGGAAAACTTGCTAGGATTGGTTGATACATCATTGCTAGAGATGAGGTTAATGGAAATTATTGAAGATGGAAAACAGAGGGGAAATATAATGTTTAGAGATCCTAAGTTTACACCCTCTACTGATAGTAATGATTCATCATCCTCTGATTCAGATGATGATCATCCTATGCATCCAGGAGATTCCAGTGGAATTGCTAAGGAAAGATCAACTGAAGAGGCTGGACAGAGGTCTACTAAGAAGACATCAGATCAATCTGTTGATGGTGGAAAGTCTGCTGAGGGTCAGCAGACTGATAATCTGGATCAAGAACTGATTGCTGCATTTTTTTTTGAAGATTTTGAAGCTCAAGTTGCTGAAGCAACACTTTAGAAGATGCTATCTTGATAAATATCTCTGATACAGTGATGATTGAACAAGCTGATGTCAATTTTGAGGAATCAATTCAATATCAAGACAATGTTGACACTAAAGAAACCTTAGCATAGGCAACTGAAGAGCTAAGAGAGATTGCTGAGGTACATGATGTGTTAGAGGAAAACATGGCTGCTTTTCCTCAGATTACAGTTGAAGAAGTGGAGGGTAGTAGTGCTGAGGAGTGCAGACGACAGCGAACACTGAGTTGGAATAGAAGGTCCTAAGTATTGAGGATTAGACAGTCTTGGGACAAAGGTTGGACTTATTGTTGGGATTGGAGGAATCCCCTATGTCTTGTTTGGAGGCTACTGAAGAAAGGGCTACTGATGACAAAGATAGACAGCAAGCTGCTACACAACCTCATGAAGAACAGCTTGTTGACTATGATTTCAATGATGAGGAGTTTCAAATGCCTGAAGAAGAAGGAGAAGAAGAGCCTCAACAAGCATATGTACCTATTTTTTAGGAGGTACCTGTTTTAAATTTGGTTGCAGAAGGTCCTGAACCCCATGAATAGGATAGGCCAAGAGCAATTGTTGCGAGACAACGGCAGATGATAATGTTGATGAGTCTGCTGGAGGTTTTGCTAGTTGTATGGATTGTATGACTGCTGCAATACCAGTGCATATTTTGGAGTAGTTAAGGGCTGTGAGAGATGACATCACCCAACTGAGGACTCAATTGACAAGGAGTGAACAGAGGTTTGAAAACTTGGTCAATTTGGTTGAAAATAGAGGAAGAACTACTGAAACAGTTGCTTCCAATGTCACCTGTGCACAATTTTCCTTAAATGATTTACTCAGAGAGGTTGCCTATGTCAAGCAAGATGCTATAAAGAAAGACAAGAATATGGTTGAGCAAATTGCATCTTTGCATAAAAAAACTGATAAGTTGGCTGAGAGACCGTACCCTACTAAGACACCTCACCCTGATGTACTCGATCCTAAGCTTCTTGAGAGGAGTAATCTGCTAGAACAAACCATGGAAGGCCGGATTCACGCAATTGACACTAGGCTGAGATAATGGAAAGACAAATAAACAATCTGGTAAACACACATGAGAGTGTACTAGGCCTGCTGAACAGTTTTATTGATGATGTCAATAAGGGGGAAGAAGGTCAGATAGCAAAAAACAAAAGAGTCAGCAAGGATCTATAACAAGAAGATGTGGGAGGCTGACATCAATGAATTCAGAAAGCCTTCACCTGGCAGGATACAACTTACTGATGATCTGCTGAAGGAATTCAAGGCTACTTATGGTGCAAGAAGAAGACCCTACCAGGATTTGACTTTTCAGGAAGTTCTCAATCCCTTCCTTGCACTTAATTTGTAGGAGACAAGGATCAAATCCTTGAAAATGACTAGAAAAAGTCAACCTGGAAGAGGAGGTCATGCTGGAAGATCTAGAGGTAGGCAACAGACATCTTCTGAACATAAAACAAAGGATTGTGTAGAAGAATTCAAGACATGCTACATGGGAGGAGGATTTAGCTGGCATGGTGTTCAGTTAACCTTAACTGAAGCCTGGAAATGGTGGAAAATGGTACATACTTGGATTGACTTCTCCAGAGCTGAAAATCAGTGGATGGTGGACATGCAAAGAGAAATCAGAGATTACCTTCAGAAGAGAGAACAAGAAAGAGATAGAAACTAGATCAGCACACTTATTTATGCCTTTATCTTTATGTTGATCCTAGTTCGTAATAACTTTAAACAAATCTGATTTTAATGAGATACCAATGAAATTTGTTCTGTTTTTGTGTTTTTATCTTTTTGCTTTGTTGTAAGGAGGGTATTGGCATCATCACTTAAAAGGGGGAAATTGTTAGATATATTTTAGTTTTAATGATAAGTGCCACACTAGCTGTTATAGAGCAAAGGCAAAAAGATGTCTAGATTAAATGTATAGGTTTACTAGAGTTTGATCTTTATGCTGAGTTTGATCAAACAAGCATTTGAAAGAGAGGCGGTGACTTGATCGGCCAGACCCATCTAGGTCAGTAGAGTGTCTAGGTCAGTAGAGTCTAAGAACCTACTGATGGTTGAAGGCTGAGGGTTCAAACTCAGTAACGAAGGCTAAGGGAACAAACTTAATAATTAAAGTCAAGGATATGGGATCATAATTTAGGGAAGTCTGTGATGACCTAAACTGATCACATATTCCTTGTGTACTAGGTCTAAGTTCCATAAAAGTTCAGTGGTGATTGGAATCGCTCTTGGTCTAGCAAATACAAAGCTTCCATTGGCATTATTGCTCTATCATTTCAACTGGAATCTCCCTGTAGGCCTTGAGCCGGATGATTTGGACATGACAGAAAGTGATGGAGCGTCATCCCGAAAGTTAATAGATCATTGTCTGGTTCCTTCTTTGCGATCTACCTCCGTTGATCGGCCCTAGTGTTGTTGCTTTGGATTTGATCTTTCTCATGTGCGGATTGGCTTCGGTTGAAGGAGATATTTTCTCTTTTGTTTCTATGTAATTTTACATAATATGTTGGTTTTGAATATTTTTTTTGTTTGTGTGTGTGTGTTTGTGGGGCTGTTTCGGTTGCTTTTGCATTATCAGTTAATAAAAGATGCACTTATTTGCATAAACATTTCTTTGATGCTATTCACATACAATCTTTGTTTTTATGATTTTATTAAAGCATGTAATCCAATATCTCAACTTAAAATTAGATGTATTCTCTGTGCGTTATACAGACTAGAGTTCCAATTTTAAAGATGAAGTTTCGTTCTCAGAATCACAATCTAAATTAAGGTAAAAGGCATGTTTTTTTTACTTTTTTTTCTTTCTAGTTTTCTTAATCAATTCGCATCAGGGTTTTGATTATTTGTAGACTTGATGATAAGTTGCAATTTCTATTTGTAATATCTATGGGTTTTCAACTACTCTTGGTTAATTCAGAGCACAACAATCTTGCGTCATTTTTTTAGGGTAAATATCATTTCATTAAATTAGAAATTAGAAAATACCAATAAGACAGAGACAATAGAATTTGGAGGTTGTGTTCCCCAATTACAGTACCCAGATTTCTCCATTGGGTATCAAATCCTAGTTTTGCTGGACCATCAACTACTCTAATGTTACAATTGCTACTCACTAGAGAGAAAGCACAAGAACTAAAGAATCTACCAGCTCTCTTGATGCGTTGAGTCAGTGAACCAAGAGTTGAGACATCTTCTTCATCTGAATTCAACTGTCGAGCAATATTAGAGACGTGTCTGATTCCACAAATACTTTCCTGCTTAGATTATGAAATCTGGAAGATGAAAGTTGAGATGACTTTTGTGAATGGCTGTCTTGAGGAGGAAATATATATGCAACAACCAAAAGGGTTTTTTAACAAGACCAAAAGCATAAAATCTGCACGTTGAATAAATCTGTTTATGGATTATAACAAACATCTAGGTTTTGGAACCATATATTTGGTAATACGATAATGCTTTGTGGTTATGAACTAAGTCATGTTTAGCCTTGTGTATACAAATGCGTCATTAAAGGTAAAATGACATTTTTTTTCCGTCATACATTGATGGTATCATATGCTAACTGAAAATGATAAGAAGATGTTATCTGGAATTAAAATTTGGTTAGACGTGAAATTCCAAATAAAAATTTTATATGCAACATACTATGTTGTAATCGGAAGATACGTTCGTGAATTTAGTTATATGTTAAAGTGAAAGATTTGGGACATGCATGCTATTTTCTAGGGACTCAACTTATTTGAGATCGTAAGAACATGCTATTGGCTTTGTCCCATGCATCTTACATTGATATGATTATGCTAAGTTACGGTATGCAAAATGCAAAGAACGGCTTATTTCCAACCCGTCATGACATATATCTCTTAAAGAAACATTTTCCTCAAACCTCTAAGGAGAAAGAGATATATATGCAATGTCTAGTTGGAAGCCAGATATATGCAATGTTTTTGTAGTAGTCCAGAAATTTACCATGAATTGGGGATTGTTTGTCGATTTCGGGAAAATCCATGCATTTAGAATTGGACAACAGTGAAGTGTGTCCTCAAGTATCTTAAGAGAACGAAGAAATATATGATTGTATATTCAGGTGCAAACATGGATATTGTCAACTACCATAATTCTTACATTATGTTGGATAAGGATGATCGTAAGTCGCTCTTGGGCTTAATGTTTACTCTACCTGGTGCACCTATAATGTTAAAACAGTCGAGGAACTTGTTGCACAAGAAAGAACAAACACGGAAGCAAATAAAATGTAAGAGATTAATGGAAACGACAAAAAAAATAGAAACAAGAAAAACACGGTGATTTAACGTAGGTTTCTGGCGTTGTGCCGACTACTCCACATACAGAAAAGGAGAGCTTTTATTATGCACAGAAATATATGCGTTTTTCACCATTGTACATTGATTACAACCGTTGGGTATTTATAGCCTTGGAACAATAACCCTAGCCGCCATTATGACCCCTGTTGGAATTCCCATAAATGCCCTAGACATGAACCTCAGCTCCAGATGACTTCGCCAGACGTAACTCAACTCAGCTGACTTACCAGTTGTGTAACCAAGCAAACCATATGTTGAACTCGGTTGTATTCAAAAGACTCAGCGGACACCACACAACTGACAGACGGACTCAGCTGCCACTTAAAACTCAACTGACTTCCCAGACTTGAATACACTAGTCAGCTGACCATCACTCAGTTGACTACCAGATTAGAGATCAAGTCACATCTGCTGACAAATCTCCACCTTGACTTGAACTCTCATACAAGTAATTGGCCAGACTACAAGCATACAATTCAATACTGGAAAAATCAGATTTAATAGACCAAAAAGATCATATCATGTCGGACTCCACCGTCTGGACGATGGCACGACCTACTGCTGAGACGGTGGGTTCATATCATGAAACCAA
Organism: Gentiana macrophylla; assembly: GCA_026214975.1. Lineage (NCBI taxonomy): Eukaryota > Viridiplantae > Streptophyta > Magnoliopsida > Gentianales > Gentianaceae > Gentiana > Gentiana macrophylla. The sequence continues at coordinate 14,388,154 of CM047813.1, forward strand.
TTCCTAATCATACATATAGACTACAACAACATATGGATCGGTTACGGATTACAGCTTACATGATTCGGTTAACAAGGGTTTAATCTAGCATCGATTCAGATAAACAATGAAGTAACAAACAAACGAAGGTATATACAAGCATATTAAATCAAGAACGATTATACCTCGAACGAAACCTCAATGAGAAAGATAAACACTCTTTCAATCAATATTTGAACCAGAAGAATTTTCTCCAAAGAAACTAACATTTATAAGAAAAAATGTATAACAAAGATCTTGATATTTGAAAAGTTACGCTTACAATGTTGTATTGCTGCTTTATATAAAGGCTGAACCGACCTAATGATCTACATTCTGCTATTGCATGCTTCTTAGCCGACTTAGGGTTGTTTTTAGGGTTTGGCCCACCGCTGAGACGGTGGACCCTGCTGTCGTTGCACCGGCATCTCAATAGGCCAAATTATTTTTTCTTCTCTTCTCTGGATTAAAATACTTCACTAAGCATCTTCAGTCCTTGGCACATATCCTTATGAATAAATTGATTCTCGAACCTTTATTCGATCCGATCTTTCCACTTGCTCGGTCATTCGATCTGGAAACTCCAATTCATGCTCCGCTATCCTCATTATCTGTCATACCATAAAAACATACCAATGTAGTCACTTTTCTGAACAAATAACGAATTAAATACAATATCGGGGTCATGAGCCACTAAAGGTCAAAATCAACGAGTTTAGCTCGTAAATCTGTCTCTAGTTCATGAGAATACATCCAAAATATACAGGTGGTTGAACACATCATGCCTATGGCTTGTGAGCAGGGAATGAGGTTTTTCATAAGAGAAGGAAGAAAAACTATTGTCTTTTTAAGTTCTGATTCTACCATCATTTTGCATTCTTATTGTACACCTTTTTACACGGTGCTTCCGTTGCTAGTTGTGTCCATAACTTTTATTTGGCTTATTATGTTGTGCAATGTTAAATTACTATTTGGTAATCCTACATTTGTCTTGGTATATTATCGCTATTGACAAAGTTAGCATTTAATTATACTGATAACATGATTAATTAAAATAACAAATCAATCTTCCAATTAATTACATTTCTTGTTAACGACTTAGAGCCAAATAATCCTTTTGGAAAAGTTAGAAAGCATGGAGATGAAACCAGCTGTCCAAAACTTAATGTTTTAGAATGTTATGCTTTCCCATTTACGTGATGCTAATGAACTTTGGTCTGCAACTGTTACTATTATTGTTAGTATTGTTACTGTTAGCATTGTTACTGTTACTGTGATTGAAGATGTTACTGTGATTGTGAGGTGTTACCGTAAATGTATGGTGTTAATATCACTATGTATTGTTAGTAAAAGGTGTGACTGCATACATTGTTATGCTTATTCAAGTTCATTTGACATTGGACTACAATTAATTAATGTGACGTGATGCTAATGAACCTTGGACTACAACTGTTACTGTTAAGTGTTACTTTAAATGTCTTGTGTTAATATCACTTTGCATTGTTAGTAAAATATGTGATTGCAGTCATATGTATGCTTATTCAAGTTCATTTGACATTGAACTACGACTAATTAATGTGACCTGATGATAATGAATCTTGGACTATAACTGTTACTGTGTTGTTACTATTACTATGATTATGAGGTGTTACTATGATTGAAGGTGTTGCTGTGTAACACACAAGTTTTCTAGGGTGTTACTATGATTGTGAGGTGTTACTGTGGTTGAAGGTGATACCGTGATTGAAGGTTTTGCTATGATTGTGATGTGTTAGTGTAAACACTGCGATTAATTCAAATGTTTTTTTGGATTTTAAAAACTTCGAAATTGTATCATATGAGATATCAAAATAAAGAGAAAAAAATATGATTTTTGACGAAATAATTTTGCTGATCGGAATTCTAAATTGAAAGTTACGTTCGTTTATTAAAAAACGCTCTGATTAATGCAAATGTTTTTTCGAATTTCAAAAATTACATGGAAAGGGTATATCATATGAGATATCAAAATAAAGAGGAAAAAAATATGAATTTTGGTGAAAGAATTTTGATGATCGGAGTTTTAAATAATAAAATTACAGTTGTTTTAAAAATAAAAAAATAAAAAGAAAGAAAGAAACGGTCAGCTGCGAAAGAGACGGGTTGAGATCACCTGTCCGATTTCGGGGTCTAAGTAAAAACTATGTAATTTCATGTGTGTTTTATTTTTTACAGAAAATTTAAGGAAAACAATAATTAAGACACCGAAATCGGATATGTGATCACAACCCAATAAATACTCCTTCCATCCGGTAATACAGGATATTTTGTCTTTTTAAACTTTTCTCTAATATTATAAGGGGGAATGAGGGAGAATGACAGAAATATTTCATCAATTGAGTAGAAGGACAGTTTTTTGAAACTTTTGCATAAAGGACAAAACTATTTATTCATCATTAAATTCACTTGTGTTCGAAATTCACTGTTTAAATTCACTGCCGAAATTCACTCTCGAAATTCACTAATTTTCAAAATTCATTGTCGAGATTCACTGATTTTCGGGATTCACTGTCAAAATTCACTGTCGAAATTCACTGATTTCGGGATTCACTGGGGAGATTCATTGATTTTCGGGATTCACTGTTTGTCCTTCTCGCTATAAAAATTATGCAGTTGTCCTTCTTCCTATAAAAAATAGGGTTAATTCCTTAAAAGTATAGTTTTTTATACTTATTAGCCTCATAAGGACATAAAGGAATCTGTTGGACTTATAAGGACACATTTTATTCACCTTACCTAATTTACCCCCCTTTAAAGGAATAGTATTTTTATTTAATTCCCGTTGCAACAGAAATCTTTCTTTAGATGCTTGAGGATTCTTTCCAAGCTGTAATCTTTTCTCACCCTTGAATTGTGGTCACCACTTTTTCCATCGAATCTTGTTTTTTTTGGAAGCAAATATCATTTTCTGTGTTCTAAAAGCTCAATCATCATTTTCATCTTAAATAAAACCTCCTGAATCTGCAGAACTCCGATTTTAATAATGTGTAAAATTACGCATAGTCATTATCATTATTCCTCGGTCTACACAAGAAGACAAACCCAAAGACTTGCTAAAACACTCTGAACTCTTTCTGTCATTTCGTGGTTAAAAATGAAAACCCAATACCATATAGTTCTCTTTCTTGGTTCTAACTTCTAATTGAGTGATTCCAGGTTTCATATTCATTTTCCTTGTTGATTGAAGTAATGGAGGTAGAAGATTATGAGTACAAGAAAGAAGAGCACATAGTCTTCGATCATTGTACTAGTTTTTGCTTCTCTTGCAATTGCATCTTTGCTTGTGGTCTTGACTACTATTGCTATCTACGCCATAAAAGTATGTTATTCCTCTTGTCTCGCATTATTACCTTTTACCCTCATTTTTTTAAGTTCTGTATCTTTTTTAAATTGAAGTGCTTTTGAATGTTAGTGTTGCTTCCCCACATAGTTAAAATGGGTTCTACTTTTTTCAATTTTCCCACAATTCAACTGGGTTGTGAAATAAGTGATTATTTGGGGATTTCTATGCTATTTTGTGGTGGTAAATGGTAATTTACATATTTTTTTTGCCCTGTTTGATCTCGGCTCATGAAATAGAATTTTTTTTCTTTTGGCTAGTTGGTTGTATGAAAAGGTCTTTCTTTTCTTGTTCTTCTTATGCAAGGTGTTAATGATGATGATAAATGAACCAATTCTGCAAATGTACAACTTGCTATTGAGAAAGGGGTTCAGCTATTTACATATATAAGCATATGCATGCTGCCACTGTGGTTTTGGGAAATATAATGTAATAGGGAGCGGTGCGTTCAGATCTGTGTACCGAGGAGTACTTTAAAATAGAAGGAAGGTAGCAATCAAGTTAATGGATACAGCTGGAAAGCAAGGAGACGAGGAATTTAAAGTAGAGGTATATATTGTGTTGTTAAAAATCATTGCTTGAGCTTGTCAAATAGGGATGTTTATAACCTGATTTCTAGATTAGAAGTTATTTTATGTGAGTTATTGTCATTTTGATGATTTTGACATTGTGAAATCATTGAAGGACATGTACATGAGGCTTAAGATCCAAACACGCCATTAGAGTTTCTCCATTGCCAAACAAGCCAAATTGATATAATTAATGAAGTGACATTGATGTCACTGCAGATGTCACTGCATACATTAGACAACTAATGAAGTGACATTGATGTCATTGTAGATGTCACTACATACATTAGACAATTAATGAAGTGACATTGATGTCACTACATAAATCGATACAATAAGACGTCACTGCATACACCGATACAATAAGGTGTCTCTACATCGTCGTGTCTCTGCATCACGGTGTCTCTGCATCGCCGTGTCTCTGCAATGCGGTGTCTTTGCATCGCGTTGTCACTTTATCGCGGTGTCTCTGCATTGCCGTGTCATTTGATCGTGGGGTCTCTAAATGCGGTGTCTCTGCATTGCGGTGTCTCTGCATCGTCAAATATTATAACCTCGCGATGTCTCTTCAATGCGGCGTCTCTGCATTGCCGTGTCACTTCATCGTGGTGTCTCTGCAATGCGGTGTCACTTCATCGAGGTGTCTCTGCATCGCGATGTCTCTGCATCTTCAAATGTTATAACATCGTGATGTCTCGTGATCGGGGTGGTCACCGCATCACGGTGTCTCGCAGATCTGGGTTGGTCATCGCATCGTGGTGTCTCTCGCGATCGGAGGTGGTCATCAGATCGAGGTGATCAATGGATCCGGGCGTGGTCAATGCATCGTGGTGTCACTTCATGAGGCGTCTCGCATCGCGGGTGGTCACTTTATGTCGATGTATCACTTCATCAAGGTGTCTGCGCAATGCGGCGTCTTCGCATCATAGTGTCTCTCGCATCGCGGTGTCTACGCATCGTGGTGTCTCTGATCGCGTGTCACTTCATCGCGGTGTCTCGCATCGTGGTGTCTCGTGATCGCGGTGTCACTTCATCGCGGTGTCTCGCAATGCGGTGTCACTTCATCGCGTGTGTCTCGTGATCGGGGTGGTCACCGCATCGCGGTGTCACTTCATCGTGGTGTCTCTGTGATCGCGTGTGTCTCGCATCGCGGTGTCACTTATCGCGTGTCTCTCGCATTGCGGTGTCTTTGCATCGTCAAATGTTACAACATCGCGATGTCTCGCAACGCGGCGCCTCTACGCATTGCGGTGTCACTTCATCGTTGTGTCTCTCGCAATGCGGTGTCACTTCATCGCGCTAGCGCTAGAGCTCCAGATTGCTTATGCTATTATCGCGGCTCATCAGTTTCGTTGGCTTTTGTTGCAGGTTTCGTTTCTTCTTCTTTTTTGGGAGCTATTGTTCTATTTTTAGTGATGATTATGTTTTAATTCATTTGTGTTGCAGCTGGATTACCCTTATTTAGGAAAACTGTCTGCATTGGTGAGTGCTCTTATTGGTTTGGATCATTGGTCAGCTGAAGTAAAAGTATGTACTTTAATTTTCATCTACTTTTTGTTTCTTTACATAATTCATTTTGCCAGCCTGATTTGTGATTTTTGTTTGCCTAGATGTACAAATAGGGGTTATAAACTTTGGTTTCAGTAGTGTTTTCTTTACTTCCATGAGCAAAATTGACGATTTCAAGAAATCGTTTGGATGATGACATGAGAGGAATCCTTGGTTTGTTTGAATCAATTTGTTTACGTAAAGTTTGCTAGCAAACAAAAATTAGTTCTTCTCTTTTTTTTTTTTTTTTTTTTTTTTTTTTCATTTCATTAAGGGTATTTAAATCTATCTATCTAATTTGTGTCCCTATATGTTCAACAGATTATTTTTGTCTTATAAGTCCAATAAGTCTGCGTTTACAGATCTTTTGGTGCTTTAGTAAAAAAATATGTAAATTGTCATATTCTTAAAAATATTTCAGATTGTGTCCTTATTCCTAATTTTCCAATATTATAAACGGTGAAGTAGGCTACAATCCACTTTTTAATAACTAAATAAATAGATATAACACACGATTTGAAAATGTTACAAAAATGACAAGATCAGATTAATCGGATAAATCTTTAAAAACAAAGAACACGCAGATAGGGAAATCTGAACAACATTGCGTTGCTCTTTCAATTTTTTGTTTTCCTTAAAATTTCTGAAAAAAATAAATCATACATTAAACTATGTAGTTTTTACTTAGAAACCGAAATCGGAGAGGTGATCTTAACCTGTATTTATTATGCCAAAACCAAAGCTACCTTACGAATTGTTTAATCTTCGTAAAGTCCACGCTCATGAATGGGTGAGGGCTGTATGTAATTATGCATAAATATATGGCGTGGGAATAGAGTATGAGAGCCCAAAAAAAAAACATGGACTTTCTGTCGGAAATCAAAGTCTTTGTAATTTCCATTGTCACTTTAGCTTTTGTTTCATATCTAATCCATGCGTTGAAGATACATCGAAACGTTCGTGAAACGAAAAAACTGCCACCGGGTCCATGGAAGCTACCTTTGATCGGAAATATGCATCAACTGCTTGGCGGGCTTCCGCACCATGTTTTCCGGAACTTGGCTGCGAAACATGGAGAGCTTATGCACCTGCAACTCGGAGAAATTCCTCTACTTATCGTCTCATCTCCAAGACTAGCCAAAGAGGTGTTGAAAACTCGTGATCCTGTCTTTGCTGGTCGGCCGCAACTTCTTGGGATGAAGGTCATGTTTTATGACTTTAAAGATATCGTGGGTCATACATACGACGAGTACTGGAAACAAATGCGTAAAATATGGAGCCATGAATTCCTTAATGCCAAGACCGTCCGGTCATTGGCACGTGTTAGGCTTGATGAAGGTGATCGTTTGATTTCCTTGGCCCGAGATAACGTAGGTAAATCGTTTAACATGACGGGGACAATTACCCGGTACACGACGTCGGTGGTTTGCCGAGCTGCAATCGGGAGAGTTTCTAAAGACCAAGACTTTTTCATAGAGTTACTTCCTCAGGTTACAAGGCTGGGGAGTAGTTTCGACATAGCCGATCTGTTTCCTTCTTTAACATTTCTTCGTTTCCTGAGTGGAAAGATGCCTAAGCTGTTGAAGGTTCACAGGAAAATCGATGCTTTCTTAGACGACGAAATCCAGGAACACATTCGGAACTTTAATTCAACGGGAAAATGTAATGGCGAGGGCGGTGAAGAAGATATCATAGATATTCTACTCAGAATTAAGGACTCTAATAACCTCAAGATCCCAATCACAAACATCAACATTAAAGCAATCTTATTTGTAAGTAGAAGCTAGTTTATCTTTAATTCAAATCCTCTGTGTTAACACAGGCTTACAAACTTACAGCTCAAATGTGTACTATTTTTACAGGATGTGTTTACAGGTGGTATTGAAACATCATCCACAGTAACGGAATGGGCTATGTCTGAGCTGATGAGAAATCCTCGAGTGATGGCGAAGGCACAACAAGAAATTCGAGAAGCGTTTGATGGAAAGGAGTCTATTGATGAAGCAGACATCTCCGAGTTGAAGTACCTATATTTTGTAATCAAGGAAACATTTAGACTACACCCACCTGGCCCTTTTCTTTTTCCGAGAGAATCACTGGAGGATTGTTCGATTGACGGATACACTATTCCTACGAGAACCACGGTTATGGTAAATGCTTGGGCAATAGGAAGGGATCATAGTTTATGGCCAGATCCAGAGAGTTTCATTCCCGAGAGATTTGAGGATAGCGTGATTGATGTCACTGGAAACAACTTTGAACTGATTCCGTTCGGTTCAGGAAAGAGGATCTGCCCAGGAATCGCTCTTGGTCTAGCAAATATAAAGCTTCCGCTGGCATTGTTGCTCTATCATTTCAACTGGAGTCTCCCCGTAGGCCTTGAACCGGATGATTTGGACATGACAGAAAGTGACGGAGCAATATCCCGAAAGAAAGTAGATCTTTGTCTGATTCCTTCTTTGCGATCTACCTCTGTCGATCGGCCCTAGCTAGTGTGTTGTTACTTTGGATTTGATCTTTCTCATGTACCGCGGGTTGTCTACCGAACTATATATATATATATATATATATATATATATATATATATATATATATATATATATGTGAAATAAATAATTTCGTTTGTTGTTCTTCCTGAAGCAAATTTGATATAAAACTCTCCTTTTTTTATGGAATACATAATGTGATAGTTTAGAAGTACTCAACTTTTTTTTTCCTGCCTGTTTCAGTTGCTTTTGCATTAGAAAAATGAAATATTATTGACCGCAGTGCCAATAACAATAGAAAGGACAGAACTGGATACAGTAACAATTACAAGCTTATTTGTTCAAGCAGAGGGCTCCCTTCCTTCACAAGCACAAAGAGGCCGCCATCGGCTCTAGATATACGAAGATCATTGTCAAGATATGTAATGACAAGCCATGGTTTCCTCCTACCAGGAAAAGGGATTCGAATGGGAGGCTGATCATGATTGCCCGGACTAGGAATTTGAGGCTGATCAAAGATAGAGCGTGCTAAGCGAGCCACAATGTTTTGCAATGGGTACAGAGGTTGTTGTAAGAAAGACAAGTTTATCCTTTGTCCAAATATACCAAATTCGCGGCAGCTTTATGTTGGACTTTATCTCTCTGAGATTTGAAGGTCCATTCCTTGAAAAGGACCTCTATTCTTGATGGGGCTGCCGTAAATCCTTGAAACCGTGGGTTAGCCATACATACGGAAGCAGGTGAAAACCTTGATTTTCCCGGTAACGAGCCAACTAATAACATCGAAATTATCACGGTGTTCAATGATAGATTTGTGGTGGATATCGCCGTGAAAGCGGTGTGAAGGTGGGTGGTCACAGCTGAATCAGATGGTGGTGTGGAGGTGATACTTAAGTAAAAATATATGCAAAACAAGGCAAAACTCTGCCCAATTTACTGTATATTTTTACTTAAGTATCACCTCCATACCACCATACAGCTCCACCGTGAGCCACCACCTTTACACCGTTTTCACGGCCAGATATCCACCACAAATCCACCGCTGAACACCGTGATAATTTCAACGTTATCACATTCCAAACTCGTTTTCTTCCTTCTTCCTTCTTCCTTCTTCTTCTTCCTCTTCATTCTTGTTTTTCCTTCTTTTTTCTTCTTCTTCCTTCTTCCTTCTTCATTCTTCTTCTTGTTTTTCTGTTCACAAATCTCACGAGTTCAAGCTCGTTTTTCTATTCAAACAAGTTCGATTTCATGTAATTTCAAAATCGTTTTCTTCATGCTCGAATGGGTGTTCCGGTGAGATTCCGGTTGGGTGTTCCGGCGAGATTCCGGTTTGGGTTCGAATGGGTGTGATTTGGGTTCGAATGAGTGTGATTTTGGTTTGAATGGGTGATTTTGGTTCGAATGGGTGTGATTTCGGTGTTAATGGGTGTGATTCGCTCGAATTCGTGTTCGCTCGTGTGATTCCGGCTCGATTTCGTGTTCAAACTCGTGTTCCAACTCGTTCTGTGGTATTTTGGGCAATTAAATGTCAAAGAAATGACTTAAACTCTACATCTGGTAGAATCCATCGGAAGTCGCAGAGTGATGATCCGCCGAGAAGTGTATCTAAGTCTGTGAAAGTCAACTGGGAAGTCTGCTGAGCTTTCTTCGTGTCGTCTCATTGAGATCATCTCTTTGGAGGTCGGTGAGCGTTTTGGATATAGCTGAGTTCTACATCTGGGCAATGAGCAGCTGAGTTGGGTCAGCAAGGTGATCTAACATCTGGGGCATTTATGGCAATCCGACAAAGATTCTTGGCGGTTAGGGTTTAGGGATCTGTGCCTATAAATACCAACTGTATTGATCATTGTTAAGTGTGTGTAATCAATCTGGATTTTAGTGCATAACAAAATAACTCTTTATGTCCGTAGAGTAGTCGGCATAACGCTGGAAACCACGTTAAATCTTGTGTTCTTCTTGTTATTGTTCCTCTGTGTGATTTTTATCGTTAGATTGCTTCTGTGTTTATCTTATTGCATCTGGATTCTCTCTATCCTGTTATAACAAACTAGTATCAGAACAAGGTTATAACAGAATCATCTATACGGACAACCTTTATCTTCCCCAAGACCTTCCCCGGTGCTAGGAATCTATTATAAAGGTTGTGATCTTTGGTAAGAAAGATGTCTGTAGCTAACGTAAAAATCGACAAATTTACAGGAAGAAACAGTTTTAGTCCGTGGCAAATCAAGATGCGGGCCTTGTTAAAACAACAAGGATTATGGACTCCTTTATCTGGTAAAGGAGATGCCAGTTCAGCAGATTCTGCCAGTCTGGAAGAGAAAGCACATTCAACCATCATGTTGTGCATATCTGATGATGTTATCACTGAATTTGCTGAGGAAGACACATCTGCCAAGTTGTGGGCAAAGCTTCAATGCTTGTATATGACTAAGTCATTAACCAACCAGTTGTTGTTGAAGCAGAGATTGTTTAGTATGAGGATGCATGAAGGAGCCCTAATCCCATTGGTATCATTACCAAGTTCATATGAAAACTTTGTGCAGTCCTTCATAGTTGGGAAAGATACAGTGGCTTTAGAGGATGTGAGGGCAGACTTGCATGCCAGAGAGCTGAGACACAAGGCAGCATGGACAAACAATCAGGCTGCTGGACTAGTAGTCAACAACAGCAGTGGGAAAGGGCATGGACAGAAGAAGAAATCCAAGAAGGGTGGTTCATAAAGTCCTAAGTCCACAAATGTCTGTAATTACTGTAAGAGCAGGGGCATTGGAAGTCCAATTGTCCAAAAAAGAGAAGGCAGCTTCGAGAGAAATTATGGCATAGCAGTTGTGGCTGCTGAGCATTCTGATAAGGATCTGGTTCTAGTTGCTGGGGATTCAGCACACCATGCTGATGTTTGGATCCTAGATTCTGGAGCATCCTATCATATCTGTCCACACAGAGAGTGGTTTTCTAATTATGAGCAGATAGATGGTGGTCATATTTCTATGGCAAACAACAAGGTCTACAAGATAGTGGGAATTGGCTCAGTCAAGTTGAGGACAGAGGATGGTAGATTCTGCACAATGAAAGATGTTAAACATGTTCCATAGATGACCAAGAATTTGGTATCTCTTAGTCGACTGGACAACAAGGGGTTCAATTTCAAGGGAGAAGATAGAGAGATGAATGTCTACAAAGATTCAGCTGTGGTCCTCAAAGGTATCAAGAAGGAAACCTTGTACATATTACAAGGCTCTCATCAGATCTGGGCTCACATCGTGGCATCCCCAAAGTAGCTTCATCACCACAAAGAGACTGGCCAGGCACATGAGACTTGGTCACATGGGTGAAAGAGGAATGCAAGTCCTTTCTTCAGCAGGTTTTCTTGGGGGATATAAGGTCAAGACACTGGACTTTTGTGAGCACTGTGTGTATCGGAAGCTACATAGGAGCAAGTTCTCAGCAGGCAAACACAGTACAAAGGCATCACTTGATTATATCCATTCTGATTGCTGGGGTCCATCGAAGGTGGAATCATTGGGTGGTCACAGATACTTTGTGTCATTCATAGATGACTATTCAAGAATGACTTGGGTGGTGATGATGAAACACAAAAGTGAAGCATTCAATAGTTTCAAGCAGTGGAAGCTCTAGTGGAAAATCAGACAGGCAAGAAAATCAAAAGGCTCAGAACAGGTAATGGTCTGGAATTCTGCTGGTCAGAGTTTGATACATTATGTAAGGATGAGGAAATTGCCAGACATCATACAGTCAGGATTACACTCAGCAGAATGGTGTAGCTGAAAGGATGAATCAAACTCTTCTGGAGAGGGCAAGATGTATGCTCTTTAATGATGGTTTATCCAGGAGATTTTGGGCAGAGGCTGTAACCACAGCATGCTACTTAATCAATATGAGTCCTCACACATGGATTAATCTCAAGACACCATTTGAGATGTGGTCAGGCAAGCCTGCTGACTAGTCAGTTCTAAGGGTGTTTGGAAGCACGGTTTACTATCATGTGAATTAGGGGATGCTGGAACCAAGGGCCAAGAAGAGAGTGTTTATAAGGTATGGAGATGGAGTTAAGGGTTATAGAATTTGGTCATCAATAGAATCCGTGGTCATACTCAAGAGAGATGAGGTCTTTGATGAAAATTCTATGATTAACTCATCGGTGGGAGGCTCCATCAATCGAAACTAGTGATGAATCTCGAGAGGGTCGAGAAACCGGTGGAGCTTCAAGTGGAGTCGGTGATATGCATAACAATCACCGATCCAAGTCAAGACTCATCTTTTTTCAAGTTGTTGAACCGTAGTCCTGATCCAAGCCAGTCTGCTAAACAAGGATCAGTAGAGCATCAAACAGGGAAATTGGTCAGCAGAGTATAGCCGTCAATAGGTCTAGAAGATCAAATGTTGGGGTACACATCTCTCCATATCTCCTGAAAGTATAGCCATCCCCAAAATCTCGTGCCCTCAAGAAAAGAGCGGCCAGGTACGTCATACACGACGGAACGCTCTACAGGAGATATGCAACAAAGCCTTTGTTAAGATGTGTTCGTAAGGAGGAGAACGGAAAAATTCTTATGGAGCTTCATCAAGGAGTGTGTGGGGGCCATCCCGCTAGCCGCTCCTTGGCCCAGAAGGTTTTAACAGCGGGGTATTATTGGCCGACATAATTTTTGATGTAATAATTTTTGTTTCCGCACTTGTATAACTTTTTCTTCATTTCTTATTTCGCTCTACTTGTAATAACATTTCTTTAACTCCTTGAATGTATGAAGTTTCTTTTCTGCTCCCCTATTGTATCTGTACCTTACTCAAATTTATTGCATGTATCGAGTCCGATTGTAGTAGTATCTTTCGCCCCATTGTTTGAAATAAGATTCAAAGTCGAACATGAAAGAACATATCTCAAATAATTACTTTAATAAATGAAATTATTCCGAGTCCGGTCCTTTGTTTTGAGATAAGGTTTGAAGTCGTCCGATCGTAAGCGTGAAAATTCTTCATAATATGCCCCATTGAATCTAATCTCAAATAACTGCTCGCTCGCATACCCTTGAGTTTAACTGAAACAAAACGGCCTATTAAAGTGTGAAAGACGAACGGAACTCTTTGAAATAATCATGGATCAGAGCGTAAAATTTTCCCAGAGAAACCCCCTTGTTTCAGGTGAGGGTCGGAGTCATGAACTTGTCCGCTCGCGCTTGTTTGAATTTATTTCCAATACGGCCCCCGTTTTTAACAAAGTCCAAGATGAACCCGAGGCCTTTGTTGAAAATTTTCGCAAAAATCGTCGACGTATGTGTAGCGGATACGCTTGACTGACATGATAACATGTATTTAAAAGACGAATTTAAAATCAGGCTTTATTAAGTTCACCTCACCCCGTTAGGTGAGTGAAAGCTACAAGTAAGAAAGCTTAACAACCCACGTCGTAAACGCGAGGATAGCCATAACCCTAGCCGAGAACGTTACATGTAATATCTTTTGAGGTTGTCCGCGTGCCTAGGTCTGTTGAGTTCGAAACCCTACTGATTTTTGAGGACATTAGTCTCTTTCTTGATCTCTCTTGCGACCTAGTAAGGGCCTTCCTAGTTCGACGTAAGCTTGCCTTTATTGGGCTCCATACCGGTGGCCTTTCTATTTCGAAGAACGAAGTCGTCAACCTTAAAAGAATGGTCACGGATCCGTTTGTCATGCTGTCGTTTAGCAATCGGTTTGTAATTTACGAGCCGTTGATACGTTGCCAACCTTTTTTCCTCTGCTAGGTCTAGATCGATTTGTCTGTTAAATAGATTATCCGTTGGGTCGTGTAGGGCGATCCTGATACTTAGGAGTGCCATTTCGATAGGAGTCATGGCCTCCGATCCGTAAGTTAGAGCAAACGGTGTTTCTCCGGTGAGTGTTTTGATCGTGGTGCAGAGTGCCCACAGTTTGGCGGGCAGTTCGTCGACCCAACCGCCTGCTTTTGCCTTCTCACTTACGCTCTTTTTGAGCATCTTGATTATCTTCTTATTGCCGGCCTCATCTTGGCCGTTGCCCTCGTGGGTAAGCCACGGATGATTGCCGGTGTTTGACCTTGATTTCCTCGCAAAATTTTGAGAACTCCTTTTTCGAATCGCGTACGTGATCGACACCATCGCTCGCTGGATACCAAACGAGACCATATTTGGTCGTTTAGAAGTAACCCGCATCTTTGGCGCCTATCTTAACCATAGGCTTGGCCTCGATCCATTTTGTGAAGTAATCCACATCCACTATGATAACCTTGCATCCTCCTCTTCCCGGTGGGAAGGGTCCAATGAGGTCGAGACCCCACATGTTGAAAGGCCATGGTGCGACCACAATTCTCGCTTCAATCGATGGTAACCTTGGGATGTCTCAGATGTTTCGCACTCTGGACATTCTCTCGACTAGCTTCTCCGAGTCCTTGAGGATTGTCGGCCAATAATACCCCGCCGTTAAAAACCATTCGGGCCAAGGGAGCGGCTTATGGATGACCCCACACACTCCTTGGTGAAGCTCCATAAGAATTTTTCGTTCTCCTCCTTACGGACACATCTTAACAAAGGCTTAGTTGCAGATTTCTGTAGAGCTGCCCGTCAGATATGAGACGCACTGCCGCCTTAGCCCGAGGGCGCGAGATTTATCCGCCTCGGCCGGGCAAGGTGCCCAATTCTATATAAGCTTGAATTTCGTCAATCCAAAGACGGTTGGCGTTGGTGCATCAATCTCCATGATTTATGTTATTTCGATGGTGGGTACATCAAGATACTCTATCATTATTGAGGATCTGCAATTTCCTCTTCAAGAGATAGCTTGGAGAGATAATCTGCCCGCTCGTTATCCTCTCTTCGAATTCTGATGAACTCGCAATAATTGAAGTCGGATCTTAATCGTCGGACAATCTCACCATATTTTTCGAGGATGCCGCAACGCGTCCCATAGTCCCCTGAGATTTGGTTGATGATAAGTCGAGAATCACAATAGACATCCACATTTTCCACTTTTAATTCCTTTGCAAGTTTGAGTCCGGTTATAATCGCTTTGTACTCGGCTTGATTATTCGTGGCGGGAACTCGAACCTTAAAGCTTTTTCGATTTCCTCTGTTGTCCCGGGCTCCATCAGAATAACTCCGGCCCTGCATCCGTTTCGACTTGATGCTCCGTCAACATATAATTGCCAGCATTGATCGGGTTTGTTTGGAGATGCAACGGGCTCAAGCGGTATAGGCGAACTTGGTTGAGTCGGACTGAAACTTGTCTCAACAATGAAATCTGGCAATGCCTAAGCTTTAATGGCTTTTCTGGGTTGATACCGAATATCGAACTCAGTGATTTCGATAGCCCATCGGAGCAAGTGACTGAAAGGTCGGGTTTATGTAGTATTTGGCGCATTGGACTATCCGTTAAGACAATTATATTGTGTGAAGTAAAATAGCCTCTGAATTTACGGGCAGCGATAACAAGCGAAGAGGTTAACTTTTCAAAATTAAAATATTGACTCTCCACCAGACTGAGAGCCTTGCTTACATAATAAACAGGATTTTGGAGGGTTCCGGCCTCCTTGACAAGAATGGAGGCAACAGCCCGGTCCGAGGCCGCCAAGTACAAAAACAAAACATCTCCCGCTATAGGGCTAACCAAAAGAGGTGGCTTCCCCATATATTCCTTGAGGGCTTGAAAATCCTGAGAACATTCCGCATTCCATGAAAAGGTCTTGTCGCCTTTAAGTATTTTGAAGAAGGGGAAACACTTTTCCGTTGATTTTGAGATAAAGCGACCCAATGCTATGATTCTGCCATTGAGCCTCTTAACTTCCTTGATGGTTGTGGGTTTCTGCACGTCGAGTAGAGCTTGAATTTTTTTGGGGTCAGCCTCGATGCCTCGGTGACTAACCATGAACCCCAGAAACTTGCCTGTCTGGACACCAAATGCACATTTGGCTGGATTGAGTTTCATTGAGTGTTTCCGAACATTGCTGGTTTTCCTGAAGGTCATCGGCGTGACCATCACCCGCATACTTGACAACCATATCATCTATATATGCCTCCATGTTTATACCAATATGCGACCTAAAAACTCTGTTGACCATCCGCTGATAAGTTGAACCTGCGTTTTTCAGTCCGAAGGGCATCATTTCATAGTAATATAAGCCCCCAGCAGCTCTGAAGGCCGTTTTTTCTTTGTCGGACTCAGCCATCCGCACCTGATGATACCCCAAATACGCGTCCAGAAAACTATGAACCTCAAACCCGGAGAAGGAATCAACTAACTGATCAATCCTTGGAAGTTGATAAGGATCTTTCAGACAGGCTTTGTTGATGTCCGTGAAGTCGACACACGTCCTCCACTTGCCATTGTGTTTCTTCAGCATAACTACGTTGCTAACCAATTGGGGTAGGCTAGCTCCTTTATGATCCCCGCTTGAAGAAGCTTTCCGACCTCTATCTTAGCAGTTGACCTCTTTTTCATTGTGAATTTTTGAGCCCATTATTTGTATGGGTTTGTAAGTAGGGTCGACGTTGAGATGATGGAGGCGACGCCGGGCTCGACTTCTCTCATTTCCATAACCACCTGCAGACAAATGCATCTAGTTTTTCTTTTAGCAGTTTAATCAAAGATTCTTTTTTAGAGGGACTTAAACGAGCTCCAATTTTGATTTTTTGTTCAGGATATTCGTCGTTGACAATCACCTTAATCAACTCATCCTCAGCCATGAAATCGGGCTCATCCCTGACTTGCAAAGTTTCGCATTCCACTTTGATTGATAGGGGCTCTCCTACCACCCGGATTACGTTAATGTTTTCCATGCTCTCCGGTTGTTCGATGCGGGCTCTTTTGTTTCCCGTCCTCATGTTAGGAAATCACTAGTTTAACGCAGCGGAATTTAAAATTTGATTTCCTTTTTCTAGATCATTTTCGTTCAATGCATTAAACACGTTCTGTAGTTTGACGGTTATACCTTGGTGATCTATAAGATCGCCGCTTTGACCGTCAATAGAGAGTAGTATAAAGGCATAAGCCCGTCCACGTGTCCGCCTCTATCGCTAATCCACACGAACTCCTCGCCGGAATCCTCCTTGGATTGCTATTGGAAAACTCCGGTTGCTAGACCGGCATTTTTCCTCTCTCACAAACTCACTATAGGATGCTCTCTATTTTACACAAGAACTATTAGCTCTTGCAATTATGATGTACAAAAGATCTTGACACCCACCTCTTATTTTTAGTGAGAGGGGAGCCACATATGGAGTGGAGAAAAAAAAAATTCCCAATAAAATAAGGAAAATCTTCTAGATTGATTTATCTGTTTTATTATAATTAATATTGCCAATATCTTATATATATATTGAATATAATTATCTTATTACCATAAATCTAATTTTCCAAAATCAATTAATATCTTATATTAATATTATGGTAATCTTGTTAATTAAAGTGCACAATCCAAGTGTATGCTATACCCTAGGAAGTGGCGCCCCATTAGTCAACAAATTGACTTCCGGAATATTTTTTAATTAATATAATTTATATATAATTAATATCTTGTATTTTATTTATTCATAATAAATAAATACCACCATATTAATTTACCACTATAACCTTTATAGTCTAGAGATAAACTTTCCTCATTTGGTTATCAACTATAAACGCATTTTAATCTGACTCGATGTTCATGTGTGTGTGACCCGATAGGCTTTCGAATATGTTGGCCGTAGACACAAAGTGCAAATTAATAAAATGCCCTTCATGCCTAACGATCACGGGATAGCGTCTAGCAACACACCGTGACCACCAATCATCGGAAGAGTCAAAAAGCAATGACTACTACCATTCATGTGAAGCGCCATCGTGTAACTTACAATCCTATCATTTGTAATAATATCCATACGATCGTATCTCGAGTGTCAATACATTAACGATCGTATCTTATAATCTGGATATCATGCTCTCTCGAATAACACATTTACTCCCACTTTGCAAAGATTCTCGAGAGCTAGACATTCCTTATAAGAAGGCCATTTTAGATATTCGATCCCAATCATAGGATACGCGATTCCCGGACGACCAATCATGTATACTCCGTGATGCTTCAATATCACACCCAATCACTACCGCATGATCGCCCGTGGTGAGGGAAATCTCAATAGTGTCAAAGCATGACAATCCACACCGTGATGCCATGAAGACTCCGGTCAAAAGGATAATTACTCAACCGCCACATAGTGTGACACTTATTGTAAGTGGGTCCGTCTAACGTACGCATTCTCTAATACACGTCCACGTACAGTCCAAGTGTCTCTACACTTTTATAGATGAGATCTATCCCTACCTTCTATAAGATAGAAGACATCCAATACGTGCTAGTCTGGTTATACTATCAATGTCCCATTTGACAGTACATAGGACTAGAGACATTTAAGTACCAAACTTGTTATAGTGATTAGAGATCTCATCAACCATAATCACTATCATGGTTTCTCTATCACAGTCTGATACTAGGGACGTTACTATATATGTACAACAGATAATATGAAGATAAACAATATATAATAACATAAGTGCTTTTATTAATCATAATAAAGTTATTATATGAACTAAATAGACTGTAAACGACCCGACCCGGTCGGATCCGGTCCAACCCGATTGGGTTTAGGACACATTTCCAACAATCTCCCACTTGGCCTAAAGCCAATCACCCATATGCCTAAGCCCGTGCATGTGAACATGTTTCTCATGCTTTGCTTGAGACAACGCCTTGGTTAACGAATCAGCTATGTTATCATCCATGTGGACTTTCTCTATCTTTACATCTTCTCTATCTATTATCTCTCTAATCAAGTGATAGCGCTGTAACACATGTTTGGACTTCTAATGAGACCTAGATTCCTTTGATTGAGATATCGCACCATTATTATCACAGTACAGAGGCACTGGACCTTCAATGGAGGGAACCACACCAAATTCAGTAATGAACTTCTTCATCCAAACTGCTTCATTTGCGGCCTCCGAGGCTGCTATGTATTCGGCTTCCATTGTAGAGTATGCAGTAGTCTCCTACTTGGAACTCTTCCACCACCGCTCCTCTATTAAGCGTGAAAACAAATCCAGATTGTGACTTAAAGTCATCCTTGTCAGTTTGATAACTGGCATCTGTATAACCTCGTAAAACTAAATCATCATTCTCGAAAACCAGGAACATATCCCTAGTACGCCTTAAGTACTTGAGGATATTCTTGACAGCAATCCAGTGACCATCACCTGGATTGGACTGGTACCTACTGGTCATACTAAGAGGGTACAAGACATCTGGTCTAGTGCATAACATGGCATACATGATAGACCCGATTGCCGAAGCATAAGGGATCTTACTCATTTGTGCCCTTTCCTCCTCTATCTTAGGAATCATTCCCTTTGACAGGTAGACCCCATATGACATGGGCAGCAATCCTTTCTTGGACTGTTCCATGCTGAATCTCTTAAGCATCTTGTCTATATAGGTGGATTGCGACAGATCAAGCAACCTCTTAGATCTATCTCTATAGATCTTTATTCCTAGAATATAGGCTTCTTCACCCAAGTCCTTCATTGAGATGTTCTTGGATAACCAAGCTTTGACTGATTGTAACATTGGCACATCATTCCCTATGAGCAATATGTCGTCTACATAAAGCACTAAGAACATAATGGCACTCCCATTAAACTTCTTGTAAACACAGGGCTCATCTTCGTTCTTGATGAAATCAAACTGCTTGATTATCTCATCAAAGCGAAGATTCCAACTCCGAGAAGCTTGCTTTAATCCATAAATGGATCTTTGCGGTTTACACACCATCATGGCGTCATTGGTTGTGAAACCTCAGTCGTGTCATATACACTTCCTCGACATGTGTTCCCGTTAAGGAAAGCCGTTTTCACATCCATCCGCCGATTTCAGTAACCATGGTATGTCGCAATAGCGAGCAAAATTCTAATGGATTTTAACATGGCAACAAAGTAAAAGGTTTCGTCATAGTCAACTCCTTGTCTTTGCTTATAACCTTTGCCACTAACCTAGCTTTGTAGGTAGTCACGTTATCGTCCATGTCGGTCTTTCTCTTTAAGACCCATTTGCACCCTATATAGAACTATTCCTTCTGGTGGATCAACTAAGTTCCAAACTTGGTTGTCTTTCATGGATTCTATTTGTAATTCATGGCTTCTAGCCATTTCTCTTTGTCATGCCTTAATAGCACTTCCTCATAAGTTCTAGGGTCCTCATCTTCCATGAGATACATGCCAGTGTACCTTTTAGGTTCACGGCGATCCCTGGTCGATCTTCGAGGTGCTAGTGTGTCCACGGTAGAGGCTGGCATCATATCTGTGTGGCGAGTCCTCTACTTCCATCAACTGACTGTTATCCGTAAGTGGTTCTCGAATTTCTTCAAGATCAATTTTACTCCCACCGACCCTATCCCGAATAAACTCTTTCTCCGTAAAGTGGGCGGACTGGCAAAGAAACACCTTTTGTTCCTCAGGATGGTAAAATTGGTACCCTTTGGTTTCCCTATGATATCCCACAAATACACATTTGTCAAACCTGGGCTCTAATTTGTCAGGCATCACCCGCTTCACGTAAGTCGGACAACCACAAGGATTTAGATGACCTAGGCTCGGTTTTCTCTTAGTCCATACCTCGCATGCAACGTAGAGTCAACCGCCTTTGATGGAACTCGGTTCGGTGTATAGGATGCGGTTTCTAGAGCATACCCCAAAATGATTTTGGGAGAACTGTGTAGCTCATCATGGATCGCACCATGTCTAACAAGGTGTGGTTCCTCCTCTCGCACATGCCATTCATCCGTGGCATCCCGAGAGGGGTTCATTTAGGTAGAATCTCATTCTCCTTCAAATAATCTTGAAACTCTCCATCTAGGTATTCTCCACCTCGATCGGATCGAATTGTTTTGATTTCTTTACCTAGTTGTTTCTCCACTTCACTTCTGAATTCCTTGAACTTTTCGAAGGCTTCAGACTTATACTTCATTGAGTATATATAACCATAGCGAGAATGGTCATCAGTGAAAGTGATAAAATAAGAGTATCATCCTTTGGCTTGAATTGGCATTGGGCCACATACATCAGTATGTATGAGCTCAAGCAATTCATTGGATTTTATCTCTTTGCCACTAAAAGGTGACTTTGTCATCTTACCAAGTAAATAAGCTTCACATGTATCAAACGATTCATAATCGAATTGATCCAACATTCCATCTTATGGAGTTTGGAAATGCGATTCTTATTTATTTGGCCAAGTCTAGAATGCCATAAGTAGGATTCATTTATGTCATTTGTATTGGCTTTCTTGTTATTTATATTAAGTACGTCAACATTCATATCTAATATGTAGAGACCGTTGCTAAGTATGCTAGTACCATAAAAAATTCCATCACGTGAAAAAGAACAACATTTATTCTCAAACGTAAATGAAAATCCATCAACATCTAATGCGGAAATTGAAATAATGCTCTTCGTAAGAGCAGGAACAAAATAACAGTTATTAAGCTCAAGTACTAGTCCACTGGGCAATGAAAGAAAATAAACTCCTACGGCTAGTGCAGCAACACTTGCCCTATTTCCAACGCGTAGGTCCACCTCTCCTTTCTTTAGCTCTCTAGTTCTTCTTAGTGCCTCGTGATATTCGCACAAATATGAGAACTACAACCAA
Source organism: Gentiana macrophylla (assembly GCA_026214975.1). Classification (NCBI taxonomy): domain Eukaryota; kingdom Viridiplantae; phylum Streptophyta; class Magnoliopsida; order Gentianales; family Gentianaceae; genus Gentiana; species Gentiana macrophylla. The sequence goes on from CM047813.1 coordinate 14,409,859, forward strand.
AGATCTAATACCCGGTGGTTAGACTTAGAAGAAGTAATGTTGATCTCAATTATAACTATACCTGAAGTCGAAGCATCATAATGCTTCTTCTTGGTACTCAAGAAGCCTTTGATGTTTCTCCTCCAATGTCCGGTCTCACCGCAAAGGAAGCAAGCATCCTTGGATTTGTCTTTCACTATTTTAGGCGGTGGCTTAGGTGCAGCCTTCGCCTTCTTGGACTTCTTTTGGGCTTTTGCCTTGCCCATGCTAGAAGTGACCAGCAACACTTGCTTTCCCTTCCCCACAGTGCCTTCAAATAGCCTTCAACATGTTCAATAACTCGCAAGGGAGCAATCTATCTTGTTCATGTGATAATTCATCACGAATCATGAGAATGAATCGTAGAGACTGTAGAATTAAGTCAATACTTAACTCGCTCCAACTTATGGCCCAGACTTCCCAAGCCTCTCTATGTACCCAATCATTTTAAGCACGTGTGACCCCACAACAGTCCCAGATGCCATCTTACAACTACACAGGGCCTTCGAGACCTCGTACCTCTCAGTTCGAGACTGAGAAGCATAGAGTTCCTTTAGGTGGACCATGATTGTGTAGGCATCCATAGACTCATGCTGTTTTTGCAGTTCAGGTGTCGTCGAAGCAAGCATGATACATGTAGCATCAAGATTTATCGTATCAAAGTGCTTGTTATACTTCTCGACAAAGATCTGCGGCCGAACCCCTCTGGGCTTCTCCGGCAGGGCCTCGTCCAAGACATAGCCAATCTTCTCGTGCCTCAAAACAATTTTGAGGTTTCTTTCCCAAACGAGAAAATTAGTTTCGTCAAGCTTATTGTCGATGATAAAACGAAGGTTCAATTTGTTTGACATTTTCTACAACAATAAATAAAGATAGAATAAGTAAAAGCTTATGTATAAAAACCCTAAATTTGCACTTAAAATTTTATAAGGTTTTCACTTCCACTAGCCAACTATTCCCAATTGGCTTTCAAGAAAATAAGTTTTTCTTTAGCGGGCAAGATCCCATCGAACTACCCCAACCCCCAACTTGGGTGATGACAATAAAATAATTAAACAGTGGACAACACTTTGTCGATCGTATCTTATACGACTCTTGTTGTTTGACCACCAACTCTTTGACAATTTTTCATCTTATGAAAATAGTCAAACCCTTGCCTCTAAAATCCAAACGACCCCGCTTTGGCAAGTGGCCGAGAGAATTCTTAGTCGAGTCATAACCCCAATATTCATGAGATCTCTTTCGATCATATCTCGATAACGACGATATACCCGAGGTAGGTCAAACCCCGCTTTGGCTGGTGAGTTGGGTCCGAACAAGGGCTCTTCACCGTTGTTATAATATGGGGAGGCAATTTCGACTTGATTTTTGATGTGGGAATAATTTTTAAATTAATTCTCTTCATTAATTTCGTTTAATTATGGTTTCATCTACTATGTGCATATTACTACGATATCATATAAAGTAAAACATACCCAACACTCTGCACAATATAACTTGTATGATCATGGACTTTTCCTAAGTGCGGTTTCGAATACAAACCGACTAAATCAAGGGTCACAAACTAAGGGTATCTCGCAACCGTCAATAGGATCTTTATTGTTGTACGCCAATGGGTTCTTTATCTCTCTTTGGTCTTTATCTTCTTGCTCCATTCTTGTTACATAATAATCTATCTAATAAATAATTACACCCGCCGCATAAGGGGGGTGGGGGGGGGGAGCTAACGGGAATGGGATAAATGCAAAAGTAAACTAGGTCACGTTCTTCATAACGGCTCAGACAATTTTTCCAAAAACCAACATAAAGAAAACATTCTCATCTATCCTATTGGTCGAGTCCATAATCAATCGAGTCCATATAATCACATTATATCTACACATCTACTTCATACAATCATATCTTATGAATAGATCAAATTTTAATTTTTAACTACTTATGCGTCTTATTTTACCACATCAAATAATTAAATAACTTTTAATTAATTAAATGACTTAATCGAAAATAAAATTAACATTCAATTTTAAATCTATTTTAATTTCAATTTTATTAAATTTGAACTATTCAAAATAAAATTAAAATTATAAAGTCTCCAATTTGTTTCCTTTCCTTTTAGTTCTTAACCAAAAGGGATGCCTTTGGTTTCCTAAACCAAAAGGCACCTTCCAAAACCAAATTTGATTTAGGCCTGGCTACTTTACAAAATCAAAATTTTGGAAATGGCCTAGGCCTTTTACAAATCAAATATTTGAAAAGGGCCCAGGCTTATTCCAAATCAAATATTTGGAAAGGCCAAATAGTTTCCAAAATCAAAATTTTGGAAGTGGCCTAGGCCTAGGCCTTTTACAAATCAAATATTTGAAAAGGGTCTAGGCCTATTCCAAATCAAAATTTGGAAAGGCCAATATTTTGGATAATATGCCACTATGGTTTCCCAATGGCCCAAACTATTTGAATCATTGTTTAGCCATATGACACAACTAAACAAAAGAGATATCTATGCACAATAAATGTCACAAAACGAAAAAGGTCGATCTCCCCGTTTGGAAGAGGACAGCCGACGACGGCAGCCCTAGAACCGCCGCCGCCGCACAGGAGGGGGCCGCCGCCAGTCGGCCGAGCCCCCCATATCGTTCCCTTCTTTTTTTTATAACTGTCTCGTGATTTAAATCTTGCATCTATCGATTAATTACTACGCAATTAAATTGTGCTTATTGTTTAAGCTCGAAGTCTGTCTCTGATACCACTGTTAGGAAATCACTAGTTTAACGCAGCGGAATTTAAAATTTGATTTCCTTTTTCAAGATCGTTCTTCGTTTAATACAATGAACACGTTAAGTAGTTTGACGGTTATACCTTAGTGATCTATAAGATCGTCGCTTTGACCGTCAACGGAGAGAGTACAGTGCGCAAGCCGTCAACGTGTCTGGCCTCTATAGCTAATCCACACGAACTCCTCGCCGGAATCCTCCTTGGATTGCTATTGGAAACTCCGGTTGCTAGACCGGCCTTTTTCCTCTCTCACAAACTCACTATAGGATGCTCTCTATTTTACACAAGAACTATTAGCTCTTGCAATTGTGATGTACAAATGAGCTTGACACCCATCTCTTATTTATAGTGAGAGGGGCGCCCCATATGGAGTGGAGAAGAAAACATTTTCCCAATAAAAAAAGAAAAATCTTCTCGATTGATTTATCTCTTTTATTATAATTAATATTTCCAATATCTTATATTGAATATAATTATCTTATTACCATAAATCTAATTTTCCAAAATCAATTAATATCGTATATTAATATTATGGTAATATTAGTAATTAAAGTGCACAATCCAAGTGTATCCTATACCCCAGGAAGTGGCACCCCATTAGTCAACAAATTGACTTCCGGAATATTCTTTAATTAATATAATTTATAAATAATTAATATCTTGTATTTTATTTATTCATAATAAATAAATACCACTATAACCTTTATAGTCTAGAGATAAACTTTCCTCATTTGGTTATCAACTATAACCGCATTTTAATCCGACTCGATGTTCATGTGTGTGTGACCCGATACGCTCCGAATATGTTAGCCATAGACACAAAGTGAAAATTACTAAAATGCCCTTCATACCTAACGATCACGGGATAGCGTCTAGCAACACACCGTGACCCCAATCATCGGAAGAGTCAAAAGCAATGACTACTACCTTTCATGTGAAGTAGTTACCGTGTAAGTTACAATCTATATTGTAATAATATCCATACGATCGTATCTCGAGTGTCAATACATTAACGATCGTATCTTAAAATCTGGATATCATGCTCTCTCGAATAACACATTTACTCCCACTTTGCAAAGATTCTCGAGAGCTAGACATTCCTTATAAGAAGGCCATTTCGGATATTCGATCCCAATCATAGGATACGCGATTCCCGGACGACCAATCATGCATACTCCCGATGCTTCAATATCACACCCAATCATTACCGCATGATCGCCCCATGGTTGGGAAATCTCAATAGTGTCAAAGCATGACAATCCACACCATGATACCATGAAAACTCAAGTCAAAATGATAATTACACAACCGCCACATAGTGTGACACTTAATGTAAGTGGGTCGGTCTAACGTACGCATTCTCTAATACACGTCCACGTACAGTCCAAGTGTCTATACAGTTCGATAGATGAGATCTATCCCTACCTTCTATAAGATATAAGACATCCAATACGTGTTTGTCTGGTTATACTATCAATGTCCCATTTGACAGTACATAGGACTAGAGACATTTAAGTACCAAACTTGTTATAGTGATTAGAGATCTCATCAACCATAATCACTATCATGGTTTCTCCATCACAGTCTGATACTAGGGACGTTACTATATATGTACAACAAATAATATGAAGATAAACAATATACAATAACATAAGTGCTTTTATTAATCATAATAAAGTTTTTACATGAACTAAATAGACTATAAACGACCCGACCCGCTCAGATCCGGTCCAAACCGATTGGGTTTAGGACACCTTTCCAACACCTCATTTCATGTATATAGGTGTGGACGGCTGTAGGCTCACTAATCGACGTTCCGACCTTTTCCCCGACGTAAAACTTTGCCCGCTGATGCGGGATAAAGTGACCATACGAAATTGTTTCAATGTTTGGCGCTCCAATTATGATGTTGTAGTTTGACTACAGATCGACCACGAGAAATGTTACATTTTCGTCGTCCGAAAGCGCGATAATCTCCCATCTGCACATCCAAATCGATGGCCCCTTGACTGTATTCTATGATTGGTGAAACCCTTAAGGGTGCCATTATGCTGTTAGGTGTGATGCCCGAAAGACAATTTTTGTAATTGTTTTATTTAATAAATGAAATGATGTTATTATTCATATTTATTATTCTCATAATCACCGATATGACAATAGTATTTACACTACTAAAACCCCGAGTATATCGTTTATGTAATCATTTTTAACTCAAAGTGTATGAGATATACATACACGGGAGGATTGAGTTAGTGAAGATGTACTTAAAATACAATTAGTCCGTAGTAAAGTTAATCGAGAGTATCGGGTCTCCCTTTAACGCACTTTATTAATGCGCCCATAACACGATAGGTGTGATCGTCTTATCCGGACTTTCGGTTAATGGAACCTAATGGGGCATTTATATATGATAGATATATCATATGAAATTTGGACCGATTTGATCCGAGTTCTCAATATAATTCCGTAATTGAGAAGTCTTATCGAATCATTAGATGATCATATTATGGATATATCTTAATCTCGAGGTGATCACAATCATCGCTTGAATCGATGAGGTTTGACTTGACGGTTAAGGATTACACCGAGTCGTGATCCGAATTACCCCATCTTGGCATTGTATCGATTGAGTGAGTAGTACGTGTTATCACAGATACGGAATCCATTCCTTCCATTTATGGAAGTAGATGAACGATTCTCTTATGAGTTAATCCTGCAGACATTGATCGATCCATGGGATTCATATTACACCGATTAGCTACCAAAGTGAGTTATTTGAATTATTGATCACTAGGGGTTAACGGTAAGTAAGGACAAGATGTTCGAAAAGGGTTAACGGTAACTTCCCGATTTAGAATGAACGATCATGGAGGATTAATCCATATGAAATGATTATATCAGTGGACGCTTATTACTTTCTCGTGAGGAGATAAATATAATCTTATAATCGGAGGAGTGCGACCACGGGATTATGGTGGCATATTCCGTGATTGATTTATCGAATATATAATTATTACGTCGTAAGATAATTATTTATTTGATTTATCGGAGCCATTGATTATTAGTCCATGGTCCCGACGCGCCTCCTAATATAGCATGTATATTCTCGGACGTCGAATCCTAATAATATTGATTTAGTTCATGTTGGACTTTATTAAAACGATATGTGAATTAATTGTTTAGTGACTATTAAATTAGTTAAATTTAAATAATTAAATATGTGGAAAGACATTTTCCATAATCTTGGCCCAATTATTGTGTAATGGCAAAATTAATATTGATTAGGTCAATATGTTTTGAATGGCGCCACACATGTCCTATTTTAACAAGGAATTAGTTTTTCTTGTGTATTAAAGACACGTATGCGATAAAATATTTATTGGATAAATATTTATGGTAATAAATAAAGATAAATATTATTTTTAGATTTGTTCTAAAATATTATGAGATTATCTTTTATTTATGGATTTATTTATTTGGAATAATAAAATCCTTGGAGGCTAAGTTTTACTTCTCATATATAAAGAGAGTTCTCCTGCCTCAACACAACACATAAAACTCGAGTTTTTACTTGAAAAGCAAGAGGATTATTTTTCGCCATTAGCAAGAAAAATCTTGGTGATTTTTTCGGGTAGCATATCGGAGGGTCGAAAGTCGAGGATTCCTTCCACGGGAATCGCTTGGATCACGCGTCACGGAAGATCGTGGTGTTCTTCACACCTTCATTCGATCTTTCTAATAGCGGTTCTCCAACTTGGATTTTGAGATCCAAGAGGTATGATCTACAACTTACTTGTAGAGTAGATCTAGTTATTTTATTACGTGTATTATATAGATCTAGATCCTTAAATCGCTTCCGTTGCGATGATATTTTCCTAACAGTGGTATCAGAGACCAAGGGGATCTATATTTATTCGTATAAAATATTAGATCTAAGGAGTGGAATATGCATGTGTAGATTGCATTATTTTTGTTTTTAATTTTATTATTTTCGAAAATTTTATGATGAATGCTTGCGATTGTTGTGGTTGAAGAGATGGATTGGGGTTGGTATTATTTACCCGTTAGATCTATTGTAAACTCGTATAAACGATGAAAATTCGTCATATATGAGTATAGGAAATTATGTAATTTATCTTTATTGCAAGTTTAATTTCCAGCAAATAGATCTAGTTTGTAGCTGTTTAGTATTTTTGCTTTTCCCGTTGATCGAACCGTTGAAACGAAGATCCCTCCGGTCAGAATCAAGATTAGAAGAAGATGATCAACTCCACAAATTTTGGCGTCGATCAGGGTCCGTTTCTATATCCGTTTGATGCTGCGAAGAGGCTGCTGTAACAGAAAAACGCAGGATTCACAGATACACTACCTGTGACTTCCTCGATTTTCTGGGAGAGTTTGGACCATTGAAACAAAAATCCGACCGTTCAGATTGATCAACTTGGAGTTTTGGACGTACCATAAAAATTTCAGATCGATCGGGATTCATCTCGATTTCCGATCTGCCTCAGGAAGTCCTTGATGCGGTGCAGTCAAAGTTAGATCCAGCAGCAAGTTGGGCGGTTAACTGGAGAAAATTGACAAGTCAAAACTCCGATCCAACCGTCCATATTGGAGTTCGAGAAGTGAAGAAAATATCTGGAAAGTTTCGTCCCGATCCGAGTTCGTTTGGTTTGCCGATCGTCGAAGAGTTCGAACAGCTGCAGATTTTGTTAGAAAGTAGTAAACCCTAGTTAGGGTTTTGGTTTTTATTTTCTATTAGATTAGATACGAAGGTACAAGCGATCCATCTCGGTGTTTAAATTTTCCGAAATTTTATTTTTATGTGTTTGATCATAAAATAGATATAAAATCGGAATTGCCATGACATGCATCATATCATAAATCCACTCCATGCATACATGTAGAATTTTAATTTTGGTAATTAAAATAGGCATGTATACAAACTCAGCGTAATTAGTTGAAATTTAATTAATACGTGGTAATTAATTAATTTAGTAACTAATTAAAGATCCGAGGACGGGTTATGAAATCGTTAGCCTTTAGGTGTGTGTTCTCGGTGAACCGCCTTAAAGCTCGAAACGAGATCACGTTTTGATTCGTAGTGTCTACGAGATTGAATGATGGTAAAAACAATAAATCTTGGATAAAAGCGGTTCGCCTTTATAGGTTGGGTGGTCAATCGAGCTTGGCTCAACCGACTTAACCCTCCTAGTGTGATGTATGCACGGGGTCGGCAAGACTAAGCCAAACCGAGAGCGGAGGGTGATTCCTTCCCATCTCAACGCGGCTCTCTTGACCCGATTTTCGTCCGATTATCACATATGTTCCAACGAATAGGACGGGTAGGCTTGCCCACGCCACCGACACCATTCGAATCCTTGATTTTATGTACTTTTATGTTAACATCAAAAAAGACGTGGTTAGTTAACCCACCACCACTTCCAAAATATTGAGTGGGAGCGGGGAAGGCGACAACCAACCCCACGGTCTCTACTATAGATGCAAGTAAGTGAGAGAAGGGTGGCGCTCGCTGGCGCTTTGATTTCGTCCCCTACGGATGGTGTTCACCCCTATCAACATTCATGGCTTGGTCTCCAAAGGATAGGATTTTGGTACTCGTCGGGTCACCGACCTATCCTACGACGGCACACTCGGGCGTACATCTAAGAGATCTCGATATAGTAGGTCACACTCATCAAAGGTATTTTTGGTAAATACCTAGGCTAAAAAAAAAAGGAAGGTAGTCAATGAATAAAGGGATGTTCGATTCTCGTGGGATGTCCGATTCTCACAAGTTATTCATTGATTTAACCGTTGATCTCTTTGACCTACCCTACGGGCGCAAGATCGAGATGCAAGGTTAAAACCTTGGAATGGTAGAGTAGACTTATTTTTTAGTTTACAATTCCTAAAAAAATAATATAGTAGTGTTAAACTTGAATTAATATATGTCATTTTATTTACAAACATCATATCCCTTAATAAATTGCTTAAAAATTTATAATTGACTAGTATTGACTTCGTTAAAAAGTGGAAAGTAACTAGGACGTTGAACTAGTTAATTGATAATGCAATTATTTTTTGAAAGAGATATTTTCTCTTAAGCCTTTTAAAACCAAAGTGACATATGGGTATGTCACCAAGTGTCATTCGTGTTAAACGGAAGACAAACTTAGTTTGATCAAAGGTGATTTTGGACTTTGAAATTCTTCTAGTGAATTTTTAAGTGTGTAGTGATTACACGAGTAAATTTTCTAATTGAAAAATTGGAAAATCATGAAGTGTTACTAGTTGGACGATATTTGGAATCGATGAACTAGTGGGAGCTTTATGATTTATTGTTTTTCTAGAACATTAGAAAAGTGTAATTGACTACACACGTAATCGTTCTAATTGAAAAACCGGAAAGTCATGAAATGTCGCTAGTTGGACGATATTTGGAATCGATGAACTAGTGGGAGTACTATGATTTGTTGTTTTTTCCGAAACATTAGAGCTTTGTGTAAGTGTTTACACGAGAGATTTTCAAATTGAAAATTGGAAAATCATAAAATAGAGCATTCTTTGGTTAGACGGTATTTGGAACCGATAAACTAGTGGGAGCTTTAATGTTATGATTTGTTGTTTTTCCGGTATGATAGAAAATCCGAGAAGTCCTAACAAGTAACAATCGAAATAGACATCCCACGGTTCAAGAGTAGTGTCTACTCAAACGAACCATTGGTTCAAGACTATTTCCATTCACGGAAAGTCAAGAATGGGAGAATATGTCTAAAAGTGTTAGTCATCTAAAAGCGAGTTGATTTTAAGGCTAAAAGCGAAAATTGACAAATGAAAGTCATAGGATAAGGATAGTGATTTGGATCACCAACCTATGAATCCTTGGTGAATTTCTCTTAGGCTATGTTCTTTGGAAGAACGAGATAGTTGTGCATTAACGATTAATAGACAACGGGCGTAATTTTAGCAAAAAGTGGGAGTGATATGAGGAAATGAATCTCGGATTCAATCCTTGGATATCGCAGAAGATTTATTTTTCATTTAAGATTCGTTGGAACGAATGGATTTACCTTTTATTCGATAATTTGTTTGTCGATAGAAAGTGAATATACCATTTGTAGTACGAATCCAAGACTCGGACTTTTGTTTGATAAAGTCAAAACCACTAAGAAATCTTTGAAATACATTATATGTACCATCTTATGAACTATTAAAAGCAATTGGTTTCTATATTTAGATAAACGCTTCTTCATATTCCATAGTTAGTGCATAGTCCCCGAAAGACAAGACACAAGGCGGCTCGGGGTGATTCCTTTCTCCCGATCTGGTTAGATTGTCTTAAAGGTTCAATGACTAATTTTCCTTTCAATCGGGAAAGGAAAATGGTTATAAAGAAGTAACACCGCTTGTTCATGATGACCTTCGGGTCTTATGAAAGATACAAGCTAGTGGGAGCTTATGAGTAGTGACTTCTAGTCCGACAACTACTCAAACACTCCGGCAAGTTTATCCAAAATATTTTGAGGTTTTCTCTGTTTTCAATGAGATGGAGTATTCTATACTTAGAAATAGGCCATCACATAGTCCTAGGGACTGATGCTCGGCCTGCCTTATAGTGAAATGCTTTCACTAAGTGAGAAACCGTTAAATTGCCTTACATAATTGTAGATGTGCTACAATACTTCGCTTAACTCAATAAAGATATTAGAAGCGAAATATCGGTTTACATTGAAATGTAAGACCAAGCGATCTACCTAGAATATGCCTTGGAATTTTCGGATAAGGTGTGGATTCGGTTCACCCCACTTCCGTAAATATAAGCATTTAGCACACGGTGCTTGAAGGTAAGATCGGGAATTTTGCAGTGCATACGTTCGGTCAATGACCATTCGTGCTATATCTTTTAAACTATTGAGTATAAAGGTTAGATATAGGATTCTTGAAATCGGGAAGGGACATTATACTGTTGCATCCTTTCTGATAGAATCCATGTTCAGAATAACCTTGAACCTTGAAGTACGTTTACTCAAGGTAGTTACTAACTGATTAAAATCAGACCACATCCAACATCGGTTGTTGGTGATGACACTAAATACTACTGAACTAAATCAGAATTTCGATCCACCAAGAAAATAGTGGGAGTATGGTTTATCCATTACCCATTACGGTTTCTGCGGACTTTGTAGTCTGAGGATCGATTGATGACCTATGGCTCTTTTGTGAAGCGAAGATAGGATTTCGATAATAGAGGTTGGTTTACAAGCCATAACCACGTGAATGGAGTTTGGTACTCAGAGTCTATTCATACTCTTATAGAACCACCTGAGTGTCTCAGGCCCAGTGGGAGTAATTGGATCTACACGGAAAAGAGTAGAATGAATTCGGTAATTCATGATTTCGTTCAAAAGCAGAAAATAGGGGTGATTCCCTGAGATTTTCTTGCCAAACAAACGGAATCTGGATTCATTCGGAACAGAAGGGTATTGCCTTATGAACTTATGACGGGATGGTATCAAGGCTTATGTCCTTTGTGGATATCAATTTTAGTACTGATGAGAGTGAATATATACATATATATTAGTGTTTGTGAAGGATAACGCCGCACCAGTTGGACTCAACATGGGTGTGTTATCCAAGTCGACCGACAATGCCACAATTCTCTGCAACAGAGATTTGGACAACATTCTGAAGAGTTTGACTCGGTCGAATTCATTAGAATCAGTCATTGGTTTCCCATCCATCTTATTGGTTAAGATGATGCATCTGTGTATGCAACATTCAACGAGGAAGTTCTACCCTATGCCTCAGGAATGACTCTCTAAATCTTCGGATAAAGAGAAATGGGATGGATTCTCTTTGTGACAAGAGATGGTCAGGTTATTGAACGTCAATTTTGATCGAATCTTAGATTCGGCGGTTAACGAAGCAAGTTTAGTATGTCCTTTAGTATCTTGAGAGAACGAGGAATAATATGCGGGCATACACTGGTTCTGACTTTGTGTCAGATTAAGGATGATCGTTAAGTCGATCTCGGTCTCGATGTTTACTCTTGTGTTGAAGCTATTGCCTGGAGGAATCAAAGAACGCCAACTTCGACTTTAACTAGTTGGGTGATTAGCGGCTTTTGTAGTAGCTAGAGAGGCGATATAGCCTCGGGATTTCCTTTCGTTTTGGGAGTGATTCCAGATTTGGAAAGCCGATACCACATCATTGTGCAAACGATGAAGGGTAGCTTATAAGGATTTCGAAATCACTTGAGTTCAAGAGCATATTGGGAAAGTACCACATGATTAGATGGACCGGCGACGTTCGATTCTACGGATCGCCTCGAGCCGACAACCCGACCGATCATTAAGACCCATGACATTTAGATATAGGTGCTCCCGAGTCACCGACTCTATCCTACGACGGCATACTCGGAGTGTACTTTGGAATCGAAATGGTTATGATAAGTTTTGTGGGTACTAAAATACGGGATGAGTCTCCATTGCTTTAGAGCAAGTGGGAGATGTAGTTTGTTGTAGTTTTAAATAATAGGGTGTGCTCTAAAACAATTAATCACAAGCTTTCGTGCAAGTGGGAGATTGTTAGGTGTGATGCCGAAAGACAATTTTTGTAATTGTTTTATTTAATAAATGAAATGATATTATTATTCATATTTATTATTCTCATAATCACCGATATGACAATAGTATTTACACTACGTAAAACCACGAGTATATATCGTTTATGTAATCACTTAACTTTCAGTGTATGAGATATACACGGGAGGATTGAGTTAGTGAAGATGTACTTAAAATACAATTAGTCCGTAGTAAAGTTAATCGAGAGTATCGGGTCTCTCCTTTAACGCATACTATTAATGCGCCCATAACACGATAGGTGTGATCGTCTTATCCGGACTTTCGGTTAAGGGAACCTAATGGGGCATTTATATATGATAGATATATCATATAGTATTTGGACCGATTTGATCCGAGTTCTCAATATAATTCCGTAATTGAGAAGTCTTATCGAATCATTAGATGATCATATTATGGATATATCTTAATCTCGAGGTGATCACAAATGATCGCTTGAATCGTATGAGGTTTGACTTGACGGTTAAGGATTACACCGAGTGCGTGATCCGAATTACCCCATCTTGGCATTGTCTTTGGATTGAGTGAGTAGTCCGTGTTATCACAGATACGGAATCCATTCCTTCCATTTATGGAAGTAGATAGACGATTCCTTATGAGTTAATCCTAGACATTGATCGATCCATGGGATTCATATTACAATCGATTAGCTACCGGTGAGTTATTTGAATTATTGATCACTAGGGGTTAACGGTAAGTAAGGACAAGATGTTACGAAAAGGGTTAACGGTAACTTCCCGATTTAGAATGAGCGATCTATGGAGGATTAATCCATATGAAATGATTATATCGGTGGACACTTATTACTTTCGTGAGAGAGATAAATATAATCTTATAATCGGAGGAGTGCGATCACGGGATTATGGTGGCATATTCCGTGATTGATTTATCGAATATATAATTATTCTGTTCGTCAGATAATTATTTATTTGATTTATCGGAGCCGCTGATTATTAGTCCATGGTCCCCGACGTGCCTCCTAATATAGCATGTATATTCTCGGACGTCGAATCCTAATAATATTAATTTAGTTCATGTTGGACTTTATTAAAACGATATGTGAATTAATTGTTTAGTGGACTATTAAATTAGTTGGGCTAAATAATTAAATATGTGGAAAAGACATTTTCCATAATCTTGGCCCAATTATTGTGTAATGGCAAAATTAATATTGACTAGGTCAATATGTTGAATGGCGCCCCACATGTTTGATTTAACAAGGAATTAGTTTTCTTGTGTATTAAAAAGACATGTGCATAAAATATTTATTGGATAAATATTTATGGTAATAAATAAAGATAAAAATATTCTTGATTTGTTCTAGAATATTTTGGGATTATCTCTTATTTAATGGATTATCATAATTGATTTGGTATTAATTATAAAATCCTTGGAGGCTAAGTTTTACTCTCCTATATATAAAGAGAGTTCTCCAAGCCTCAACACAATACAATATTTCGAGTTCTTCACTTGAAAAGCAAGAGGAGAATTCGGCCATAAGCAAGAGAAAAATCTTAGTGATTTTTTCCGGGTAGCATATCGGAGGGGTTCGAGTCGAGGATTCCTTCCACCGGGAATTGCTTGGATCACACGTACGGAAGATCGTGGTGTTCTTCACATCATTGTTCGATCATCCTAATAGCGGTTCTCCAACTTGGATTTTGAGATCCAAGAGGTATGTTCTACAACTTACTTGTAGATGTAGATTTAATGTTCTATTACGTATACACATAGATCTAGATCCATAAATCGCTTCCGTTGCGATGATATTTTCCTAACAATAACTACAGATAAGAAAATAATAATTGTAAAAAAAAAGAGAGATTATATTCTCTAATATTCAGTATCTATTTCCTATAGGTTTGAAATAAAATTTACTTGATCCACCGGTTCAATCAGAATCCATCAGATTTCTGGGACACCGGTTGAACCGCTGGCTTCCTTTAACGGTTTGATGCTTGAACTAACCTAGTTCCATGACCGGATCGCCAGGTTTTGACGGACGGATCTTCGGTCGAGTTTAATTCATAACTATGTTACAAACACTCATAAAGACAAAATGATGTTTGTGTAAACTTTAAGTAGACCTTTATTTTTTCTTAGAAAACCTTTAATCTTTAATATATACTACATACGTCTCATAAAAAGTGTCTATTTTTTTAAAATGAATTGTTTTATAAAAAGTGTCCATTATATTCATTTTATATTTCAAAAGAGCATTTATTATGTGATAGAGATATATATGTTCATCACTACTTACAATACAACATATTAGTTGTTTTTCAAATAAGTGTGCAACACAAAACGTGGGCAATTTTTGTGGGAGTTGTTTTACTAATAGGTGCGCAACACAAAACGTGGACATTTTTTGTGGGAGGGAGGTAGCATTAATGATTAAACACACTACAAGAAAAATATTCTATTGCTACATTAGTTTTTGCCACACATGCACACAAAAAAGTGTGGCTAATATAATTTGGTTAGACTTTTTGCCACGCTCTTGTGGCTAAAAATAAGTATATAGCAACACTTTTTATTGTTGTGTGGCAAACAATAGCGTAGCAAAATAGTGTTTTTCTTTGTAGTGACATATCAACTTCTTTGAAACACTTGCAATAGAATATTGGTATATGCTATCAATATGTGTTCTAAAACAATTTTATATATATATATATATATATATATATATATATATATATATATATATAATAAGAAAATCAGATGCCAATAAAAAACTATCCTTGTTTGTGTATAAAAAGCACTCATTTATCCCCCTGAAGCCCACCTAAACTCAATTCTTCAAGATGGGTCGCTTAGTTATTGTGGCATTTCTCCTTTTCACACTTGCCATGGCTACTGGTTAATTATTACTCAACTCCCATTACAGTAAACCTTTTTTCATGTTTAGATCTCATGTTCTAATAGTTTGTTTATTATATATACAGGTATTGGAGCAAGGCCAACAATGGTGGGAGAAACGAAGCAAAGGATATGTGAAGCACAGAGCCAGCGGTTCAAAGGGCCATGCCTTAGGGAGAGCAACTGTGCTTCGGTTTGCGAGACTGAAGGCTTTCATGGTGGAGACTGCAGGGGTTTACGTAGGCGTTGCTTCTGCACCAAATATTGCTAATTAAATCACTGTGTGTCTCTCTGTGTGTGTGTGTGTTTTTAAAGTTATTGGCTTTCATTGTGTTTGTGCTTTTTGGGGGGGGGGGGTTAGATGATGGGTTCTCATTAGTGGTTTGTGTGTCTGTGCATGACAGATGACCATTGATGATGGATGTATGTGTTCTTGAATAATTAAGGTTTAATTAAGCTGTCCACTTAATAAATGTCCAAACATGAAGCTAATTCTTCTCTTAGCTTATGGTGTTTGGTCAGTGGCTGTTAAATTTGCTTGTTTGTTTGAAGTTTGGAGGTTGTTGTTGAATAAAACCCTGTCTAGTTCCATTTATCATCCAACTCAACCTTTATTTTCACCAAATTTTTTTTCTATTTTTTCTTTTCACGGAAAAAAGACGAAAGATTTTATTAAACCGGATTAACTTTCGGAGAAGAAGTACGACAGATGTCAGGCGAAGTTGGACAACGCCACCAAAACTATTCATAGCCTTTATTTTCGATCACAAAAAAACGATTCTTCTACTGGTTCACCACGTTTGCTTACTGTACATATTAATTACACGACCTTTTGAAGTTGATTTTTGAGGGGAAAATCGACTTTCTGTGGGTGGTTTCTCACGATGAATCTTAGGAAGTCGATTTTTGAGTCATGAAAACAAGAACTGACCTTTTGAAGTTGATTTTTGTGGAAAAATCGACTTTCCGTGAGCGATGCGGACCAGGATTTTATCTTGGGGTGAGTGCTTTGGTTATTTTGGGTGCCTTTGGTTATCGGTTTGAGTGCTTTTATTACGAGTCTACAAACATATTCTCACTAGTTTTTTTTTTTTTTTTTTTTTGAGACCACCCCAACCCCTTACTAGTTTCGCCCCTGTCCGTGGGTGGATTTTCACGTCGATCTTGATCGATTTTGAGTCGAAAGCAAGAACTAACTTAAAAATCGATAATGGTGTGATACTCTAGTAATGTGTTGTACGGTAAATTTGGTATGGTGGACATTGAATCGGCATTTTAAAAATTAATTCTTTGAACCAAAATCGACTTTCCAAAGTTCGATTCTCATATTCGACATTCGAAAAATCGGTTTTTAAGTAATGAATTAACTTTCGAAAGATTAATTCGGTGTGATTTACAACTAGTATGATGTATAGTAAATTCGATTAGGTGAAAGTAAATGCTTCATTCTCCCCTTGCATTTGTTCCATCTGGGGTTGAACAAATTTTTGGGAACCCAAACCCAAACCCAAACCCAAACCAAACAATACCGGAATATCATAATAATGGTACCAGGAAGGCGAGTCGTCTGCATAAAGTAATAAGTGATAGTCGTGAGAGCCGACTGTATAAGAATATTTCGCCCCGCTAGAGAGAGAAACTTAGCCTTCCATAGTTGGAGTTTAGCTTGCACTTTGTCCAATATGAATCCATAGCTCGCTTTTCTATTTTTCGCATGCAGTGGAACGCCCAAATATTTTCCCAAATCAAATGTGCGAACCATTCAATTAGATTGTTTTTTAACACATTATATTAGGTCGGTTAAGATTGGATCTACACTATTTTTTTTGGGGAATGAGGAGAAGGACAGAAATATTTCATCAATTGAGTAGAAGGGCGATCTTTTGAAACTTTTGCGTAAAGCGACAAAACTATTTATTCATCATCAAAATTCACTTGTGTTGAAATTCATTATTTAAATTCATCGATTTAAATTCATTATCGAAATTCACTAATTTTCAAAATTCATCGTCGAAATTCACTAATTTTGGGATTCATTTATCGAAATTAATGTCAAAATTCATTGATTTGGGATTCATTGAGGAGAGATTCACCGATTTGAGCGATTCACATTTGTCATTCTTCTCATTATAAAAATTATCGCGATTGTTCTTCTCCTATAAAAAATATGTAGTTGTCGCATTCTTAAAAATATTTCAGTGTGTCCCTTATCCCTAATTTTCCATTTTTTTTTTGTGAAACATGTAATTTCATGCCCCCGCTGACGGTTGGGCCTTCGACCGCCGCCTAATTGGGCCTTACAATAGGGCCGACCTTGGTCTATCTGCTTTTGGTATTAATGACATGGATCCTGTTTTCAGGGTAGAATGCCGCTATTTATAAGGACTAGGAGATTATGGTTACAAAGAGTAATTAGTGCGTAATAAACATGATTAACTACGTGGCTAACGTGACAGTGTCTGATTATGCGAGCTTCATGATAACCGCTGCGGGATTCGTCGAGCATTAACTCCTGTTGCCTGATCAAGCGGGTTGGGTCTGAGCTGGCGGACTGCGAGCTGGAGGAGAGTAGATCGGCCCCCAATGCTTCGTGTCGACCTGTAAAGGGTTGGTTGAAGACTTATAAATATCGTAGAGGCGTCAGGCGAGCAGGATTTAACCCGGCCCAGTTCTGCTTATGAAGGTGCGAATTGATTGAGCCGATGACCCTATTCGTTATTGGGCCTACGTACAGGTCCAATTTGAAATCGGGGTTTGTGTTTTGATGAAAAAAAATCATGAATCAGTATATTCAAACTAAAAGGAAGACAAAAATCGTATAATGTACCTTCCTTGGTTTATGCATGAACTGGCTCACCTGACTGACTACAAAAGATATATATATCAGGTCTGAATCGTCACTTCTTGAAGTTTTGGCAATGGTGACAAAAAAGGAAGTAATTATCGTAGACAAATTCCACTTATGCAATTGATACCTCATCAACTTAGACATTGGTTTATTTTGGCGAACACATAAGAACACTGAAAATACTATCGGCACCCTTTAATATATTAATTTTCATTTACTTTTCCACACCACCTAATCACTCAAGACACCACCTAAAAATAATCAATTTAATAACTTTTAAAAACTATACACTTTAGTCCCTCATATTTTAGAAAATAAACACTTTAGTCCCACTTTTTTCTTTGAAACACCCTTCTTCTACAACCCTTCTTCTACAACTCTTCTTCTTTACTTCTTCTACAACCCTAAGAATACTGCCGGATTTGTGGCCGGAAATTTCACCTTAAATTCGCTTTGAACAACATCACTTTTAAATCCTCATGTAAGTATCTTGTTTTGTTTGTATTTTGGTTGCAAATTGGTAGAAATCGAAGGTTTTAATGGTGTAATTTATTTCGATTTATATGGAGTAATCATCGAAGATTTGCATTTCAATTTGTTTCATTGTAGTGTGTATCGTTGTGGTTGAAATTTGTAAGAAATAGGGTTGAAATCGGAGGTTTTTTTTGGGTATTTTCGTTGAACCGGCCGTTTCCCGATCGGAGGAATGGGGAAGACGACCGGGTGCTTGAAATGTCGCGTACAATGACATGTCAGTGCACATACAACGTCAGATGAGATGACGTGTTGATCATAAAAGATCACTAGGGTAACCTAGTTGTTAAATCGATGCAGGATTATCGTTAACATTGTCTTCAGACGTCGGTACCGCTGACGTTCTAAGAAACGTTGTTTAGGGGGACGTTTTATTCTAATAGAAGCCAATGAAACTGACGTTATTGTCCATAACATCACCGGCCATGACGCTGATTTGCTGAAGAAACGTCAAAGTTGCTGGCGTTCTAAAAACAATGACATTTTAAGTTTTAGAGTCTAAATGTCAGCACAGTTGACGTTCAACTTGCACACGAACTTTAGCCGTACTGACGTTTTATAGGATGCCAGCGGGAGAATCCAATAGGTGTCGGAAAATTATAAAAATCTTCATTTTTTTCTATATTCATGGGGTTTCAAGCAATTGAGAATGGTGTTTAAGTGTTATCTTATTAAATGCTCTATTTTTATCAATATTTTGGGTGATGAGTTGGATGTAATGAAAAAGGTTGTTGAAGAAGATGAAGATGGTTGAAGAGGATGAAGATGATTGAAGAAGATGAAGATGGTTGAAGAAGATGAAGATTGTTGAAGAAGGTTGAAGAAATTTTTGATGATGATGATGAAGATGAAGAATGTTGAAGATTTTTTTTTGATGATGATGAAGATGAAGATGATTTTTTGAAGATGAAGATGAATTTGGGTGAAAATTAAGTTCGGGAGTTATAATGTTTCATTTTAATTATCAAATGACTAAATTGTATTTTATAAGATTTGTGGTATGAGAAGTAAGTTTTTCATTTTTTGGTGGTGCTTTGAGTACATAAATAATAAAAATATTCAATGTGGTGTCAAGAGTAACTTATAGGGTGACGGAAGTATTCGTGGTGCCAGAAGCGAAACCGTGGAGCCGATAGAAGCCGTCTTATTTTATGGGAGCCTTTATTTGGACAACACCCATTCTATTTTGTGCAACACTCTATCAGTGCATCACAGTAGAACTGATCTTATGAAAATTGGTTTAGGGGTTAAAAAACGACTTCTTGTGGATTCTGGAACAAGAAATGGCTTTCCCAGTGTCGGTTATCACAATGCACCTACGTAAAATCGGTTATTGACTCCATAACCGACACACAAGGTCGGTTCTACTATGGTGCACTAGTAGAGTGGAGCACGAGTAGAATGAGTGTGATGTAAATAATAGCCCCTTGATTTTACGGGGATAAAATTTTGAACATGAATTTATTTTACTTAATTTTGACTCCCAGGATCGAATCGGGTTTTGTGTCGAATAAAATGGATGTAGTGTTTTGTGAAGAGAAAAGTAAGAGAAAATATTATTATATTCATTGAATTACTTTTCACCGGTAACGTTTCTCTCCATATAGGCATATATCGAATAATTAACCAGAAAAAAAAATTTCAACACATGACTTTTGACATAATCCAAAAAATCGCGTAAGTCCGGCGTCATATTAGTACACGAAGGACGCAATTGCGGAAGCATCAAACAAAAAAGACTTGGGATCTGGCCTGGTCGCGCACGCGGGCACGCGGGCTAGTTGCACTACCTTGCACTACCAAGGAGCATAAACACCTTAGAAAGATCATTGCTACAAACAAATATCATAAACAAACCGAAACAACAGCTATAATCCCCACACCATGTCTAACAAAAGAACTACTAAAACATAAAACTTGGCTCGGAAGCATTATTGAAAAGACACAACTACTATATAATCACTAGAAAAACATTGAAATTCATCCTACGGTTATTCTCAAAAACTTCATCCTATCCTTCATAAGCATTCATATCTTCCCAACAAAAAAAAGGAAGGAGCGATCGCAATTGCAATTGCTCGGCAAGAAGTAGAATATAAAGAAGATAAAGTCATGTTTGTCATAAGGCAGAAGACGTGAAATTAATCCACTTATCCAATTTACAAATCATTTTAAAAGAACAAAACATAAAAAACTATTTGAAATTGAAAATATAAATACTTAGCAATGCATAAAGTATGCTCAACTACTTACTTCAACTACCATTTATTTATCTTGCCAGTTCTTGTTAATTCATTATCTTCGCATGTCAATTTAACCATTTGCACCATGCAGGGTCGGTTGCACCTTGCTGCTATATGGGTCAACCGATCCGCTATCAAAATATTACAATATGGAATTTTTCTCAATGTACACATAATTATGTAAGATTACTTGCTTATTTTATAAGTTGATCCGTATTTATCCATAATTGAGCTAAAATATATATGACCAAATTTTGTAGTTACAAATATAACAATTTTTGACCCGTATCCATTAATTTCTGCAGTCACCTCTGCTTGCATGTTACATTCCTTTATTACAATGAATCTGTTCATCATCGGAATGAAACAAATGGATGCGTCCGAATGGAGTGAAATAAACTTATTTCATTCCTTTATTTCAATTAATCTGTTAATCATCTTTTCTTTGTGTGTGATGTCTCCCTTTTGATTTGGCAACATGTCTCTAAGTAGTGTAATTAGATGTTTGGACCATTTGCGTGCTCTTTTGTGGATTTGTGTCAAATAAAACCTTGGGCCTTATCTAGTTCTTCAGAATTCGGCTAGTGGAATGCAATTGAGGAAATTACATCTTGGGTAATTTGGATCAAGAGGAACAAAGTTATTTCCAATTATTTCGTCATTGAACCGGAGTCGATTTTTAGATAAGTGCAAATGATGTATTTTTCGTAGCTTTCGCATACCAATTGCTTGATTGAAGAAGATATCTTGGGATTGTTGGAAAACAAATTCATTGGATGCCGTCGTCTAATTTTTATATAGAGTTCGGTCTTCCTGCTTATAAGGTTGGGAGCCAAGGCTGATTTTTTATTATGGTAGTTGTATTTAGAATTTGTTCATTGTTCTTCATTGAAAGCTGTTTTTGTAAAACCTCTTTGACTCCTCCGGTTTTTCATTGGTTTTTGTATTTTAATATATACTATCTTCGTCTCAAAAGTAAGTTTATTTGGATTTTTATACAATTTAAGAAAATTGAGTAAATTAGTAATGTAATATTCATTTCTAGTTAATTGTCAATTTATGACACATTGAGAAAAATATCAGGATTTTAAGACTATAATTTTTGTTTGTTAAAAAAGACATTTAATCAATGAAAGTGAAAATAAAAATAAATTTGAAAGTGAATTACGTTGGTTTTGTGTTGAAAACCAAAGTAATTCACTTTCACTTTCATTTTTACTGATAAAATGTCGTTTTTGACAAAAATATTTACTTATAATCATTTTTGCTTGACATCTTTCATATTGTGTCATTTAAGACCCTTATCCCATTCTTTCATGTAATTAATGAAGCATATTTTCAAACATTATATACAAAGCTCAACCAAATCCATGTGATTCATTATGGTAAGTCTTAATTATTGATATTAGACTAATTGAATAAAAGTGTATAATTCTATGAACGGTTTTGCAAAAAAATCTGTGAATGGTTGAACATTTATAACTTGTAACACTATTGCAAATAATATATGTATAAATTGGCCATTGACAAAGTGCACATAAAAATTTCAAACCCAAGAACCTAACTATTTTTCTTACTTTTTCAAGTTTCTTTTTGACACACAAATGAATATATTGTAGTGGCCATGTCCACTCCCCTCCCCTCCCCTCCCCCAAACCCCACTTCATTTTGTTTTTGTTTTAGTTAAGTCTTCACTATCCAGAATCAATTAATTTGACCGATCCAGGAGTTCGATTCAGTATGGTGTCTGTATAGTCATGAAAGCAAAGGCTCATGATTCAATGGTTCCTCCAAGTCGGTGACTGTCTGTTTGGATTGTTTACAATTGCAGTAGATTGCATACAGTATCAGCTGTGTTGTGCCCAGCAAGAATCCAATCCCATTTGGAACCTTCAAAATAATTGTAATCAGAAATATAAAGCAAAATCTGCACAATATATATATATATATATATATATATATATATATATATATATATATATATATATATATATATATTTATTTATTTATTTATATATTAATCGGTTAAGAGATACTGATCGAAGTGTGTTGGATGAACAGTGGTAACGGCAGTTAATATTGAGTTAAATAAATAGTGATGGGTGTTATGGCCGGGGTGATGGCCGTAGTCATGAGTGGTAATCACAGGTGGGATGACAACAAGGTAGGTGGTGGCGGCAGAGGGTGCGTGGGTGGTGGCCGGTGTGGCGGAGGGTAATTGCAAGGGTAGTTACAAAATGTTAATTATACAAATCGCATCAACTTAAGTTTTTGAAAAAAAAATTAATTCAACATTAGTTAGATTGATGGTGTAGTGTGGGGGTGGGTGATGGATATCCATCGTCCACAAGGTCATTTCATTCCAACCCAACAGAATGACGATGAAATTAATAATAGTGACTAAGCGGCCTCTTTTCTTGCAACCTCTTTTCTTGGCATCATGGCCAATGTTTTTTATTTTATTATTATTATTATTATTATTTTTTAAATCAGAAACGAAAAGATTCATTAAAAACTAAAAAAACAGGTTACAATCGGACCGAAACCGGAAAATAACCGAAATAAATTCGGATCACCGCCAGCCTAAAGCTGGACCACAACCACCGGCAACGAAAAGATAAAAGGAAATTGCCAATGTCAAGTTAGCTTCATTAATAGTGGGATTGATAGATTGACAATGAATAACTTATTATATATATAAACCATTCACAAGTATATAATTTTTTTGACTCACTATTTTTTTCAAAAATTTAAGCAGATGATAACATAGATAATTAACATTTTAAATACTTTAACACGTCATTCAAATGCGGACCTATATCAAGTTTAGGCCAACATGTCACCCAAAGCTCTGATTGTGAGTTAGATAATTAATATCTTAAACACTCACCACGCACTCTCAAATGTAGGCCAATAACAAGCATGGGCCAACACAGCACCAAAGCCAACAAAGATGCTCAACACAGGCTCTGATGAAGATGTAGATAATTAACATCTTGAACACGTCATCTCAAGTGTGGGCATATAACCACCTTGAGCCAACATTACACACAATGCCAACAAAGAGTCACAACACCGACGCAAATATAATTTATTTATGTCATTAATTATTATTATTTATTAAAAGTGGACCTGATTGAGTAGTTGGGAGACCGACAACATCATATATATATTACTGGCTACTAGCTTTGAAAAAAGAGTGTGGGGAATCCCTTAATTATCAGAAGAATTTAAAAGGTATACTGTACACAGCAACATAACAAAATAATAGAAAAGACAAGCAAAGGACCCTTAAAAAAAATAATTAAAAAAAAAAAAAAGAAAAAAAGAAAAGACAGAGGGCTAAAATTATCTTCATTTTTGTGGGCTTTAGGATCTTTATTTATAAGATCCTTGATTAGCTGTGGAAAGATAGTAGTACCACTTTAAGCATATGACGTTAGTAGCCATAAAGATAATTTGTTGATTTAGTTAGACATCTAATTATGGCTGTTCCCAATTAGTTATTGAATCTAGTAATAATATTTCAAATAGTAAATTGACACCTTTTGACCATATATAAAGGTTATTTCCGTAATTCTGATAGTGACATAACGTAATGTCTCAACCGATGACAAATCAAACATAACAAAGAATAACAAACATAACAAACAACGCGAGTGGCTATTTTTACGCCCTTGCCATTTTGTCGTAAGAGTAGTATTTTTGTTTCTAAAGCAGCGACCATGGGCCGCGGCTTCAAGTGGTACAATATGAGTCAAATGACAGGCTAAAAAAATTTACGGTAGGTAATTTTTTTCCGATATGTATGTATGTATGAATATAAATGATGGGTAATTAAGAACTTACCAAAAGAAACCAATCTTGAACTAGTACTGCATAGAAAGCCCAAATCCCTCCATTCAGGAAAAGGAAAAAAGAGAGGAAGAAAGGCATATACTCAACACTCCTTGTTGTTATCACAGTTTTCTGCAAATTATTATGAAAAATAAAATAAAATAGATTAGCATGATATTAACACAATTCATTACATGAAAATCATACATATTATACCCAACTTTATGTCAAAGGTATTTTTTCTCCCATGTTTCACTGACACAAAGTAACGATTACTCCAACACAAATAGTATGAAAATATTTGGACGTATTATACTTTTATTAGTGACAAATGACAGGTATACATGTAATATTTATATAATAATGTCTACATAAACTATTAAATCACTATACATTTTTAATTAGATGGAAATACTTACAAACATATGATATAATTCTTTATATTTATGAATCCCTTGACCCGAAAACCAAACCATTTTCTAATATCGGATCCTCTATAGTACACTGGCAGTATTCCAGTGTGAGTAAAATGACGTCTTTTTTATATGTTTAAAAAAAAAGAAAACTCATCAAAACGGTGTTGTTCTGCCTTCTACAGTGCGGCGGACCGTGCATTGTACCGTAGAGATCCGAAATCCGAACTCACCATTTTCTACTTTTAATTAAGAAGAATTCGTTGACAATTTCTCTATTAATACATTTTATATTTAATATATATAAACCAAAAATGCAAATTCAAGTTCTTACCATGGCAACAAGAGGAGATCCATACATAATAATATTGAGGCCAGAGCTAATAAACCCTATTGTATCAATCCTCACATCTCCACTCATCAAGAAATGTGTTACTAAAATCGCCACCACGAGACATCCCACATCCAATATTCCGGCAAGCGTTAAAGTTTTTTCTGCGATTTCAATCAAAACACGACATGTGAATATAAAACAAAACTCATAATTAATCGACACAAATTAACATGTGACGGCCTTTTGATTTGATGACGATGGATCTCTGCAGCTATCTAGCTTACGTACCCGGATCTTTGGAGCGGCGTATACGAGGAATAAACTAATGTAGATTATTTCAACAACTACACCGAACCCGTTAACGGTCGCAACCAAATAACTTCCGGGTCGGGTAATTCCATAGTATGTCCACAATGAAGAGTTCAATAGAGTGCAAATATATGGTACACTCTCAAACTCCTCTGTTGATTTTCGTTTCACAATCCTATAAAATGTACCACTGCAAAGATATAATTAATAAAAAAGAATTAATAAATCAATAACTATCCAACTCAACATGTAATAAAATGAAATATCAAGAACTTGGATTAATTAATATTAGCAAGATTTGTTCATACTTCATACTCTCAAAGTCAATGGTAAAGATTGGGATGCACAGGGTCAAGTAAATGAAACCCAAGATCCGAAATTCTAACATTAAAACTCTTTATTAAGGATCATTAGATTCAGTCACGTGCGTAAAAAGACAAAATCTAAAACTTACACCGGAGATAGAAACATCAGCACGGATATGATATTGCCTGGAAAATGTTTCAAGAGATATGATTATCCTCAATGTAAATGATGAACATGAATTTACAATATATATATATATATATATATATATATATATATAAATAAAGAAATTATGAGAGTTACCTATGATACCGATGTAGAAGTATAAGTTCTCCATTATGAGGAAAAATTTCTGAGAAAGTTGAAGTTCTGCAGAAAGAAACTAAATGGAGAAGAAGTTTAAAGTTTCAAGAAAACATAGGTTTTGATTTACAAAATTAAAGATGCTTTGTAATTTGTAAATATAAATAGAGAATTAATCAGAGAGGTTGAGACTTTATTGTAAAACTTGCATATTATTATTATTATTATTCCGAGAAGGCAAGAAGCAAGACCAAGAAGTTGATTGGAAGGAGAATACAATAGTACTTTAATAGCTGTGGACCATGAAAGAAAAATAAAATAAAAATTACAAGTAGTATACACACAATGGTGGAGTTGCTAGAAATGATAACCCACTTGAGATGATCTACAATATAACTTATATTAATATATTGGCAACATGCATATAATAGGAGCAAGTGTGTGGTTCTCTGTCCTGCAGGTTTTGTGTCTAAATTCTTTGTTTATATTAAAACAATGTCGTTTTAAATGAAACGATGTTATTTATATCATAGAGAATCGTGAATTTTAACAGAAGTGTAATGGAAACATGATAAATCGTCGTGGAGGCTTCGTAATCCATTTGTCTGGGAGAGTAAGTATTGCAAATCATCGCAAGGGTACGCAATTTGTCCAAAACGATGTTGTTTTACCCTGGAAAGACAAATTGGATAGTGGCGTAGAAAAGATGATCATGTTCTAAGCAAGTGTATGAGAAGAAGTGAGAGATTCAAGATATGCAAACTATGTTCTTGGGATTTAATTGTTTGAGATCGCAAGACATGTTGGCACCGTAAGATATTTGTAAGATGTTGATATGTTACATCATGCATAATTCCAAGAAGGGCGTTCTGTCAATCTAACATTAAGTAGCTCTATTCGAGGATCAGTGTCCTATGACACATGAGGAGATGGAGATGATGGGACGGATTCCCCGCACCTCTATAATTGGAAGTCTAGTTAACTGTATGTCATGCTGTGTACTAGGTTCGACACATATTATGCAGTGGGGATTATTAATCGATTTAAAGTTAATTTTGGTGTAAACCATTGGATATTAGTAACAAACATTCTTAGGATCTATTCATGTACGGACCTTAACATAGTCGACACACAAATTCTGAATTTCAGTTTGATATGGATGATTGAAAGTCGATCTCTCGGACAATGTTTACTCTTGATGATGGGCCCATAGTCTAAAGAGAAGAATTAAGCAATCCAACATCGTTAATTCAATCATGGAGGCCAAATAGATAATAGCTTTAAAGCAGCTAACAAAGTGGTATGACTTAGGAAGTTTTCATTTGGAGCTGGAAGTTTTTCCATATTTGGATAAGTCCACTACACTTTACTGTGACGACAGTGGTGTAGCGGCAAACACAAGGGAATCTCATAGTAAGAAGATGTCAAAGCAAAGAAAATATCATCTAATTAGGAAAAAACAGTTAAACCCTAACCGATAGGGCCCTCACTCTCCTGTCTCACGGAATGAGTGGAAAGGTAATCAGGTAACCTAGTGGCTCAGAGTCATGGGCTGCTATTATACCAAGAGACTGAAACAAGTCCTCCATTTACGGGATTCGAACATCTACACTCCAGCTCCCGGATCCAGCTGCTATTACGATACCCAAACATTTTACCACTAGGCCATGTCATGGGGCCAATATCATCTAATTAGAAAAAATGGTTAAAATCTAAACGTAAGAGCCCCCTCGCCCCTGATCCCACAGGAATGCGAGGAGAAGTTAATCAGGGACCTAGAGCTTAGAGTCAAAGGCTGCCTTAGACCACTGCACTGAAGTTTTTATTGAGGGAGGTGATGTGATGCTTATAAAGATCACTTCGATCTCCAAACGTGTCTCCTTGAAAGACACGTTTCATCTGCTTTAGAACAAGTGTAAAATGTTGAAGTTGAGAAATAAAAAAATGTTAAAATTGTTTATATCTTATCATATCAAAAGTCTCGTTGTCTACAAATGTACCCTCCCTCGCTATAGTATTTGGAGATATTTTATACAATCAAGTGAGTGTAACGCCCCGTCCCGGACACCGAGTCCTTATCCGGAAAATGGAACGTTCGGCACGTGACATTTAGAGAAAACCCTAAACCTCACGTAAGCCTCACATCATAACAGAGAAATTAACAATAAATGCGGAAACAAAACAAAGACTCGGGATTAAGACCCTCAGGGTCTTACATATAACAACCCAACGAGTAAAGTAATCTTTGTCAAACTATATCATAAATAATCGAAATAAATGCTAGCATCCCAAATGAACATCCACGTCTAAAAAGAAAGGAACATTGTAACATCGGGCAAACAATGCCTTATTGAAGTACTAAAACAATAAACTAGAACATAAACTCCATAAGCTCCAATCCTAAGCTGATCTTGAACTCTTCCTCGGAAACATCACCAACCTGCATATCTTCTTATTCCAAAAGAGGAGTAAGCTCATGCATAATCTTAGTAAGGAGAAAGAAGATCAAAAGTGAGATTCATGGTTGTCAATAGCCGGAAGACACGACATGAATCTACTTTACCCGCTTTCACAAACAATTAGAACCATGCTTTTAACATAAGGGAAAAACCACTTTGTAGTACATAATCAATGCATAAGAAAACATGCCTATTTTACTATATCCGTTTATCTTGCACATACATGTTCAGTTATATTAACTATTTACTCATTTTCTTAGCATATTCATGTCCTTGTCTTTTCCTATCCGTGATTCTTGTCTACTAGCTTTAAGGCGCAGGGTACAGCTCGGCCAGCACAACTAACTACACCTCCAACATGGGACCTGCTGATGCCCAAGGTACACTTATAAGCACACCGCCTTAAGAACGGCTTGGCTAATATAGCTAGTCACACTTCCGACATGGGTCTTAACTGTGCCCAAGGTACCCCGTCTATTCGTGCTTATTAACGAATACCCTGCTAAGTAGATTCGATATGTAAATCAAATAGGAGCACATAAAACACATTATTCTATACTAAAAATCCGTGTCTAACCTATAGGAAATATGCAAAGGCCACAACCACACCATACTACCAACCTATCTCCTCTACACGTGTAAAACATAACTCAGAAAATTATCCCGAAACCCAAATAACATTCTGAAAACACTATTGGCAAGTACTCGGCAACAAATAATTATGTCCAGTTTCGTGCTATTTAACATAAACAATATTAAAACAACTTAAATGCTTGATCTTTAAATTAAAAACGGATACTTTTGATAAGAAGAACTCCTTACCTCTTAACCTTCAAAGTATTTCTAGCAATTTGCTGAATTCAAGAAATCCTACGGACAACCTGATCGGCTAAAACTGGGTGTCCAATCTTACCGGCAGTGTACCGGGTCGAATTGTAGTCTAGTCTGGTGAATCAAGATCGTATCCCTCAGGGAAATGAAAATGTAATTTAAAATGTGGTTAAACACCAATTAGCTATTATTATCTTGATCCAAGTCGCAATCCTTACCAATTAGAGTTATTCATATGATATTAATACAATAATTAAGTAGATATTTATATAGATATAGATACCAATATAATAGATAGTTAATAAGAACTAACCAAGACAATGTTATTGAATTATGATCTCTTTTAGTTTAATGGATGTGATCAAACTTCTTGTTTTAAAGTGTTATTGATTATGTGAAAGCGGTATACTCCTCAAATTTAACAAATTCCCTCATACAAGTGCACGAATTCGTTTCTATGCCTCCTCCTTGGTAAAACCGCAATTAAACCTAATGATTTGACATGATAATCTCTCGAGTATAAATATTCTATCCCTAGATAAGAAAGAGGGTTCCGTTTGTCAGACGGCCAATTTTACCTTCCAGTCTTTCTACCCTTTTCTCATACCCTAACGTCTCTGGTCAGTTCATGATTAGGTTATGTTTTATCCATATCTTTGGTTAATTACGTCAATATAGGTGGCAATTAGTTCAAGTAGAAAAGATTCATCATATTCAATTTTTAATCATATTTTTAGCATAGTCATCATCCATTTTCTAAAAAGAGAAACATGTTTCAATTATATGTCTTGGCTCGTTGTATAATTAGCCTACATACATTATTACTATTATATAAAATTGTAAAAAAAAAAATATATAATAACCATAGAATATTACCGAGTACAATTGTTGAAGGGCTTCGTCATCCGAATGTAACAACAAAGTGATGAAATCAACAATCTTGATAATTATTCTATTATTACAACAATACTAATACTAATTTTACTGAGAACGCCTCTTGAAATAATATTTACAGAGAGTAGATAAGAAAATATATATAATGATAGAGATATATATATTGGTGCGGTTTTTTTTTTCTTCTCATAAATGAGGGTATTTATAGGGTGAGATTTCGGTCGGCGTGGCGCCGAGACTGATCCGGCGTGCACCGGATTAACCGAATTTGAGTGCATTGTGTCATACGCATGTGGAGTAACATGGGTTAATCATGAAAATAATCCGGCGTGAACCGGCTCCCTCCGGCCTGCGCCGGATTTGTCAAATATCTGCCACTTGATCAGATTTTTATATAATTTGATTCCGATTCTTCTAATTTGTATCACATAATACCTGCATAATTCAAAAACAACAAAACCACAGGTAAATCTGATAACAAAAGTTATAATTTGTATTAAGTTATTTATTTGTATTTATTAGATTTTTATAGGTTATTTTACTATCATTTAATATATTTAGATAAAATTAATCAATAATATGTATAAAAAGTGATAAATTTTTGTTATAAATTTAACATATATCACAACCCCTACACAACGATTAATTTCTATATCAATTCTATGTCAAAAACTATGATTTACGATGATACGATGATGAACCCTAATTTCAACCGTAGGGCCGAACTGAACAGTTCAGATTGGGAAAATACCTTGCTGAAAAATCACAGATTGTTTAGGTAGAATCGTTCTCCTCGTTACTGTGATCGTTTTGACTGCTTGTATCTGCAAAACGGATCGACGAAACCGTTAAAAGCTAATTATTTCCCTCCCGCTGTATTACGCCGCCGAGAATGCGCATACATATATAATAGCAGCTTTTCTTTAGTTCTGCTCTCTGACAAAACTAGCAGGTGCGCATATATATATATATATTTTTTTTTTTTTTTTGCTTTACCGCTTTTTTTTCTTTTATTTTCTTTTTAAATAAAAGGTTTTAGGAAAACAATAATTAATTATTATTTCCTTTTATTCCCCTTTATTTAAATTCAAGAAAAATGATGAAAAAGAAAATACTTGAAGTGGCGAAAATCTCTTATAAGGATCGCGAGGGTTTTACATTCTCCTCATGCTGAAGTTTCGTCTCGAAACTTAACGCACTGGTAAAGAAGGAAATGCAGGTAACGATCGATCATTTCCGCTACAGCTCCCAAGTAGCCACGGAGCCGTATGATTACCCTATTGCACAAGAACTAGAAGCGAAAACTTCGCTTAGACCAACGTCCTTTCCTACCCAAAATCCTTATCGGCCTTTCTTCATAAGCCAAATTGTTACGCAAAGGTCATGATCAACATCCGCTACTAACCCTGGGTCAACAAAGCATTTCCGTAGCATCGACACATGAAACACGTCATGCACTCTAGCCAATGACGGAGGCATCTGTAACCGATAAGCTAAAGGACCAACTCTTTCCACAACTTCAAAAGGTCCTACATATCTCGGACTTAGCTTGCCTTTCTCGCCAAAACGTCTAACACCTCTCGTAGGAGAAGCTTTAAGATACACTTTCTCACCAACTTCGAACTCAAGCGGTCTACGGTGTTTATTTGCCCAACTTTTCTGATGGTCCCGAGCTTCTTTCATTCGTTCTCTTATCAACAATACTTTCTCTTTAGCTTCTTGAACTAACTCTGGACCCGTAACTTGCTTCTCACCGACTTCATTCCAACATACAGGGGATCGACACTTCCTACCATACAATGCTTCGAAAGGAGCCATCCCAATACTTGAATGGTAACTATTATTGTAAGCAAACTCCGCAAGCAACAAGTACTTAGTCCACTTACCTCCAAACTCAAGAATGCAAGCACATAGCATATCCTCGAGAGTCTGAATCGTCCTTTCGGACTGTCCATCTGTCTGTGGATGAAACGCTGTACTCATATTCAATTCCGTACCCAAAGCTTTCTGCAAACTCTTTCAAAACTGAGCCACAAAGCGACTATCTCGATCAGATACTATTGAAACTGGGACTCCATGCAAACGAACCACCTGATTAATATACATCAAAGCCATCTGCTCTAATGGCGTACCTTTCTTCAAGGCTAGGAAATGCGCACTCTTTGTCAAACGATCCACTATAACCCATATCATATCAACACCGCCAACTGAACGAGGTAACCCCGTAATAAAGTCCACGATGAATCTTCTCCCATTTCCACTGCTGGGATTTCAAGAGGTTTCAACAAACCTCCCGGTCTCTCGATGTTCGCCTTAACTCTCGACAAACATCACATCGAGAAACATAACTTGCTATATCATTCTTCATTGCTTTCCACCAAAAGTGTTGACGTAAGTCTCTATACATCTTGGTAGCACCTGGATGCATAGAAAAACCTGACTGATGGTGTTCTTCCATGATTTCCTCCTTAACATTCAACACCTCAGGAACACACAGACGTCCTTTAAACCAAAGTGAACCATCATCTGCAACCTCAAAACCCATATCCGGCTTATCAACCGACTTTTGCTTCATCTCTTGAAGAAAAGCGTCATTCAACTGCATCTATTTAATCCTATCCAATAATGTTGGTGATGCGAATTGCGAAATGATGCTTCCTTGTGGAAGCTGGATCACAAACCTCTATCGAAGTCGATCTAAATGCTTGATAATCTCTTCTTGGCTAGTTAAGGTCGAAAATGCCCTCCTACTTAAAGCATCTGCAACCACATTTGCCTTTCCAGGATGGTATTGAATATCAATATCATAATACTTGACAAACTCTAGCCATCTTCTTTGCCTCATGTTCATTTCTTTCTGCGTAAATAAGTACTTAAGACTCTGATGATCACTGAAAATCCGAGTCCGCACTCCATACAAATAGTGTCGCCAAATCTTCAAAGCAAAAACAACTGCAGCTAACTCCAAATCATGTGTAGGATAGTTTTTCTCATGGATTTTCAACTGTCTCGAAGCATAAGCAATTACTTTACCCTTTTGCATCAAGACACAACCCAAACCACGACCTGAGGAATTTGTATAGATATCAAACTCTTCAGAAGAAACTGTCAATGACAACACTGGAGCTGTAACTAACCTCTCTTTAAGTGTCTGAAAAGACTTTTCACAATCACCTGACCACTCGAACTTAGCTCCTTTCTGAGTCAAATGAGTAAGAGGCATAGCAAGCAATGAGAAATCCTGAACGAACTTCCTGTAATAGCCTGCTAAACCTAGAAAACTACGAATCTCGGTAACTGAAGTAGGTCTAGGACACGAAACCACTGATTCAATCTTAGCTGGATCCACTGAAATGCCATCTCCTGAAATGATGTGACCAAGGAAAGCAACTTGATCGAGCCAAAATTCGCACTTGCTAAATTTCGCAAACAACTCTTTATCCTTTAAGGTCTGCAACACTATCCGTAGATGCTACTCGTGCTCTTGTTTATCCTTAGAATAAATTAAAATGTCATCAATGAACACAACAACAAATCGATCCAAGTAAAGGAGAACACCCTATTCATCAAGTCCATAAAAGCTGCGCAGGGCATTAGTCAAACCGAAGGCATGACCAAGAACTCATACAACCCGTATCTAGTACTGAAAGTTGTCTTAGGCACATCTGCTGGACAGATCTTCAACTGATGATAGCCAGAACGGAGGTCAATCTTTGAAAACATCTTTGACCCTTGTAACTGATCAAACAAATCGTCTATCCGAGGGAGAGGATACTTGTTCTTAATAGTCAACTTGTTTAACTCCCTATAATCTACACACATCCTCATAGTGCCATCTTTCTTCTTTACAAACAGCACTGGTGCACCCCATGGTGAAGTACTTGGTTGAACTATCCTCTTCTTAAGCATATCCTCTACTTGTTCCTTCAATTCTTTAAGTTCGCCGGAGCCATCCTATATGGCTGCTTAGAGACTGTTCTTGCATCTGAATTTAGGTCAATCTGAAACTCTATTTCTCGGTCAGGAGTATTCCCTGGTAAATCATCTGGGGACACTTCGGGAAAGTCCCTAACCACCGGCACATCTTCTACCTTTAACCCTTCTTTTGGCTTAGGTCCTTCTTCAGCATTCATTGCAAAAACCCAAAACATCTCGCAATCTCCCCTGAACGCATCTGCAACTTCTAATACTGAGATGATAGGAAATCTAGGCTTGAACTGTGAAAGATTTCCATGAAATACAACTTCTGAACGCAAAGGTGAGCGGAAGGTCACTTGCTTTGCCCTACAATCGAGATGTACATAATGGCGTGTTAACCAATCCATGCCAAGTATGACATCCAGGATCCATGGTATCCAAAACTATCAAATGCAATGACTCTCTTCTTGCCAATTTCGATCTTACAACCACGAATAACTTCATCTACTAGCTTATTGACACCCAAAAGGAGTAGAGATAACCAAAGGAGAGAAAACTTGCCTGAGGAGCACTTAATCTTACAAACCAAGCGTGGAGATAAAGGAGTTGGATGCTCCCGTATCAAACAAAGCAGTTGCAGAGACAGAATTAACAAAGATAGAGCCTACACATAAGCTAGTTTCAGGTAGAAGAAAAAACAAGGGAAGACATGATAACAAAGAAAAACTAAAAAGTACCTGTCACAACTGAATCATCTGCTTCAGCCTGCAAAGTATAAAAAAAAAACCCGTGAAGATCCACTTGACTTGCCTTTAGGGCCTGCTGCTGGAGGAGCTGGCTGAACACGCCTATTAGGACACTATTTGGAAATGTGTCCTGGCTGACCACACTGATAACAAACTGGTTTACCAAACCTGCATTCTCCCGGATGACGTTTAGAACACTGTGAGCACAAAGGAAATGATGGGGCTGACTGACTCGGCCTCTTAGCAGGGGGTTGGACCTTGTTCTTTCCCGCTGCTTCAAAATGTCTCTTGGATCCCATGTTGTTTGTAGAGTTCTGGTAAATCCGCTCAACTCTAGTAGCCCGATTCAACAGATCTGCCATATCTGCTGGAGGAACACCTGATAACCTATTTTGAATGTGTTGACCTAAGCCTTCCTCAAACTTTTCCGTTAGCATCTTTTCGTCAGTTAACATCCCGGGTACATACTGACTAAGTTCATCAAATTTGTGGGAGTAATCAAGAACCGACATAGCTCCTCGTGTCAACCTCAGTCACTCTCGCTTTACGAGGAGCAGTGACGAGGAAAATACTTGCCATTAAATAAAATCTTGAAAGTCTGCCAATCTGGGTATGGCCCTCTAGTAGTCACTATTGTCTCAGACCACTTCTGTGCGCCCTCTCTTAGAAAAGATGCAACCAAACTAGCCCACTTGTTCTAGGCCACTTCCAAAATCTTGAGAAGTCTCTGTATCTCCTTGACCCAATACTCTGCTCTCTCGGAACCACTTGTACCATTAAAAACTAGAGCATCATTCCTTTGCAAGTCTGTATACCAACTACCAGCCTTAGGGGCCTGTGTCGTTGGTCTGCTATCACGAAAATCCCTATACATCCGCTCCTCTTTGTCAACCCGTTCTTTCATATACTCCATAAACATGCGCATCATAGAGTCACCTTGAACACCAGAGCCACTGCCTACACCTGAGCCGGTATGAAAGGTTGTCATTCCTGGAGTGAACTGTGTCCCGAATAAGCCTGTAAACGGAACCTGTTGATACCGTGCTGAGGTATGATGTGGGAACCTATTTGATCGACACAGGCTGGCGATGGATGTGAGAGTCATGTTGTGCTCGAGAAGAGGGTGGTTGCCTTTCCGAAGTAGTCCTGGAAGGGACATATGATGCATGATGCTGAGGCCCTTGGGAAAGCCCTTGAGAAAGCCCTTGGGAAAGACCTTGAGACTGGCCCTGAGATCGGCCCT
This sequence comes from Gentiana macrophylla, assembly GCA_026214975.1. Lineage (NCBI taxonomy): Eukaryota > Viridiplantae > Streptophyta > Magnoliopsida > Gentianales > Gentianaceae > Gentiana > Gentiana macrophylla. Next base: position 14,446,370 of record CM047813.1, read on the forward strand.
GAGTTCTTCCACGCCGCTGCCCTGGGGCCAACGGTGGGAGCGAAGCTATAAGAGGGATCGGTTCTGATGATGCTGGAGGATCCTGGCCAGAACGGTTAGATGTAGAATGGGTAACTCTCTTATCGCCTGCCATCACTAAAAACGAAGGAAAGGTTAGAACCATTCTTAGACTAGGATTCATGATTCACAACTTAAGATTAACATCCTAGACAACAGTTTGACGCCCAAGTTTTTTTAACTTAGGCTCTGATACCAATCTACGCGCCAGAACCCGGAGTGCAGTAGCGCTTAAATAGTCATAAATGTCGGTCAATCGCTTAGAGCCCGCGGTCTCTCTTGAGTACAAAAGGGCTAACCGAGTTGACAAGACCTTTATGTCTCACACTTATATGATGGTGAGCATTCTCTTATTTTACCCGATGTGGGACTTTACATTCTCCCCCTTGCAAGGGGTGGCGTCCTCTCGGGGCGGCGAGGCTATTCGGATCGTCCCTACGGAAGTAAGCCAGAGGGCCATTTACATCGTCTTCTTATGCGGGGCAACGATAGTTCCGTCTGCGATAGTCGACTGCGTGTTGCACCGCATACAAGAAAACGTGTAAGGATGACCTCTAGTTACCTCGGTAAGACGATCTGAGAACGATCTCGGCCGCCCTGGCGAGGACGCCGATCCCTTATAAGGGGGTGAATGTAAAGTCACATCGGGTAAAATAAGAGAATGCTTCACCACATATAAGTGTGAGACATAAAGGTCTTGTCAACTTCAGGTTAGCCCTTTCGCACTAGCGAGCGGCGGCTAAGCAGATTGACCTGACATTTACGATTATTTAACGCTACTGCGCCTGGTCCTGAAGTTCTGATGAGAAATACTATATTTTTTTATTTATACAATCATTTTCAATGCACACATTTGACATTCAGGGCCGTTCCTGTGATAATGTGAGCCCTAAGCAAAAACAAATTTAAAGCCTTTTATTGTGTAAAACAATATGAAATAACAACTAATTTTTTGATATACTAGAATGATGAGCGGCATATGAAAATGTATGATTAGACTTTTTAGCTTAATTTCAGTATGAATTTGGGCTTATAACGGTATTTTAGATTAAGTAAAAAATATATATCTGGACCTAAAATACACTACTAGAACATGAAAAAAAAGCCCTTAAATTACAAAATTTGATGGGGGCTCTAGGCCGTGGCCTTGTTGGCCTGCTCCTAGAGACGGGCCTGTTAACATTTGATATAGTTTTTTACTGACAGTTATATTATAAAATGTGTCATTGTTCTTGTACAAAAGTAGGGGATAAGGGTTTAAAACAAGCCGATGGAGCCGCTCATGAAGCACTCGATGCTTGCTCGTGCAATGTTCGTTGAAATATGATTTAATCGATCTTTGAATTTGAACTCGAGTAGTTCATCAAGAATATTAACGAGACTAACTCGAGCACTTGAATCATTGCCTCGAAATGTTCATGAGATTTATCGAGAAATATATATATATATATATATATATATATATATATATATATATATATATATATATATATATATATATTATTTTGTACACTATTGTGAGAGCCGAACTCGAGCTCATTGAAGATCAACATTTTTTCGAGCTGCTCGAACTAGAGTTCGAACTTGAAAGTGCTTAAACTATTGTCGAACATAATCTAGCCGAACTCGAGCATCATTAAAACTTAACCGAGCCGATCTCGAGCGATTTTTCTTTTGCTCAAAAGAACTTGAGCATCACTAGAGTGTTTGCTCAACTTGATAAATAAATATTTGATTTGATTCAAATTGTTTACACTTATAGTTTGAGAGAAGATCCGTCTGACAACCGCATTTAGCGACGAATGTTGAGTAGTTTTGATGTATATGTTGCAATGTTTTTTCCCTCTTTTTTTCTTATAGAAAGTATATATATGATCACGTTGTAAATATAATGGTTTGACGCAAGCAAAAACCCTTTTATTGAGAGATGAAAAGAACACCACAAGAAAAGAAAAAAAAAAGGAAAAAAAAAGTAGTGATAAATAATCCGACAACAAAATAGCCACAACAATGTTTACAACACATTTTAAGATCAATGATTATTATGTGGGATCTATTAAAAAATATGAACCCCATAAAAATGAATTATGACACAAACATTTTTCAAAAAATGGAAGAGAATAGAAAATCGATGTGAGGCCATCAGAAATTTTATTATGGTTCTGGACCAAGTATGACTTGGTGATCCATGAACATTAGAAAAACAACAAAACACACAAGGGTCCACCGTATAAAATATAAATACCATTAATTTACATTTTTACCCTTCTTATAAAGATTTTTATTAGTGGACAAGTGTGACATGGTGATCCTGGACCATCATAAAACCACGGGTGATGCCATTATCAAGCTGGAATCAGTTCATCTCCAAAGCTCACAAAATATCAGTGGGCCCTACGAGAAAATTGTGTGCCTAAAACGTGAGTAACGTGTTGGGATATTCCCATATCTTTCCAACATCTTCTCCCCACGATATATTAAATTAAAGATGCATTTGCATTATTGCATATCTACGCAATAATGTGAAGAAAAAAAAAAATCTCATTCGTATGGCTTTGCATATAATGTTGTTGACATGAGCCAAATTCATCTACTGAACACGTGATATTAATATATTGGGTTAAAGAAACATCATACATCGGGTTGCATGTAAAAGGTTCACAATCCTTAGAGCGACCCCAGTAGGAGGCATCGATTACTCCCTCTAAACACATCGTTTTTCGTTTCAGTTACACTTTTTCATCACCAAAAAAAAAAAATTCACTCCAATAATCAATCTCTATACAACCTTCAATAAATAACTTTTTCTTATTATTATTATTATATGCAACAACTTGCACCTTTTACAACAACAACAAAAAAAAAAAAAAAAAAAAACTTGCAGCTTTTTACCCTTTAGAGCAGCCCTGAGTTTTCAAGGGTGTGGTAGAGGATTTTGCAAGTTGGGGTGAAGTTGGGGGTATCACTGTGGCTTCGGGTGGCTTCTTGGGTGGAGGTTGAGGCTCCACTGTGGTTGCCCTTATACACTTTGTTATATGTAACTTATAAGTGTATATCAACAAAATACTTACATGGAGAACAATTTCCGGGTTTTCAAACTTGTCAAATAGTTCACATTGATAATTTATATCCCCTACGTTTCTAAATATTAGTCATTTTGATATATTTTTGTTTCGTGTTATTGGTTGACGATGTGTGAAATCATTCGTGATGAAATTGACCGTAATTCGGATAATGAGTTATCTGAGTGATGATCCAAGTAGCTCTTAGAGTGAGCCTGCAAAACAAACAGAATGTAAGGGGTTCTCAAGTTAGTCTATGGGCGGCCACTCTGACACTCAAGTGAGTGTATGTATAGGGGAATGTCTAAAATGACTTCTGAGTGGGGTGCACGGGTACCTGAGAATGGAGTTGATGATTTCTTTATATACTTCAACATTGTGGGATTGTGAGTTACTGCGAGTTGTCATGGTCAAGGCGAAGATCGTGGAGGAGTTATAGCTCAAGTCACAATGGAGCCACAATCTCGGAGCCATTATTGGAGCAGTTAAAGTCATGGTGTAATGTATGTGTAAAATCCAGAATGCCCATTTAATGAAACGTATGCAGCCGATGTTCGAGGTTGGGGGCAACCTATATCGTATTGAGTATAAAGGACCGAGACGACATGCACGACGTCGACAATAATAGACCGTCGACATCCTGCGTCATGTTGGCTATGAGGGACAAAGGGCCACCTGCGCCATGTCGGATAGAGAATGACCTGCGATGGGTCGGTTGATTGATTATGAGTGAGACCTGCAATGTACTAGGGATGTACCTGGTTTCTTGAGGCCCGATACCGAGCTGAGCCATGTTGGCCTATATATTCATGATTGATATTCATGATTTATATCATAAATTCGATTGATCGATCAGTTTCAGAATTAACAAACGAGACAACCGTGTTTTTGTATCCCAAAGAATTGAGTGGACTCCATCTTTGTAGCATATTCCGGGCAACCAATCCCTGAATGATGCCAACATGGACGTGAATGTGAAGGTTTCTCAGAGCTAACTTTAACAACACATCAAACACCAACCCTGAAAAGGCACAAGTCTAAAAGCACATCAAAAGTAAGATTAAATCCATATATGGTCATTTGTGATTCAATTAGATTCTCTCATCACAAAATTAAAATTATCATATTGAACTGTTCCAAGTCTTATGTGATCAAATCACATATGATTTGCAGCTACTAAGATGTCCAACATCGATGGTTCGGATAAGGCAGTCGCGTTCCAAAGTGTATCGGGACACTAATGGTGGTTTGGCTGCAAGATCCCAAACTTCAATCAATTTTCACCATGAACTTATTAATTGAGGAGTATCACCATAAAATAATCATATCTTACATAACTCTTATACACTCATTATTATGGTCACATATGAGCTTGGGTTTTTATGTGATATTCATTTAGATGCATACTACTAAGCAAGTAAAGTGATCAATAGCAAATACTACATTATTAATTAATAGCAATACAATATTATCTTTACTAACACAGCTCCTAACAACAAAGAAAAGCAAACACACTTAAGTGATTGTAATTCGGACTAGTGTCTAAAGTACATTCATACGTGTTAGATATTTTTTTCATAAATTACATATTTTGTTATCGTATGCATTCGAGTTGCCGTAGACGCGGTTTGAAGTGAAGTGATGTGATTCGGATACATGCATCTGCGAAATGATGTGATTCAGATACATGCATCTGCGAAGAGATGCGATTCAGATACATGAACCTATGAAGCTATTCGAATCAAATTCATGCATCTGTGAAGTGATACAATCGAATTCATGCATCTATGAAGTGGTGTAGCTCTTCATCCGAATGCATGCATCTTTGAACGGATATGACCAGTACCATTTTTTGTCCTATAAATATGACTCAATGCATACATGATCTTTTTTTTGAAAGCATCATTGGAACTTTTTTCAAGTGTCCTCTGGTCTGATCAGACGAGTCACCATCTGAATCAAATATCTTCATTGTATCCGGAGAGAGTTTTTGGTGTGATTCCCAAGTGACATAGTTGGGAAACATCTCTTATAAGACTACGCATATCGCGTGTCTTGGAGTATTGATTTTTTCGGTCCTTAATTTTTATTTCCAACTGTTTTAAGAGATGTCTTCGTTTATGGATTTGACATTGAATGACTCTGTGCAACCTTCGATCCAAGTCATGAATGAAGACTTGGTTTGCCTTGATCGTTTTTGTAATATTTCGATTTTCGGGAAAGGGCAGTGAAAGATATTTTTGGGAAAATTGTTTCATGCTCTTTCATTGATTTGTATGGTAAATATATACAAGAATACAATTGTGCACATGTCTAGAATCAAGACTATCTATAGCAATGAATAGGGTAATAACTACGCAATATATGCAATATATACAGAATATTACACAATAAAGGAAAATATTCTACGTAATATTCTAATACACCCCCGTAGTTGAAGCGGGAGGTTGCCGGACGTTGAGACTATCCCGGAAGTCGTCAAATAATTGTGAAGGTAGCCCCTTTGTGAAGATGTCGGCGATTTGGTAGCGCGAGGGGATATGCAGAACGCGTACTTGACCCCGGGCGACTTTTTCGCGAACAAAATGGATATCCATTTCAATGTGTTTAGTTCGCTGATGTTGAACGGGATTATCGGAAAGGTAGACGGCACTGACATTGTCGCAATAGACTAACGTGGCTTTGGAAACAGGACAATGCAGCTCTAGGAGTAGGTTGCGAAGCCAGCAAGATTCAGAAACAACATTGGCTACTCCTCGATATTCAGCTTCAGCACTCGAGCGGGATAGTGTAGCTTGGCGTTTGGCTGACCATGAGATTAAGTTATCTCCAAGATAAACACAATAGCCAGACGTCGATCGACGAGTGTCAGGACAACCGCCCCAGTCGGCGTCCGTATACGCAAGAAGTTTGCTCGTTGTTGATGGGTATAGATGAAGGCCATACTCAAAAGTGCCCTTAATATACCGAATGATGCGTTTTAATGCCGACATATGCTGTGTTTTCGGATCATGCATAAATAAGCACACTTGTTGGACAGCATAAGATATATCCGGTCAAGTAAAGGTTAAGTATTGCAATGCACCAAAGAAGATCGCGATATTCGATAGGATCATGATACGGGTTACCAGGCGAGATGCTCAATTTTGACTTGGAATCAACCGAGTACGAGAGGTTTACACGAATTCATTTTAGCACGTTCAATAATTTCTTGGCATATTTCTTTTGGGAGAGAAAAAGTCCTCCGGAATTACGTGTGACGGAGATGCCCAAAAAATAACTCAGGGGACCCAAGTCCTTCATGGCGAACTCTGAACCCAATTTTGATAAAATAGATTGCCTAAGAGCATCCGAGGATGTAGCAAGGATGATATCGTCAACATACAGCAAAATGTAAGCTACGTCGGTGCCATGATGATAAATAAAGAGAGAATGATCCGAGACACTATGTGAGAAACCCAAATTAGCCACATAATCTGCAAAACGTTGGTACCATGCTCGGGGAGCCTGTTTTAAGCCATAAAGGGACTTTTTAAGTAAATAGACATGATCCGGATGATCGGGATCCCGAAATCCAGGGGGCTGGTGCATATAAACCGTTTCGGCGAGATTCCCATGAAGAAATGCATTTTTAACGTCTAACTGATGGAGACACCAAGACTTAGATAGGGCAATGCTGAGCACTGTACGAATGGTGGCCGGTTTAACAACCGGGCTAAAGGTTTCTCCACAATCAATACCAGGTTGTTGGCAAGCTCCATCTCCAACAAGCCGTGCTTTATGTCGTTCAAACGAGCCGTCCGAGTTCTTTTTGTGCCTGAAAACCCACAACTACGAATAATATTTGCATTAGTCGGACGAGGGACTAATTCCCACGTCTTATTTTCAATTAGAGCATCGTATTCGTCTTGCATGGCCATTTTCCAATTGTGGTCATGGAGGGCATGACGGGGATTAGTGGGTAAGGGGGAGATGGATGGTCGGGTAGTGGTGTGAAGATTGAGGATTCGGCGAGGCTTGAAAATACCGTGTTGGGCTCGGGTTGTCATGCGGGGAGATGGAGGTGGGGGGGTGGGAGGGGGGAGGTGGGTGGAGAAGGGGACGTGTGGTTGGATGAGTGGGGTACGGGGGAAGGGGTGGGGGACGACAAATGAGGAGAAACAAAATTGGGATTTTGTGAGGAGAAAAGTGGAGACGGATGGGGGGCTTGGTGGGCGGTGGGCTTGAGGAAAGTGGGGGGAGAAGATGGGGTGGGAGGAAAAATATGGGCATTTGTTGTGCATGGGCCGAATCATGGACTGGAAGGCGGGTCGAATTGGGATTTTGTGAGGTGGGTGGAGAAGGGGACGTGTGGTTGGATGAGTGGGGTAAGGGGGAAGAGGTGGGGGACGAAAAATGAGGAGAAACAGAATTGGGATTTTGTGAGGAGAAAAGTGGAGACGGATAGGGGGCTTGGTGGGCCAGTGGGCTTGAGGAAAGTGGGGGGGAGAAGATGGGCTGGGAGGAAAAATATGGGCCGGCTGTTGTGCATGGGCCGAATCATGGACTGGAAGGCGGGTCGACTACTGGGAAGGCGTGTTGGTGAGTGGGGAGGATTTAGAGAAGGGAAAAGTGTGTTCGTAAAAAATGACGTGGTGAGAGATAAGAATTTTTCGACTCGATATGTCATAACATTTGTATCCTCGATGATTTTGTGGGTATCCTAGGAAAACACATGGAGTCGAGCGGGCTTGTAATTTATTAATAGTCGTGGAGGGAGTTAAGGGGTAGCACAAGCATCCAAAGGTGCGAATGTGGGAATAAGACGGATCTTTTAGATAGAGAATTTTTGTGGGTGTTTGAAAATTGAGGGTTTTAGATGGAAGGATGTTGAGAAGGTAGGTAGACAGTTGTAAGGCGTGATGCCAAAATGAGAGAGGTAAGGAAGCGTGAGTGAGGATGGTACGGATTACATTGTTAATAGTACGAATTTTTCGTTCGGCTTTCCCATTTTGCGAAGAGGTGTGAGGGCAGGAGAAGCGAAAACGCATTCCATTAAGATTGCAAAAAGTATGGAAAGGTGTGTTGTCGTATTCACGGCCGTTATCACACTGAAAACATTTTATATCACGTTCAAAGTGTGTTTTAATGTAAGCGCGAAAAGATAAGAAAGCAGAAAAAACATCAGATTTGTGTACGAGGGGATAGGTCCATAAAAAATTAGTAAAATCATCGAGAAATAAGACATAATAACGATGGCCACCGGAACTTAAGGTGGGGGAGGACCAAAGGTCGCTGTGCACAATGTCAAAAGGCATAGTAGTAGTCGATAAAGATTCGGAAAAAGGTAATTTATTGTGTTTACCCAATGGGCACGAATAGCAAAAAAAATCACCACGAAGTTTATTACAAGAAATAAAATTATTGCGGCAAAGAGAATGTAGGACGGGGACACCCGGATGTCCTAAACGATTATGCCATATATCAGAAGAGACAGCTGCAAAGGCGGAAGGTGGTGACTGGTCACTGGTGTTACCGGTGGTAAAGGGATATAATTCTCCGTTGCTATTACATCTCACTAAATTCTTCCCCGTCTGAAAATCCTTCACAGAAAAACCGAAAGGATCAAATGCAACAGTAACATTATTATCACGAGTAAATTTACGAACAGAGACAAGATTTTTAATCAATTTAGGCGCGTGTAGGACATTTTACAAGGTAAGGGGAGGGTGAGAATTAGGCAAAACGGCAATTCCATAACCAACAATCGGTATATTATGACCATTACCGACAATAATACTACGATTTAAACTCGAATTGAAATAAGACGTACGAATAGTACCGTTACCAGTCATGTGAGAGGTGGCGCCGGTGTCCATATACCACTGATCGTCCGGTGGAGTTAAGGAGAGAGTTTGCATTGCTGCAGCAATATCAGTTGGAACGTAAGGGGGCTGTTCTGGCTGTGATGTGGCGTCGGCAACATGAGCTTGTGGCTGTGGTCTTGGGCCGAGTATACCTGGCTGGGGCAGAGCTTGGGGACGTTGCCAGGGAGTTGTTGGATAAGGGCATGGAGGAATAGCCCATGGGTGCCACTGTCCGGTCCAAGGAGAAAACCATGGCTGGCCTGAAAACCATTGCTGCGGCGGGGCTGGAGCGGCCTGCTGGGAAGACTGATTGGCCCGACCTCCATTACCATTGTTGCCACCGCCAGTGCTGCGTCCTCTGCCCCGTCCACCGCGGCCTCTTCCTCGGTTGCTGGAGATGCGATTGCTGCTGTGGGGCTGAGCATTTGGTCCCCGAATAGCGGCTGAAATGTCACTGTTAGAGGCCTGAAAAGCTGAATTTGAAGCTGCAATGGCAGCCTTCTTAGCCCGGGCTGTCTCCTCCAAAACCAACATGGACCGAGCCTTATAAAATGGAGGGAGGGAATCGCCATGACGGATTTGAGATCCAACAGTGGTGTATGCATCGGAGAGACCGGAAACAAGTTGTAGTACCAAACGTTCATTCGAGACAGGTGCACCAACGTTGGACAGCTGATCGGAGAGGGACTTAACGTGCTGACAATAAGAGGACGCATCCGCAAAATCGTCCATTTGAACCTTAGAGAACTCTTGTTCGAGGTAGAGAGCCCTCGAATTTTTGTTGTCGGAGAAGATGTCCTTGAGCCTATTCCAGGCTATCTCAGCAGTGGAGTCCTTTTTCCAGAATCGTGTGAAGGAGATCATCGGAGATAGTGCCATAAATCCATTGAAGAACGACGGCGTCAACTCTTGACCAGAGATCGGGGTTTGTATCCTTTAGGGTCGATTTGGGAGTACCCTTATCAGTGAGAGGTGGGAGGATATGATCGATTGCCTGATACGCCCGAGCATGAATTTTGAACAATTCGGACCACGTAATATATTGGCCCTTTTCAATGTCAAGAGTGACCTTGATGAAGCTTTGGATGTTGGACACGGTGAGAGCAGGATGGATGGTGGTTTTGGAATCTGCCATGGCTAAAAAAATCGAAGAAGAAGGGAAAAAAAGACAAATCGAAGAAGAAGGCACGAGACAAAGGATTTTCAACCTAGTTCTCTGATACAATGAAAGATATTTTTGGGAAAATTGTTTCCTGCTCTTTCATTGATTTGTATGGTAAATATATACAAGAATACAATTGTGCACATGTCTAGAATCAAGACTATCTATAGCAATGAATAGGGTAATAACTACGCAATATATGCAATATATACAGAATATTACACAATAAAGGAAAATATTCTACGTAATATTCTAATAGGCAGACGTGTTATTTCATGTAAAACGAAATATTGAATTCAGTTCCTTTTATTTGGAGATTCGATTTTATTAATTAATTATATATATATATATATATATATATATATATATATATATATATATATATATATATATATATATATATATATATATATATATATATATATATATATATATATATATATATATATATATATATATGTCGAGTTTATATGTATATATATATTTAAGGAAAATCTGATTCTTTAAGGGTAATTAAGGAAATAGGTTATTTTTGGGAAAACTTATTTAAGGAAAAATAATTCTCATTATACATTAAACCTATTAGAAATCAGAATTTCTCTCCCACGTTCTTGAGAAAACGCGGCTGAGAGCAAGAGAGGGGCCAGAGAGACTTTCCTACGATATCTCACGGAGTTTTCAACCGTTTTCAGATCCGCGAGAAGCGTTGGAATTGTAGTGAAAGGAGCGTCGTTTCAACACTCAAAGATCAGAGCTTTGCTAAGGTTTGTAATTCGACCTATCTGCTGTTGTTGGTTGAGTTTTCAAGATCAAAACTCATACATTTCGTAGTTAGTTGTATAAAAACGCGTGATCGATTTTAATGCGAATTCGGATTGGTCATATAGGTTTATCTGCAAAAGGTGTTTGAATTGCTGCTGTTTTTCCTGAGTTTGGATTTGGAATAGCTTGCTAAAGGTAAGAAGGTCTTCCTACACGTTAATTACGGCTTCTAGGACTTAAGTTGCAATTTTGTTGATGTTTTGGATGTTAGAATTCATGATACAAGTCGTTTAAGAACCATAGGATGTTATGGTCCTGTAAAAGTCAAGTTTTTCTGCTATTTCTGAGTATATTGATGTTGGATAAGTTTGGCAACGATTAGGGTTCAAAAATTGAGTTTTTGGAGAGGGGCCGCGCTTGGTGCGGGCGCTGAGGCCAGATCTTGGGCCGCACTGGTGGACCGTAAACTGAATTTCACATTCAGAGTTGGTGCGGAGAACCAGACCAGTCTTTGGCGTCGATTGGAGCCCAGTCTTGCGGGCGCATCGAACAATATTTGGCCAAGGCGACTGGACGACCAATTTTTGAGTTTTACATACTGAGAGGCTCGGTCTTGGGCGCGACTGGACCTTATTTTGAGGACAATTGTGATTTTAAGCTAAGTATTGAGTTTTAAATGTTAATCCTTTGATCTAACAACATTAATTAAACATAAACAAGCCCCGATTGAGTTCTGATGCATTTGGTTCCGGCACCGGACGTACTCTTAAAGGGAGTTGAAGTCCGGGACCGTCGGAAAGGCATGGAATGGCTTGTGCTTTGGTGATCTAGAGCTCACCAATGTCTTTGTACTTGATAGGACATGATGTCTAGATGTCTAAGTGATCGAGTAAAGTTGATAAGGTGATCTTTGCTTTGAAAATACTTAGGTGGCTAGTAATACATAATAATAATTACATATGTGTAGTAAAAGCTAAAACGTCACTTATTCTCGGTTAGGCACTATTTCATATCGGCGATGTGATACGTACATAAAAGGTGAACAATGCTACTGGCTCAAGAGGTTGAAGGGTAGTGAAGGAAATTCATCGGACGTATATGCATACCGGGGAGATCCCGGGACTATCGGTGCTAATCACCGTGGTTGGCAAGTATATCTCGTGATGGATATTCATCATGCATAGTGTCCTTGAGTAATGATGTAACCAATATAAGCTAAACTAGAAACGTATAGTCATGACATGTCGATGGGCGTGAATTGAACCTTAGATCGAGTCGGTCTCATAAGATAATCCTTATAATAAAACTTGTTATAAAGCCTTAATTAAATTGTAGCTTCTACTTCTTGCTATGTACAATGTACTAACCTCAAATACATGTTTATTTATGTGTTTGGGGGGAGAGAAGACGAACAAATAAATCTGGAGTTCGAGGAGGACATTGATGACGAAGTTTGAGGACGCCGGAGTTGAAGCGTTTATTTATTTATGTTTTCATTCATCTTATTAGACTTGGAGTCTTGTTGGGAACCTTGTATTTTCTTTTCGTATTTTTGGAGGATTCGTACGTTTGGTTTTCGTTTGATTTCTTTTCCCAATGTAATAAACGTTACATTCCTATCTTTAGATATTGAGTTTCTATTCTTGGTTGGTTGAAAAAAAATACCATAGTCTTTTTGCTTCCGTCTTGCTTAACTCGATACAACGTAGTAGAGGCTTACGTATAAAGTGAAATTTATTTTATTTTATACGTGCCAAACGTTCCTCTTCCGGATAAGGACTCGGTGTCCGGGAACGGGGCGTAACAGTTTTGATGGCACAATTTCACTCGTTGGCAAGAGAAAGTTTTATTTTTCTTGACAACGATCAAATTGTCATACATTTTGAGTGATGACCTTGCACTAATTCTAGAAGAAAATGATGACGATCTTGATGAACGCAAGAAGGAATTGCAGGAACTGAAGCAGAAGAGAAAGGATTACAATTTCTTGTGCAGGGGACACATTTTGAATGCCTTCTCAGTTTCAGTATACATTGGACATAGAACAATTGAGACAACAAAAGAGTTATGGGTGGTGTTGGAAAACAAGTACTGAATCGAATAGGCAAGCAATCAGAATTTCTTAATTGGTAATTATTTCGATTTCAAGTTGACCAATGGTAAGTTTGCTCCCAAGTTCATGAATTACAATCTTTTGTTGTTAATCTTAAAAATCTTTGAGATTACTTTGCTCGAATCATTCCAAGTTGGAACAATTATTGCTAAATTACCAAAGATCTTGGAATGGTTATAAAAGAAACTAAAACATGATGAAACCAAGCATACCATAGAATCCTCATGCGTCACTTGCGTATTAAAGAAGACTCAGAAAGCGAGAGAATCTGAACATGAGGCGTAAAAGGACACATGGTTCAACGCGCCCATCGAGGGAACAAGAAGTGCAAAACTACGGACCGAAGAGGATCATACAGAAACCTCTAAGAAAAAGTTCATCATTGATTGCTTCTATTGCAAAAACCTAGTTATACCGCCGAGAATCTTTGAACTTGTATAGGAGACGAGAAGGCAAATAATGATAAAGCAAATAAAGATCATGTAAATGTTGTTGATGGTAACAATGATCAGAGCTTTGGTGTTGTTGTTGTTGTGGAAGAAGCCAACTCGGTTGGAGTTGAAGAAGGATAGTGTGTAGATATCTGGGCTACAATCCATCTGAGCAACAACATAATGAAATTCAAAACATACATAGAATGCATCGATGGACGAGAGGTCAAAATGGCAAATGAAGTGCTGGATATACAGAAACCCGAATCCAGATCTGATCCACAATTGGATCGTCATATCTGATTCACAGCACCGATCGAGACGCTCGATCTTGCACAACGGAAGCTACGAATAAATTTGCATGCGATTTTACCACGATTTGATTCGCATAAATAATTAATATAACTATAAGAAGGTTGAAGATTTACCCTTTAAAAGAGGATGAGTAAAGTAGTCGACCAAAGGGATAAGCCGTGATCTTCCGAATTGTATCTCAAAGCGACGACTGGTGGACATCGATCCTCGCCGTAGAACCTCCTCGAATATGCTCAAGAAAAACCCTAGTTTTTCTTCTCTTAATGACTAAGGCAAGAAACTAATTTTTCTTTCTTTTTATCAGGATGGTGGCGCCAATATTCTAGTATAAATTGTGTTAGAAGAAACTCTCTTTATATAGAAAAATAACTAGTCAAGAGAGAGTTATTCTTTTCACACCACAATTACCTATTCCCATAAGGAAAAGATATTTTCCATAAGATAAGAGATAGTACCCAAAAAATCAATCTCTTATATCTTTTCCATTAATTATCTAACAAATAAATAATTAATTACACATGTGACATAATTTAGGAAAATTTCTTTTCCTAATTTATCCACATTGGAGCGCCACTTTTGTCATTTTTTAATAGAAAATGTCTTTTCTATTGTACATATTATTACCAAATAAATAATACTACATATTCATTAAATATACCAACTATTTAATTTATTCTCGAGGTTCCATAAAACGAGAAAACACTCGCGTGTTACGAGCCAACCCGGGGACCATGGACCTATAACCAGTAGCTCCAATAAATTGAATAAAATATTCATCGAACAAAATATTTCTATTCAACTTATTAATTCGAAATACATACCATAAATCAGCCGAACTCTATCGATTATTGATATAACTTATTCTCAAAACGTCGAGTCGATAAGTGTCCATAGATATAATCATGACATATAGACTAACCCTCCATAGACTATCTTTAACGAAGCAGGAATATTTCCGTAAACCTTCTTCAATACATCTTATCCTTATTTACCATTAACCCACTAGTGATCAATTATTTCATAACCAATACGAACTCTCGGGATCGGTCAGTTTCTAGGATCAACAAATAAGGGGATTGTCTTTCTACTTCCCGCAGGAAGGAATGGATTTCATATCTGTGAGACACACACTTCTCACTCATTCCAGAATAGTGCCAAAGTGAAAGTGATTCGGACCGCGCCTCTTAGCGATCCTTAACAAACACATCAAACCCTATCTTGAAACAAGCAGGAGTCTGTAATCACTTCAGGATTAAGATTAATCCATATATGATCATCTTGTGATTTAATAAGATTTCTCAATCATGGAATTATATGAGAAATGCAGATTAAATCGGTCCAGTCCTATATGACTACATCATATATAAATGCCTCACTTAGACAACCAATGTCGACGGTCCGGGTAAGACGGTCACACCATAAAGTGTTTTGGGCGCATTAATGGTGGCTTAATCAATAGACCCCATACCATGATTAAGTTCACCACGGACTAATAGTTCAAGTGTATCACCATAAACTTAATCCTCATGTGTGACACACACTAAGTTATATGGCTACATTTGATACGACTTGGGGTTTTCAGTAGTGTATTACATATAAGCACAAAGCAAATAATAAGATGAGAATAAATCTGTCATTTATTAATTATAAAAACAATCACATAAATTGTCTTTCGGGTGCTACTTTCAACAATCTCCCACTTACCCGTAAGGACAAGCAACAATTGTCTTTCGGGCACACTATATCTAACAATCTCCCACTTACCTGTAAAGACAAGCAATGATTGTTTTTAGAGCACCACACCCTTATTCTATCTATCCACAACATTCTCCCACTTTCTTTAAAGCACGTGAGACATATCTCTCTAATTCATACCCGCCAAGCGCTTATCAGTGACACTAGATGTCATGCAACTTGGTAAACTGATCAGCTAGGTTGTCGGCTCGAGGCGATCTTTAAGACCGAAACGTCGCCTCTGTGCACGGTCTGTCTAAGCAGCTGGTACTATCTCTCAATATGCTTTTGACTTCTTGTGACTATGAAGAACATTTGCATGAGCTACCTCTCATCTATTTTCACAGTAAAATGGTATCGGCTCATCGAGACCTGGAATCACTTCCCGATCCAACAAAGAACTTCTCAAGCCACACTGCCTCTTTAGTTGCCCCTAAAGCTGCTATGTATTCGACTAATAGAGTCAAATTGGCAGTTCTGGATGATGAGAGTTAACTTTACTATGCTTCGGTGCATGTTTTAACCCCCATTTATGACACTTTTGGCTTGTATTGGGTAGTTTTAGACCATTTATAGGGCAAAATGCATTGCACACTCACTTTGAGGCAAACTGTCAAATAGATGGAAAACCTCACTATTTTACGGTATTTTGACCATTTTTGAGCCCTAGTTATCTTGCGGAGTTATGCTTGGTATGTGTTTTAATGTCGTGATGCAGGATCTAGGTGAGTTATGAGCCCGGAAGACAAGGCATGAGACTTAGAGTGGCATAACCGAAGCCCGGGGATGGAAACAGATCAAATATAGTGGGTGTTTTCGCCTTACATTCACTTTATCTGCAATTTGAGCTATGTTGGAGCCCTTTTCTAGACTTGTGGTCTTCATCAAAGTTGTAGACAATTGAATGGTATTTCCAACGTACTTTGAATCACTCAAATCGGAGCTCTAAACGCGAAGATATTTCCAAATTACTGAAGGTTGTCAATGCTGAGTGTTGTCACAGGGCAATGCGTACGCATTCCAGACAATGCGTACGCATTCCTGGAGCAGAAAGTCGAATTTTGCTGAACTTAGAGCAATGCGTATGAATTGGAAGCAATGCGTACGCATTCGGACATTTTTGGGCACCTATATATACATTTTTCAACAGATTTTCAGCAATTCTTCACCCTCTAAGAACCCTAACTATTAGTATAGCTCAAAATTCCTCCCTTTTGGCTCTCTAAACTCTTTCTTAATTCAATTTCTCTTATATTAAACATAATCTAGCTTAGATTCTTGCTTAACTCTCTTGGATTTTGCATTTTGTGTTCTTCTTCTTCCCCAAGTGACATGGGTGTGGATGAAGCTTGATGTAATCCGACTTTTACTATGCTTTTGGTAACTAATCTAGTTTCTTTTCTTGTTTCATGGATTTAATCTCTTTCTTGCTTTGTGATGAGTAGCTAATTTACTACATAGTCATATCATGTGAAAGTTGAAGAAATCAAGCTCTAGTTGATGAAATTGAGAATGGGTAATGTTTAATTGTTGTTATATTGATGAATTCATGTCTTAAAACTTGTTCTTAATGCATGGATTAGCTTGATCACCTATTTCATGAACACACACACTACTTTTATAAATGTATGTTGCGAAGGGGTGTGGGAAAAGGGGTTTTAAGATCGTTATTTACAATTGACTGAGTTGTTTAGATCGATTGGGTAACGAGGTTTGTCGGTGTGAATCGAGCGGCTCTATAGCGTTTATCTTGTTTCGGTCAGTTAAATCCTTAAAGGCGGACTGTTGAACCGGGCAAAGGGTACTAGGTTGTTGCATGGCGTCTAGTACTATCTTTGGAGTTTGCACCCATGAACGAGTCGATATAAGCATTAGGATGGTTGGTTGGTAGTTTCCATTCCCAAATAGTCGATTAGAGGGGCGAAAGTATTCAATTGGATCGTGATTTGGCTATGCCTCTATTTCTCTTTATCTCTAGTTTAAATATCGTATTAGCATAATCAAAACTTGAACGAACTTGATTAACCTAAACTAAGTATGAGAATGACTTTGGTATTCGATTGATTCCTCGTGGGATACGACCTTGCTCGCTACTATAGTGCTTCCGACCCGGTACTCTGGCGGTTAAGGTTGGTCGTTACTATTTTGGCCATCAAGTTTTCTGGCGCCGTTGCCGGGGAGTTAATCGATATCTCTTAAGTCTTTTGAAGAATTAGGCTTAGGTTGTTTTATTTCCTTTTTTTTTCTTTCTTTCTTGATGTTGGATTCCTGTTGAAGAGTCACACCATCTACTATGGTAGTGGTGGTGACTGGATACCATGATTGTGTTCTTGTTTTTCCCTTGAATCACAGTGTATGAATTCATATGGCTATGAGGGATCTTCTCCCTACTCATTTGGAGGCTTTAATTTTGGTGGTATGGGTTTTGGATTCCAACCGTATTATCAGTTCAACCCATACACATCGTCATACAACAATGAGTAGGGGAGTCCTCCAAGTTCTCAGTTTCAACACACCAATGCCTATTTGCAGTATGCACAACCTTCACAAATACCTCTTCCTCCACAAAAGAGCTCAACCGACATCCTCTTGGAGATCAATGAGACTTTGCAAGAGCATAGTCGGGAATTGAGGGACATTAGAACAAATGCCAACAACACTACCACCATGCTTCAATCGGAAATTAAGAGTTTGGAGAACCATGTAGAGCAATTGATTGAGAAGAGGAAGGTTGAGAGGAGTGCTAAAAATGATGAAATTCCATTTGCTCCACCATCAACTCTTGATGTAATCACCCATCACGAGTGTTATGAAGAAGGTATGAATCATGCTACTAGTGAATCATTTATTCCTTCTTCTTTGAACATTATTGAAAAAATTGTGGAGGTGGATCACATAGAATATGTTGGTGTTGTGGTTGAGCCAAAATATTATTTCTTGGTGTTTGGATCTTTGTTATTTGACATATGCACTCTTTCGGGGAAGTTGAATTCATTGTGTTGCATGGTAAATTTCTTGAACCAATCATGGTGGTGGGGATTGAGCCCCTTGTTTTTCTTGCTCTATTTTAAAGGTGTGCTCAATTCTTATGATGTGTGTAGGGAGACGCAACGATTCGTTCTTCTTTGGTATAACTATCCTTAGTATTGTTGGGGGTATAAAGTCGAACTAAGGACTCTAAACTTATAATGTTTTAGGTAGATGTTTTTATTGTTGATCTAAATAAAAGTGGATGTAAGTTTTTTTTAATTGCCATTTTCTTGAGGCTATTGAGCAAAAGATGTGCAATTTTTTTCTTTCATTCCACTTGTGCTTTGTTGCTTTTCTTTTAGTTTCTTAATAAGTCGAGCCAACGACGTTAAACAAAGGCTCTCGGGGGAGGCAACCCACCGTTTCTATGTTTTGCTTTAGTTTTTGGTGCTAGGAGTGGTCTAGGGTGATACTTTGGGGGTATTGGTACCGTTTTTGAGTGGTTCTTCTTCGGTCTAATGTCGGTTCGTATCTTTATGCATGGATGTTGTTTTACATGTTTGATTGTCTTTTCATTCCATGCGCCCCGGTTCGTTTCCTCTTTTTGGTTTCATATGATCGTGTATGTGACTATGCGCTCTTTTATTATATCTCGATATTTGTTGCTTGATTTTGGCACGGTGGCTGTTCCATGTGCATGCGTTTTCTTGGTGTTTTTGTCTCATGGCTTCAGGTATTCGAGTGGAACTTTCATGGATATGTCACGTACATGGTTTGCGCCTTTCTGTCGGGTTAAGCTAAGCCTTCTTTCTCTTTATCATTCACACACTGAGGACAGTGTTGCATTTAAAGTGGGGGTGGTAGGCTTAGCTTTGATTTGTGCTTCATTGAGACTTGAGCCATTGTGTTGTATGCTTAGTGTTTGGTCACTTCTTTAACAAAATTGAGTTTTTTTAATTTTTATTTTTATTTTTATAATTTTCCATGGACTTCATGTTGCATTCGTATGTTGAGCCTTCACGTTGACAGGATAAACGGAGTAGTGAATGTTTGAATTCATGTTACTTGGTTTACTACCTTATCTTGGAAATGAGATTTTCATGCACGTATAGCTTCGATTTCATGAGCCATGGAAACTAGTGACCGATTATGGAAGACTTAGGCACAATTCGGCTACCTAAAACTCATATCATTAACTTCGAGACGAAATAGAAGGGCCGACCTTGGTAGAGTTTGGGATGACAGTTATGGCGTTTCTTTGACCCGACCAGAGCCAAATAGCCATCCCGTGACATATTCCACAGTAACCCCTCTAAGCCTTGGTAGGATGGTTAGACCCCCATCCGACATTTAACCGTTCTTATTTAGCCCATAATTATCCGACCCTTGAGCTTTATTTGTGGTCTACATTCCCTTGAACACCCTACGAGTTGAGCTTAATCTTTTCATCTAGATCACACTTGCTTAGGCAAGTGTGGGGTGGTAGAGTGGTGTGTATATTGAGAGGAGTTGGTGTTTTTACGAGCTATTACACGGTTTGGAGGGTAGGAGCTCGTTTCTCATATTATATGTATGTGATGGCCTTTGACTCAAACCTAATAAAAATTCACTTTCAAAATCAAGAAGAAAAAAAAAAGAAATAAAAAAGAAGAAGAAGAAAAGTCATGAAAGGAAAATAAAAGGTTGAGTCAAAGAAAGCCAAATGTATGGGACTCGTGTATTGATTTAGTATGTGATGTTGGTGGTTGGGATGAGATTTTAGTGAAGAAACATGATTTCTTATACATTTTTGCCTCGTTACACTTGAGACATAGTGCGATTTGGCATTTTATTTCTTGGATCATGTTTCTAGTTTCATTTTGAGCTAGAGAAGGGTAGAGCTAGCTACGTTTTGCATTGTACACCCGTGATTGAGCTTGCTCATTTTATTTCTTTCTTGTTTATTCCCCAGAAATTCCCTTCGGTTAGCCCCGTCCCTAGCCTAACGTTACAACCGTGCAAGTCCTACTTGACCTCACTTAGACTCGGTTGTCCCCGATTAGTGGAGATGCTTATGAAGTATGAGCCTATGGTGTAGTCGTATTAACCTAGCATCCATAATCCGAACCGGTGAACCATGGTAGAAGTAGGAGAAGCTATTCACACACACACATCCCGTTTGCTTGATAAGATAGGGTTAAGTGTTGTGCATTCACTCATTTACTTTCCGTTTATCATTGAGGTGTGATTGACTTGACCTACGCGTGTGACGTTGACTCTTTGGATTCTTTCAAAACGCTCATTTTTCTCGAGGGCGAGCAAACGCTAAGTGGGGGGGTGGTTGATGAGAGTAAACTTTACTATGCTTCGGTGCATGTTTTAACCCCCATTTATGACACTTTTGGCTTGTATTGGGTAGTTTTAGACCATTTATAGGGCAAAATTCATTGCACACTCACTTTGAGGCAAACTGTCAAATAGATGGAAAACCTCACTAATTTACGGTATTTTGACCATTTTAGAGCCCTAGTTATCTTGCGGAGTTATGCTTGGTATGTGTTTAAATGTCGTGATGCAGGATCTAGGTGATTTATGAGCAGGGAAGACAAGGCATGAGACTTAGAGTGGCATAACCGAAGCCCGGGGATGGAAACGGATCAAATATAGTGGGTGTTTTCGCCTTACATTCACTTTATCTGCAATTTGAGCTATGTTGGAGCCCTTTTTTGGACTTGTGGTATTCATCAAAGTTGTAGGCAATTGAATGAGCTTTCCAACGCACTTTAAATCACTCAAATCGGAGCTCTACACACGAAGATATTGCCAAATTACTGAAGGCTGTCAATGTTGAGTGTTGTCACAGGGCAATGCGTACGCATTCCAGACAATGCGTACGCATTCCTGGAGCAGAAAGTTGAATTTTTCTGAACTTAGAGCAATGCGTATGCATTGGAAGCAATGCGTACGCATTCGAACATTTTTGGGCACCTATATATACATTTTGACACAGATTTTCAGCAATTCTTCACCCTCTAAGAACCCTAACTATTAGTATAGCTCGAAATTCCTCCCTTTTGGCTCTCTAAACTCTTTCTTACTTCAATTTCTCTTAGATTAAACATAATCTAGCTTAGATTCTTGCTTAACTCTCTTGGATTTTGCATTTTGTGTTCTTATTCTTCCCCAAGTGACATGGGTGTGGATGAAGCTTGATGTAATCCGACTTTTACTACGCTTTGGTAACTAATCTAGTTTCTTTTCTTGTTTCATGGCTTTAATCTCTTTCTTGCTTTGTGATGAGTAACTAATTTACTACATAGTCAAATCATGTGAAAGTTGAAGAAATCTCCCTCTAGTTGATGAAATTGAGAATGGGTAATGTTTAATTGTTGTTATATTGACGAATTCATGTCTTAAAACTTGTTATTAATGTGTGGATTAGCTTGATCACCTAGTTCATAAACACACACCACTTTTATAAATGTATGTTGCGAAGGGGTGTGGGAAAAAGGGTTTTAAGATCGTTATTTACAATTGACTGATTTGTTTAGATTGATTGGGTAACGAGGTTTGTCAGTGTGAATCGAGCGGCTCTATAGCGTTTATCTTGTTTCGGTCAGTTAAATCCTTAAAGACGAACTGTTGAACCGGGCAAAGGGTACTAGGTTGTTGCATGGCGTCTAGTACTATCTTAGGAGTTTGCACCCATGAACGAGTCGATATAAGCATTAGGATGGTTGGTTGGTAGTTTCCATTCCCAAATAGTCGATTAGAGGGGCGAAAGTATTCAATTGGATCGTGATTTGGCTATGCCTCTATCTCTCTTTATCTCTAGTTTAAATATCGTTTTAGCATAATCAAAACTTGGACGAACTTGATTAACCTAAACTAAGTATGGGAATGACTTTGGTATTCGATTGATTCCTCGTAGAATACGACCTTGCTCGCTACTATAGTGCTTCCGACTCGGTACTCTGCCGGTTAAGGTTGGTCGTTACTATTTTAGCCATCACTGGATTGGTCCAGACTATGAGTAAACACTGAGCCTGAGATCGATTCACGATCATCCTTATTCCGACAAAAAATAGAATCAGTGTAATCATCAATACTCAAGTATGCACATGAATATAGACGCATATTAGTCCTCGTTCTCCGAAGGTATTAGAGGATGCACTATACCGCTACTCAACATCCGAATCCAAGACTCGACTGTTGTTGAATTTTAATAACCTGACTTTCTCCATCCAAAATAGAATCTATCCCATTTTCTCTATATCCGAAGATTAAGAGAATTATTCCACGAGGGGCTGGGTAGGAAACCCCTCGTTGAATATTGCATACGAAAACGCACTGTCATCTTAACAATAAGATGAATGGGATGTTGCCAAAGAACTTGTTGTCTTGAATTCGACCGAATCAAATTCTAAGAATTAGTCCACTTCTCTGATTCAGAGAAGCTTTGGCTCGTCAGTTCTTGACTTCAGATAACACACTCATGTTGTTTAGAACTGTTGCAGTGTCACCTTTCATTAACACTAACGTCTACTACTTTACCAATATTGATTCTCTGGTCTACAAAGACTCATCAATATTCTGGTCAAGCCCACAAATTTCAAAACATGTGAGTTTTAATGACTTGAAGGTTTACTTTAATCCACCAATGGATATAAGCATAGGCACTCAATCTGCCATTGGATTTAAGCTAAAACCATTCTGTTCCAAATGAATTCAAGCTCATTTGTATGGCAAGAAAGTTTCAGGGCATCACCCCTGTTAGTCTTTCTGCTTTTCATGGAGTCAAGCAAGGTTGAGTGGTGAGAAAGTTTCAGGGCATCACCCCTATTGAACTATCTACTTCTCAGGGAATTACCCCTAGACCACTTGGCTTTGCCTTGAAAGATAAACTTTCCATTCATTCTCATCATGTAGATCCAATTACTCCCACTGGGTCTGAGACACTCAGGCGGTTCTACAAGAGTGTGAACAGACATGGAGTACCAAAACTCCACTTACAGGTTTTAAACCAACCTCTTATTATCAGAATCCTACAGCCCTCCAAAAAGGACCATAGGTGATCAACCACCCCCAGCAGACTGTAAAGTCTGCTTAATCACAGTGAGTCAATGGATAAACCATACTCCCACTACATTTGGGTGGATTGACATTCTGATCTGGTTTAGTAGTATTTATCAGCGTATTCCCTAACAACCAATCTTGGATGTGGTCTGATTAAATCAGATAGTAACTCCTTGAGTAACTTTACTTCAAGGTCCAAGGTTGTTATTTAAACATTCTTTTAGAAAGGCTGTGGCAGTATAACCGTCACTATCCGATCTTAAGAATCTTATAACCAACCTTTTACTCATTGTATCAAGATATTTCACGAACAGTCACCATCTGAACGTGTATGCAAAATCTCACGTCCTACCTTCAAGCACTAGTGCAAAATGCCTTTATTTGTGGAAGTGGAGTAAATGCACTTCACTCTTTATCCACAAATTCATAAGCATCTTCTAGGTAGACTTCTCGGTATTTCATAATAATGTAAACCGTTATTTTGCAACCAATATCGTAATTGAGTTTTTTTTTTGAAGCAGTGTATTGTAGCATATCAATAACTATACAAGACAATCTATGGTTTATCCTTTCAGTGAAATCATTTCACTCGGAGGTAGGCCAAGCATCAGTGACAAAACCATGACATAGCTTATATCTGGGCATTGAATACTCGTTTCTCTGGTAATATCATAGTTTCCTCCAAATATTTAGACAAACTAATCGGCGTTTCGAGTAGTCATTAGACAAAAAGGTCTATTACTCAAAAGCTCCCACTAGCTTGTATCTTTCATAAGACCCCAAAGGTCAATATGAACAAGCTAGGATACTTCTTTAGCTCTATTAACCTTTCCTAATTGAAAGTTTACTTAGTCATTTTTCTTTTGAGATAGTGTTCTTAGACTGGGAGATAGGAATCACCCTTAGCCAGTCTTCAGATCTTATCTCTAGGATATATGCACTGATTAATAGATGCTGAAGAATCGTTTATCTAAATAAGGAAACCATTTGTCTTAATAGTTTATGATGTGTTACATATACCTTTTCAGCATTACTTAGTGGTTTTGACTTTATCAGAAAAAAGTCTGAGTCTCAGAATCGTATACAAATTTCATATTCACTTTCTTTAAGGCAAATATATTATCAATGTGAAAGTGAATCCATTTGTTCCAACGAATCTGAAAACAGAAATTAGATTTATGTGATATTCATGGATTAAAATCCTGAATTTATTTCCTTATATCACTCCCACTATCTTAGCTGAAATAACTGCCCGTTGTCTACTCTTTTATCATGAATGCTCAGCTACTTTGTTCTTGCAAAAGAACTTTAGCTTTCGAGTCAAATTACTCGGTTAAGAAAGTCTCTAAGGATTCATAGGTTAGTGATCCGAAATCACTTTCATTATCCTATATTTTCTTCGATTAATAATCCGGTTTAGTCTTTAACTTATTTAGTTTAGATGACTTACAATTGTAGACAAATACCTTCCCATTCTTGGCTTTCTTTAAAGGAAATGGCCTTGAACTTAGCAGTTCATTTGAGTAGGCAGTACTTGTAAACTGTGGGATGCCTAGTGAGATTGATACCAAATCATTCTCGTCATCTTTGAACCAATTTTGTTTTGTCTCTCGCTTATCACGAGTGACAGCAGTGACATACTTATCAATGTCACTTAAGTTTTTAGACTCAAAAGGAACATCCTCTTCCGAAAAATTAATTTTCATTTTTGATTTATGAGTTCAACGTTCTTGTTACTTTTCCACTTTTACGAAGTCATTATTAGTCAATATGTTTAGCAGTTTAGATACCTTGAGATGATATGTAGTTGCAAAAATAAATTATGACAGAAATATAAATCAAATCATACACCACAACATATAATAATTTTAGGAATAATAAACGTGATGTCATACATGCAGTTTATCCTACCATTCCAAGGATTTAATCTCACACCTCAGTGCCGCCGTAGGATAGGTCAAAGATATGACGATTAAATTGAGACAATCTCTCTCAACAATTACACCATTTAAGAATCGAACATCTTCTATTTAATTGTTCATTACCGTCCTTTTTCAGCCAAGATATTTTCAGAAATATCCTTGTGAGTGTGACCTGCTATTTTAGATTTTTAAGTACGCCCCGAGTGTGCCGCCGTAGGGTAGGTAAGTGACCCGACGAGTACTCAAAATTCTATCCTTTCGGAAACCAAGCCTTGAATTTTGATAGCGGTGAAGGCCATCCGTAGGGGGCGGAAATCAAAGCGGCACGAGGCGTCACCATTCTCTCACGTGCTTGTGTCAACAGTAGAGGCCGTGGGGTCGGTTGTCACATTCCCCGCTCCCATTCGTTATTTTGAAAATTAGGTAGTCTCTTTAGGATTTTAGAAATTTTATAATAATCCAAAAACAATATATCATGAATATTTAATATAATCCTCCCACTAGTTTATCGGTTCCAAATACCGTCTAACTAGTGTCACTATATTCACGATTTTCCAATTTTCTGGATTAAAATTCCTTTGTGTAGACGCTTTACCAATCACAAAGAATTTTATAATCCTAATACATTAGGACTTATGAATTTCCACCAAATCGAAAAACAATAAATCACAAATTTAAAGCTCCCACTAGTTTATCGGTTCCAAATACCGTCTAACTAGTGACACTATATTCATGATTTTCCAATTTTTCGATTATTTAGAAATCTCTTGTGTAGTCACTACACAACAATAATTCACCAATGAATTTTAAAGTCCTAATCTTGTCATGATAAAAATTTAGAATCTCAGAAATTTTCCAATAATCGAAAAACAATAAATCATGAAAAGAAATCACCAACTTATCGGTTCCAAATACCGTCTAGTTAGTGTCCTATTTTTTCATGATTTTCCAATTTTGATTATCAAAATTCTAATTTAGTCACTACATAAATAAAACCCCGAAGGATTAATAATCCCAAATTAAGTTTATCATGTGAATTTTATATCCCGATAAAATTCCGTTTCCTTTAATTAATTTAATTTATTTTTAATCCAAATTAATTATCGTGTTCATACATGTCTAATTAATGTCAATATTAATTTTCTACATGTATGCATATGCTAGGAGTGGAATTTATGAATATGATACATGTCATGGTTATATCACTTAAATAATCATAAAAGAAAATAAATGCGAAAAATAAACCACTGAGATGGATCATTGGTACACCCGTATCTAATCTATAAATTAAAAAATTAAACCCTACGTTCATAAAATTTCTAATCTTTAATGAACCCCCGTCGCTGCTTGGTATATAATTTTCTGGTCCAAATTTTCAATAAAAGCCCTTCTAGTTGAGTTGGTTGAAACTTCTTCTTTCTTCATCATCACCCGAGTTTGATTACCTGCTACCTTTCTTTTTTTTTCGGTATTTTTTTTTAAATCGTTTTTTTTCGAACTGTAAAAGAAAGAACAAAAATACGAACAGAAAAAAAATTCAGAATTTGATACGGCCAAAGGGATTTGAACTTGAGTCTGCATACAATTGAAACTGTGGCTTGACCACTATGATACAACTTTTCCTCCTCAAAGTCTTCGTCCGAATTAAATAAATATGTCTTCGGCCGAAATTAAAAATTGCAGAAAATTAAAATTACAAAAATAAATTACATGATATCCTATACCCAAAACCGGGTTTACAATATTTCTAACGGTAAACAGATACCAACCACAATCCATCTCGTCAACCAAAACATTCAATCGCATAAAAAATAAAAATAAAAAATTAAAAGATGTCATTTTATTCTATTCCACTCATTATTAATTAATTATGCTATCAAGATCGTAAAATCCCTTTAACCTTGCTCCGATACCACATACTATATATACAGAAACCCGAATCCGGATCCAATCCACAATTGGATCGTCAGATCTGATTCTCAGCACCGATCGAGACGCTCGATCATGCATAGCGGAAGCTACGAATAAATTCGCATGTGATTTTACCACGATTTGATTCGCATGAATAATTAATATAACTATAAGAAGGTGGAAGATTTACCCTTTAAAAGAGGATGAGTAAAGCAGTCGACCAAAAGGAGAAGCCGTGATCTTCCGAATCGTATCACAAAGCGATGACTGCTGGACGTCGATCCTCGCCGTAGAACCTCCTCGAATATGCCTCTTAATGACTAAGGCAAGAAACTAATTTTTCTTCCTTTTTATTATGATGGTGGCGCCAAAATTCTAGTGTAAATTGTAGGGGTGGCAAAAACCCCGTTTATCCCGACCCGACCCAATTTCCGACCCGTTCCCGACTCGTATAATCCCGACCCGAATTGATCCCGACCCAAAAATTCGGGAATTTACCCAACCCGAATTAATACGGGAATGGGATCGGGTTCAAAACCCAGTCCCGTAGAAATCCCGACCCGAATTTGTATTTTTTATTATTTTTTTAATATTTATATTTTATATGTAAATATCAATATATCTCAAGAAAATCGGAAAACCTGTCTTCTGTTTCCATTTTCCATTCTAGGGTTCTTTATTTAAAAAAAAAAAAACCGTGGCCGCCGTTCACCTCACCAAGGCCAAATCATCCAGCATCCTTCAATTTCTTTCTGTTTGAATTACTATTATTGTAATTTTGTTTTGATTATGGTGCATGAACTATAAACTTTGGTTTTGACTTTTGATTATGGTGTATGACTTTGAAAGTTTGCATTGTGAAATATGTAGTGTGTAAGTAGGAACTATGAAGTACAAACTATTGTTTTAACTTTTAATTTTGGTGTATGACTATGAACTATGATCAAGTTATTGTCGTCATTTTTATATAAAAACATGAATATATTTTAAGATCATATATTCGGGAAATTCATTCCCAACCTTTCGGGATCCCGAATTTATCGGGAACGGGTCCGGGAAGAAAAATAGAATCCTGAATCGAATCGGGTCGGAATCGGAAAGGTGTGTTACGGGACGGGTCCCGACCCGATGCCACCCCTAAAATTGTGTTAGGAGGAACTCTTTTTATATAGGAAAATAACCAGTCAAGAGAGA
Organism: Gentiana macrophylla; assembly: GCA_026214975.1. Lineage (NCBI taxonomy): Eukaryota > Viridiplantae > Streptophyta > Magnoliopsida > Gentianales > Gentianaceae > Gentiana > Gentiana macrophylla. The sequence continues at coordinate 14,474,904 of CM047813.1, forward strand.
GTTATCATTTTCACACCACAATTACCTAACACATAAGGAAAATATATTTTCCATAAGATAAGAGATAATTCCCAAAAAATCAATCTCTTATCTCTTTTCCATTAATTATCTAACAAATAATTAATTAATTACACACATGACATAATCTAGGAAAATTTCTTTTCCTAATTTATCCACATTGGTGCCCCACTTTTGTCATTTTTTTAATAGAAAATGTCTTTTTTTATAATTTTACATATTATTTACCAAATAAATAATATTGCATATTCATTAAATAGACCAATTGGTCTATTTAATTTATTCTCGAGGTTCCATAAAACGAGAAAACACTCGCATGTTAGGAGCCAACCCGGGGACCATAGACCTATAACCAGTAGCTCCGATAAATTGAATAAAATATTCATCGAACAGAATATTTCTATTCAACTTATTAATTCCGGAATTACGCCACCATAAATCCGAAACTGAACTCTATCGATTATAGATATAACTTATTCTCAAAACGTCGAGTCGATAAGTGTCCATTGATATAATCATTACATACAGACTAACCCTCCAAAGACTATCCGTATCGAAGCAGGAATATTTCTGTAAACCTTCTTCAATACATCTTATCCTTATTTACCATTAACCCACTAGTGATCAATTAGTTCATAACCAATACGAACTCCCGGGATCGATCAGTTTCCAGGATCAACAAATAAGAGGATTGTCTTTCTACTTCCCATAGGAAGGAATGGATTCCATATCTGTGAGACACACTTCTCACTCATTCCAGAATAGTGCCAACGTGAAAGTGATTCGGACCGCACCTCTTAGCGATCCTTAACGAACACATCAAACCCTATCTTGAAACAAACAGGAGTCTGTAATCACTTCAGGATTAAGGTTAATCCATATATGATCATCTTATGATTTAATAAGATTTCTCAATCACGGAATTATATGAGAAATGCAGATTAAATCGCTCCAGTCCTATATGACTACATCATATATAAATGCCTCACTTAGACAACCAATGTTGACGGTCCGCATATGACGGTCACACCATAAAGTGTTCTGGGTGCATTAATGGTGGTTTAATTAATAGACCTCATACCATGATTAAGTTCACCACGGACTAATAGTTCAAGTGTATCACCAAAAACTTAATCCTCATTTGTGACACATACTAAGTTATATGGCTACATATGATACGACTTGAGGTTTTTAACAGTGTATTACATATAAGCACAAAGCAAATAATAAGATGAAAATGAATCTGTCATTTATTAATTATAAAAACAATTACATAAATTATCTTTCGGGCGCTACTTCCAACATGAAGTTCGTACCATAGGTCACTACTACAATTCGACTCTTTTGGGACGACAAAAAGTCGTCCCTAATAAGCAAAAGTCGTCCCGTTTTTATGTTTAGGGACGACATGTAAATCCCAATGTGTCGTCCCTAAAACTCCGTCTCAAAAAATAGGAGGATTTTTTTGGAGGCGACATGTAAATCCCCTAAAGATCAAGCACAGCGTGGCAAATTTTGTATTCAAGCGGCGTGTCGCGTAAATTTGGGGACGACAAATGTAAATCACTAATAAAAATAAATTATTTAATTCAATTTATTTAATTAGTATATATAAATTGAATTAAATAAATTAACTTTACAATAAATATAATTTAAATCCATAAGCGAATTATAAAAAATTTAATTACGGTAGGGACGACAAATGTAAGTCCCTAATTTTTTTTTTTTTTTTTTTTTGAAAAATTGAAACGCATAACATTAACATGAATCAAAAATCATCCAAATAAACCAAAAATCATGAAAATGAACCAAAACTACTAGCTAGGGGATGAATAAACATAATAATAAAATGAAACAAAGTTATAAATCACGGTTAACCAACAGAATATTTAAAACAAAGTTATAAGTTATGTTTGTGATCCATCGTGTGTACCATTGCCACGATCCTCATCACCATCCTCATCACCATCATCATCATCATCATCATCAATGCCAAAGCGTTGTATTGTTTGTTTTGTTGTAGTGGGCGAAGAAGAAGTCTAGCATAGTCTTTTGTTTTGTTTTGGCTTTTTCAACTTTGCCAACTCCTTCTTGATCCATCTACTTGACATCACGGTGTGATGAAGTGGCCTGTTGGATAAGGATGGTATGGACGATCTTGATGCTCGTGAAATGGCCATCCGAGGCCCGCGTCCAACGTAGTAGTCGCGTCTGTCTCCCAACGCACTACTAAAAATCAAATCTTCTTCTTCTTGAGTCAGCTTTCTTGAGGTCTGGAGGCGATGTTGGGCGATAATACTCCAACATTCTCTACATTTATACCACAAATAATAAAAGTATGTCAAAAGCTATATGTATAGCTTGTATATATATATATATATATATATATATATATATATATATATATATATATATATATATATATATATAATTCTTTAGATACATACTTGTGAAAAAGAAAAAAAATATCACTTACATGGTCATTTTCGGCTTGAGCATCAACCCATGTCCCATCCGCATGTCGACGCACTTCCGCCCATAGATCTATGGGATCACGCTCAATGACATTCTCGCCGATAACTGTATCATTCTTTCAAATAAGAATACATATTATTAGTTATTAAAATTAAAATATAAAAAATATAAAGATATAAATGTTATTAGTTATCAAAGTATTTTTTTGTTTTCGTGTGTTTACGTTACTTACATCTTGTATGCCTTGATAACGGCGTTGGTCGATAGTCTTTCGCCCGTGTGTGCCTTTCTTGTTTCCACGAGAATTTTGGGTATTCATTTCTGATTTCTCCTGTTTAAAAGGAAGAACAAAAGTCATATAGACAAGATAGATAATTTATATAGACCTATCGATTATTAATTTACCTGAAACTCAGGTGAATAGAAATAATCTAAATACTTGTCCCAATCGTCATCCAATGGGACATCTCGATGTCGTGGGCAAGGCACTTCATCGTCCCCATGATCTTGTTCCCATTCTTTTACATGCGTGCTCAACCGATTTTTCCATCTTTTGTACAAAACGCCGGCGTTCTCAAGCACGAGCGTCTTTGATGTTCGAGTTCAATATTATCAAAATGTCACGAGAAACAATATATATATATATCACTTATATATATATATATGTATATATATATTTACAACTTGCAAGTGTTAATTATAAAAATCGCACCCTCATCTCCTCGAAGAGTAAATTCTTCGATTGTTTATCAACATCCCGCCAAGTTGGAAAATAAGGTTTAATATGGCATCTTATTGCCTTTCCTAAAGCGGATGATAGTTTTCCGTGGTATTTTCCAACATCATTCCGCATTTTAGGAAATCGTGGATGCCATACTATTGGGAGTTTGTTTACCCCTGTTTTTTTTTTCTTTCTCGAGGCAAGCCCCTTGGCAAAGGTGCAGCGTTCCCTCTCTTTTACGCTTTCGGGGCCTCTAATTGACATCATCGGTGATTTGGTCAATATAATCATCTGCAATAAAACACGAATAGAATGAAAAAATATACAAGCGGTAATTATAAAATTTGAATAGAATGAAAAAAAAAAAAAAAGATTATTACATACCGTCCTCACAATCAGCAGTATCCTATTCGGATTTTGATGTGGTGGGCGCTTGAACCACCAGCGAGACCAAGACAAGCCATGTAAATAACTTTTGAATAAAACAATCGGGAGTTAGGCTTAGTGTTTACATATCCAAATATAACAAAGCAGTGTTTAGTTGTGAATAAAAATACAATAGACAACATTCATCAAAAAAATGAATAGTTTGATAGGTTTACATATCCAAATCTTAAACTAACAAGCAGTGTTTTGTTGCAAATAATAAATACAAGAGACAACATTCATTAAAAAATGACTCGTTTGATAGGTGAACGCTCATAATCACTAATCGATGGTCTTTGATCACAAAGACCACCCAGTACCATTTTTTCATTTGGGTAGGAACAGCACCCTTTGAGGACCTTTTGTATGTTATGCTTATCAATAAGCACATACTTGTAAACCATTTCAATCCCAAATCAAATAACTAGCCTAAACTCCGATTTCTAAACTAAAATCATCAACACATTAACCTTAATTTTCAACACAGGTTGTAAACCATTTCAATCCAATGGTCATGTCTAGTTTCATACGTGTTAAGTGTTAATAGACAATTTAAATACAAGCTATCAACTATAAGGCAAAGTATTGCATAGATTCTACATGTGCAAGGAAAGCGAGATTTTCTGTAGATCTCGTAACTACGGGGTTTGCAATAGATCCCACAACTATTGAGGTTTGCGGTAGCACCTCTAACTACTGTGACGACTGAAGCAATATCCTTGTTTGCTAACCCGGCGACTACAATATCTTGCTCGGAAATTACCGTCTCAACGTTGCTGTAATTCAAAAGCCACAAATAACTTATTACTCTCTTGTAGCAAGACAACCAAAGACAAATAAATAGCACAAGAGGCAGGAGCATAAGCTTTCGTTATTAGAAGCATCAGAACAACACCGGCAGGAGAGGCGAAAAACTTCGAAGCGATTGCTCGGCAACCACCTAACAAAATCGTAACTAAGAATGGTATATAATAATATACACATACACATATTACACCCCCTATTTTTATTCAAGAAATACCGTTTAAGTAGACAATTGGCATTTTGTTCGGATCTTACGATTTGATCTTATAGACACAGGAGCGATTAAGTACAAATGTGAATACTCGATATTTTTCGGTGTAACAAGAGATCTCCGTTTCATATGATCAATGGTTTACAAGCGCAGTATCATGACATGATCAATTTTTTTATTTTTTCAAGATGCCAAATGTTCCCCGATGGTGAATGCAATATTGATCCCAGTGGTAATCTAAGCTAAATATGAGCAGAACAAAGAAAAGCAACTAATTTTTACATTCTTTGCAAAATGATGGTCTTTGTCTGGCGGGTGTGGTCAACACAATGGTTATATGCAAGAAATTAGCACAACAAAGAAAGTATGTGGTAAACAAACGATGGGTGTGTCAGGTTATAACACCTTAATTTGATAATTATCCAGTCAAATGCAGCAGAAATACAGAAAGATAGCAGGAAAATGAAGAAAATGTAAGGTAGAGGAGAAGAGAGAAATTCGATTGAGAGGGGAAAAAGATAACAAACATTACACACTCTCCATACACCTATCATCCCTCCATATATCCTCCTCAAGATCTAACAAACCTCAACAACCAAGAAAGAGAAAAAAGCGACAACAACACAACTATCTAGGCATACATTTCTTTGATAAACTCGTCCGAGGGGTAGTTTAGGACTTTTACATAATAAAATAGAAATAAAGCAAGTGGTAAATAGAAATAACATACGAGTCTTGTCTGCGTCGAGTTAGTCCGATGGGTGAGCTAACTTGCAAGAAAGCAATTAAAGATATATGAAACAAAAATTAAAGATAAATTACGAAAGTAGAGGCTGCAAGGCGGTGGAAGTGCAATTTTTGGAGGAAGTGCGGCTGCGGGACGGTGGAGGAGGTGCGAGCTGCGGGGACGGTGGAAGTCTTGGTGCGAGTCCACTGGTTTATTCTTTGCACGTGGTTTGTGGTTCAAGGTGAAGGAGAGGAGGTGGCTGTGGTTGAAGCCGGAGGAGAGGAGGAGGGAGAGGAGGTGGTTGTGTGCGGAGGAGAGGAGGAGGAGAATGAAAAATTCGAAATGGAGAAAAGCTCCTCTCTGCAATGTATTCTAATTTAGGTTAGATTATTAGGGACGACTTTTCTATCTTTAGGGACGACATTGTCGTCCCTTTAACTTAAAAAAAAATTGGCGCTAAACCTTTCCCCCCAAATTTTATCAGATTTTAGATTATTTTTGTTTTAAAGGGACGACAATGTCGTCCCTTTAAATATAATTGTATAAATTAAATCATTTAATCATTTATTAAACATTATTACTTTTAAAAATTTTATGAATTGAACATTATAACGAGACTCGGGTTTTAAGACTAATTAACGAGACTCGGGTTTTAAGACTAATTAACGAGCCTCGGGTTATAAAAAATTTTATTTTTCGTTGATAATAAATTTATAACAATAGTATTTTATTTTTCGTTCATAATAGTATATAGTACGTCTTATCACAATGATCGATAATGAACCCCAAAATTCAAAGCGATCGTTCAATAACGAACGCGACTCTTAACTCATTACGCACGATAACGATCGAACAAACCATAGTCGATACTACTATCACAATGATCGATAATGATAACGATGTAACTCATTCGCTCGATAACGAACCCTTATATTCAAATCGATTGCTCGATACTTGAACCCCGAATTCAAACTTGATATTGATTGATCGGTATTGAATTCAAGCCCGATGCTCGTTACTTAGTCAAACTCGAGATTGATTGATCATTATTGAATTCAAGCCGAGACTCGTTACTTAGGAAATTATTGATTTCAAACTCAAGATTGATTGATCATTATTGAATTCAAACCCGAGACATTGTTGATTTCTATATTGATAAATTTATAATAATTTTATATTAATCAATTTATATTGATCCATTCGTGAATTCAAGCCCGAGACTCGTTTTAGTGAAATGTTGATTTCAAACTCGATATTGATTGACTAGTATTGAATTCAAGTCTGATGCTCGTTACTTAGGCAATTGTTGATTTCAAACTCGAGATTGATTGATCAATATTTAATTCAAGCCTGATGCTCGTTACTTAGTGAAATGTTGATTTCAAACACGATATTGATTGATCATTATTGAATTCAAGCCCTAGTACTACACATATTGATTTCAAACACGATATTGATTGATCATTATTGAAATCAAAAGAAAAAAAAGATTTAAAAGAAAATATGTTGACCACCTAGAGCTACCTATAACTAGCGAAAGACACCTAGTATAAGACTACATGAGAAGACAACTCCAAATTTATTCGCTTTGGAAGTTGAAGTTGAAATGATAATTACTAAGTACTACAGGAGCATTTCTACTTGAGTTGTTTCCATTCATTTTAATCAATTTTTGGTTTATTATCTTCTTTCTTTCATACATTTCTAGATATTTCGATTGCCTTGTATGTAAATGAGTCGATATCTACATTCTTTGAAATATTTACTATGGATACAATAGTATTAAGAGCTTTGTCTTGTACATAACAAAGATTATCATTAGTTATTTGATGTCAGCCACACTAATTCCATTTATGCTCGTTACTTAGCTATAGGTAGCTCTAGGTGGTCTACTTATTAATCAATCTCGAGGTTGATTTCAACATCGAGATTGATTAACGATTAGTGGTTTTCAAATCTGTGGCTCGTTACTTATAAGTCAAATGTTGATTTCAAACTCGAGATTGATTGACAAGTAGTGATTTTCAAACCCGAGTCTCGTTACTTTTAAGTCAAATGTTGAATTCAACCTCAAGATTGATTAATAAGTAGACCAATAAAACCCAATTCTCGTTACTTATAAGTCAAATATTGATTTCAAACTCGATATTGATTAATAAGTTGTAAATTCAAACTCAATGCTCGTTACTTATAAGTCAAACTCGAGACTCGTTACTTATAAGTCAAATGTTGATTTCAAACTCGAAATTCATTAACGAGTAGTCATTTTCAAACCCGATGCTCGTTACTTTTAAGTCAAATATTGAATTCAACATCGAGATTGATTAATAAGTAGTAAATTAAAACTCAATCCCGTTACTTATAAGTCAAATGTTGATTTCAAACTCGATATTGATTAACGAGTATTCAATTTAAAATATTAAATATAATTTTTAGATACAAAAATATAATTATTAAATATTAAATAAAAATTTTAGGTTAAAAATTTGAATTTTAAATATTAAATATAAATTTTAATAAAACAAAATCATTTTTAATAAAAAAAAACATTTTTAATAAAACTTTAATTTTTAGGGACGACATATGTCGTCCCTAAATATATTTTTTATAAAATAAAATCATTTTTAATAAAAAAAATCAATTTTAATAAAAAAGTTCGTTTTTTAGGGACGACAAATGTCGTCCCTAAAGTTTTTTTAATAAAACAAAATCATTTTTAATTAAAAAAATCAATTTTAATAAAAAAACATTTTTAGGGACGACAAATGTCGTCCCTATAAATTTCGGGTAAAATTTGCCACTTATGGATTCCACGTGGAAGGCGCGGAAATTTAACTATTTTTAGGGGCGACAATGTCGGCCCTAAAAACAAAGAATAAATCCCCAAAAATTTAAATTTCTCATATTTAATTAATCGAACGTTGACCGATCTTTAGGGACGACATGTCGTCCCGAATAATCTTTATTTTGGGACGACAAATGTCGTCCCTAAAAATACGGTCTCTAAAAACCAAATTTGTTGTAGTGGGTGTTGGAATTGGAACAGTGGAACTAAAATTCACTTTAGGAAAGAATTTGACTTTGGAAGAAGTTCTTCATATGCCGGATATGGCGAAGAAGCTGATTTCTGGAGATCACTACAAGGCAGGGTTCAAGCTTGTTTATAAATCTGATAATCTTATTGTATCTAAGAATAATACTTTTATTGGTAAAGGGTATTCATGTAATAGAATGATCAAGATGAATGTAATAAAAAGTATCTTTGCTTATGTTGATGATTACTTATCTTTATGGCTTGCAAGATTAAGACACACAAATTACAAGTCTGTTAAAAACATGCACAACCTAGGCATTATTTCAAAATACACATATGATAATGTTGAAAAATCTCATATATGTGTTCAAGGAAAAATGACATGTAAACAACATAAATATGTAGAACGCGCATCTGAATTACTTGTCCTTATACACTCAGGTGTTTCTGATTTGCATAGCAAAGTTTCACGTGGAGGACGTATATATTTGTGACCTATATAGATGATTTCTCAAAATATGCTTATGTGTATTTACTGAAAAGTAAGATGAAGTGTTAAGTAAATTTCTAATTTTTAAAGCACAAGTTGAAAATCTATTGAACCGAAAAATTAAGGTCTTACGTTCTAACAGAGGAGGAGAATACCAAGTAACAGAATTAATAAAATTTTGTGAAGAAAATGGTATTGTCCATGAGTTTACTCCACCGTATTCACCAGAATCGAATGGAGTGGTAGAATGGAAAACCCGAATTTTAACACCATGCCACGTGTGGTCGGATTTCACCATGCCATGTGTCACGCATATAATCCCCAAGCAGAATAGGAAATGTATTTAAGATCCTAACTTTAAGGGCCATAACGTTAATAAAAAGTATCTTTGCTTATGTTGTTGATTACTTATTTTTATTTCATGCTAGATTAAGACACGTAAATTACAAGTCTGTTACAAACATGCACAACCTAGGCATTATTTCAAATGCACATATGATAATGTTGACAAATCTCATATATGTGTTGAAGGAAAAATGACATGTAAAAAACATAAATATGTAGAACGCAAATCTGAATTAGTTGTCCTTATACACTCAGATGTTTCTGATTTGCATAGCAAAGTTTCACGTGGATGACATATATATTTTGTGACCTTTATAGATGATTTCTCAAAATATGCTTATGTGTATTTACTGAAAAGTAAGATGAAGTGTTAAGTAAATTTCTAATTTTTAAAGCACAAGTTGAAAATCTATTGAACCGGAAAATTAAGGTCTTACGTTCTGACAGAGGTGGAGAATACCAAGTAACAGAATTAATAAAATTTTGTGAAGAAAATGGTATTGTCCATGAGTTTACTCCACCGTATTCACCAGAATCGGATGGAGAGGTAGAACGGAAAACCCGAACATGATTAGATATGATAAATTGCATGTAAATTAGTTCTGGTTTATCTATCAATGGTTGGGTGAAGCACTTTTAAGCGCATGTTATATTCTTAATAGGATTCCGAAGAAAAAGATTAGTAAGACACCTTATTAGTTATGGTTTAATCGGACACCTAATATTAGTCGTCGAATGGTTTGGGGATGTCTTGCTTACGTAAGAAAACCAAAACATGAGATTACTAAATTAGGTAGTAAAACATATAAAAGTGTTTTTGTTGGTTATGCAAAGAATAATACTGCTTATAGATTTCTAAAACTAGAATCTTATGAAATTATCGTATCAAATGGATGTGAAAACGGCTTTTCTAAATGGTGATTTGGAGGAAGAAGTATGTATGGAACAGCCCGAGGGAATTGTTTCACCGGGACAAGAAAAAAAGGTTTGTGAAACTCAAACAAGCCCATATGCAATGGCATGTAAAGTTCAATAAAGTAATGTTGGATAACGGCTTCAAAGTCGTTGAAGCAGATAAGTGTATATACTCTACATATAGAAATGATGCATGTATTATTTTTTGCTTGTATGTGGATGATATGCTCATCTTTGGTCGAAATATAGAATCCATAAAAGAGACAAACCAATTATTGGACTCTAACTTTGATATGAAGGATGTGGAGGAAGCAAACGTGATCTCAGGGATCAAAATAATAAGGAAAGATTGATTCATATCATTAAATCTATCTCATTATATTGAAAATATCCTTAAAAAATTATGGTCATATGGGCCACAAGCCTGCATCTACACCCATAGATCCTGGTATCAAGTTAATGAAAAATATTAGTAGATGCTATGACCAATTACACTATGCAAGTGTATTAGGAAGTCTTATGTGTGCTATGCATTGCACATAACATGATATAACATATGCAGTTGGTATATTATGTCGTTTCACTAGTAACCCAGAAAAAGAACATTGGAATGTGATTTGCTAACTTCTGAAATACTTGAAAGGAACAATTGATTACTGATTACAATATTGTGGGTTTTCTGATGTACCTGAAGGGTACAGTGATGCAAGTAGGAATAACATAAAATCATATTCAAAATCCACCACCGGATGGACTTTTACCATAGGAGGTGCAACTGTATCTTGGTGTTTGAAGAACCAAACATGTGTTTCGGATTCGACTATGTTAGTAGAGTTTATTGCATTGGTAGAGGCAAGTAAAAAAGCGGAATAGCTGAGAAATTTATTGATTGATATTCCTTTATGGGAAAAGGCATCTCCAGCAGTAATGATACAGTGTGATAATAAAGCTACTTTGTAATCAGTAGAAATTAAGACTTACAATGGTAAGCAACGACACCTCAGCCTGAGACGTCAGTCGCTTCGTGGATTACTAAAATAATGAGTAATCTCTGTTGACTATGTAGAGTCAAAGAATAACCTAGCATATCCTTTGATGAAAGGACTGCAAGAGAAATGATAGCGAAAACAACGAAAGGAATAGGATTAAGGTCTATGCAACAATGAGTTAGCTTTGACAGGAACCCTACTCATGTAATGAAATATAAATAAAGTTCAAAGGGTACAAACAAATTAAAGTCTAACTAGAACAAGACACTAGAGAATTTGATAAATCTCATTCATGAAATCTCTAGTGTGAGTAAATATTGTATGGTAAATGATGAAAATTGTTCTTAATAAGTCCTATTGTCGGAGAAAGTGACTCTCAGTATCACTTTAAACGGACATACCTATATGACTGTGAAAGTCAGGTCTCTTTCTATGAGATATAAACCGTCTCTGGAGCACTCATGAATTTTAGGATATAACGCATGTCCATTGCGTTGGAACAAAGAGACAATCTTTTATCGGAATAGTATGTGTGATAACTCTAGTTGCATCACAATGGGGTCCTTGGGTTCTAGTTGCGTTCGCCATAGCACCTAAATGAAACTTTGGTCATTTACACTAAGTGAAAATTCAAAGCCAAAAGCTACTTTTATTTATGTACAATTTCCTACAATGACGCTTAGTCCGTGTCTGCATGAACTACGATGGCTTGATCCCCACAAGGGTATGTAGGCAATCACTTTGGTGATGCAGCCGCTTCATTTTTTTTACGTATAAAATATTTTTCTGAATAAATATGGGAAAATTGTTAGACATATTTTTTTAGTGGGGAGATATTCATAAATTATATATTTTTTACGAGTTTCCGTAACAAAACAGGGTTGAAAGTGAAGTGATGCGATTCACATACATGCATCTACGAAATGATGTGATTCAGATACATGCATCTGCGAAGTGATGCGATTCGGATACATGCATCTGCGAAGTGATGAGATTCAGAAACATGCACCTACAGAGATTTAATAGCAAGTATGGTTGTGGTCATCCCTTGAATTAAATACACATAAGTGAATAACATAAAGTGAAAATTGTAACAGAATAAGCATGAGTTAAAAGGCAAAGCTTCGTACCTGTTGAAATATCATCTCTCCCAAAAGCATAAGCTGATGGGGATGTTGATAATTAACATCTTAACACGCCCCTCAAGTGTGGGTCATCTCTGCAACACTTGCACAATCTTTATCTTAAAGATTTCAACACGCCCCCTCAAGTGTGGGCTATCTTTCCAACACTTGCACAATATAAATGGAGAAAATAATGTTGACACCGGGGTTCGAACCCATGACCTCTCGCTCTGATACCATGTTGAACTACCCGTCTCTCCCAAAAACTTAAGCTGATGGAAAAGTTGATAATTGACATCTTAACAGTATCAACAATATGAATGTGACGGCCTTCAGAGAAACCTTTGTATTTCGGAATCAAAGGTGGTTTTATACCCCACACTGTTACATCCCTGATTATGGTGGGTTTACATCATGATCGATATGTCATAAATTAGAATTAATGATGAAAAAGTATCTTGTATAACTCGTTATATCACAACCGTCATGAAAAAAATTTAGGCCTTAATTCTATTCATGAAGTTAGACTATGTAGATTAATCTGCACCCCATTATTTCATCTCAAATAAGTCAATATAGATCGTAAAGTTTCAAGTCGAAATTAATTTGATTGGATCAAATTAAACCACCTAGTCTAACTGCATAAATGAAGTTTAGCGTCCATGACTCAACCAACCGTTGTTGTAGTAGAATATCTAAATTCAATACTTTCATGTTCTGCATTCATCATGTTTGGCCAGAAAGTGAGATCCTAAGTTTAGAATGTCTCAGATTCGAATCCCTCTGAAGGCAATAATTTGAGAGTCATCCGGAGTATTACATTAGCCGGTGAAGTGGGGGAACCAATTCAATTTCATTGCTACCATCTTCATCCCGACCACGTACTATAGCTGTCATGGACTTTGATCTTTATTTTTATTTTATTTTTTTGCAGTAGTTGATCTTTATTTTTTTAATGATAGTTTCGCTAGAACCAGGACCAAGAGGGATACGCATCTTATGATTTCAAAACGAAACCGAAATTCGTGGCTTAAATTTATCGTCAAATTGAACCTATTTTTTTCCCGATTGAAATAGATAGCTTTTGCTAAAAAGGTGGGTAAATGATTGGTGTATATGTGGTTGACGTTGACTATGTTTATGGAATTGCAACAAATTCTATTATTGTTTTGGAATAGAAATGATAGAACTATGATTTTTTTTTCCGAAGGTTTAAGGCCAACTTTATGAAATAGATCTACGTTCGCAATACTTTAAGAAAGTTTTTGATGTTTTTAACTTTGGAGTTCTGATGGGATCTGGTGCATTAGTGCTGGTATGATCGCATCCAGTTTTTGAAGTTTTTAATTAGCTTAAAAATTCGGAACCGATTTAAGGGTGATGTGAAATCTATAAAAAGGCTCCGGGAGCCTTAGACATCAAAATTTTGCATTTTTTGCTCCAGTGAAGCAGCTCCAGTCGGTTTCCCTACCAGTGTGGTCGGGAAAGCGCCCCGGTCGAATCCTGGAGCTCAATTTGATTGTTTCCGGATTGGTTTTGCAGATCACAGTGGTGATTTCGAAGCTGATCAAGTTGCAGTAGCAATTTCGGTTTATGAATCATCTTTTGTAGGTAAAAGTCTAACCTTTTAATACAAGTCCTTGCATTTGATCTTGTTTAGGTTAGAAAATCGTAGTATTCATGTTAGATTCGCTTCTTGCTTGTAGATTCCCATAGATTTGAAGGATAGTCGCAGTTCGGTTCGTAGTTTCGGCTTTTGAAAAGGTAAGGATGTCTTCTTATAAAAAAAACTCACTTTAAAGATCATGTTTTCACTTAAAGTACCTTTTTTTTTTCTTCTGGATATGCATGAATCTGGACATTAATATGTTTGTGAAGTAGTTGCCGGATACCTGTGGTTCAGGAAACAGACCTGAGAGCTTGGTCAGATCGGTTCCCCTAGCAAAACTGTCAGGAAACCGACCCTGTCAAACTCCAGGATACGACTTTTGGCAGTTTCTGTGATGTACGCTGTAATATGCAAGTATTATAGGTTTTCTGGTAATTTTCCGAATATTTTATGCGTTTTGTTATAAGTAGTGGAGATAGGTTGGATGTATGGTGTTGATATGACCTTTGTTTGATCACATACGGTAGATACGGACTTAAATCTGAACTTATATGCTCTTTATGTGCCCTTTTGTGGTTATGTGACTGCCTGAATATTCATGGTAGTGTACAATTATTTACCCAGCAACGTATTGAACGGAATACTATGATTGAATATCATGTCGGATGAAAGAATAGTTGTATTTCCCATGTTGTATTTAGACAATACCACATGAGGTACCATGATTTTATGTGTCACGTTGGGTGTATGACTAATCATGTTATTTGTTGCAGTGTGCCCTTATTCTAGGTGGTAGCATGTGTTGTACCCTTAACTATACGGTAATACATGTTGAAACATATAAAACATGAATATGAATAATGAACCGAGAACATGAATAAGTTAGGTAAATAGTTAATGAAAGTAAACGAGTGTGTGCAAGATCAACCGCAGTAGTTAATATGACATGTTTTTACGCACTAGATAATATATGTTTGCAAAGTAGATTTCCTTATGAATCAAAGTTATGTCTTTATACTATTTTATAAACTAGGTGATGTAGATTAATATCATGTCTTCCGGAATTCGACAAACATGAATATCCATTTTTTTATCTTATACTCCTTGCTAAGTTTAATGCAATAGCTTACTCCATTGTTCCGAATTAGAAGGTGATGACCGTTTTATATCATACCAACTTTGATCGACACAGTTTGTACCGAGTCGGTTATAGTATAAACTGGCGAGCAAGGTCGTAATCCCACAGGGAATCTAGTTAAGTACAAAAGCTAGCATCATCTCGAGTTCAGATCAATATAGTGTGCGGGGAGGTTATTAAACTAACAAGTCTATTTCTACAATGATTAAGCTACGACGGGAGTTTTAAACGATTAAAAGGAATAGCCGAGAAATGATCCAATCAACTACTTTCAAACCCTAGCTATATCCTGAAGTGTTCTTGAACTACCTAAACATTCTCGATATTATTAAATGACGATGTCGCTCTCCTATTTCGAAAATAGACATTGTTCAATAATCTATCCTCATATGTTAGATTCAATAGTCGATGACCGGATTTAACTGACCTAACACGATCTAAGCTCTATGAAATGCTCATCAACGTTGATATAAACCTCACACACGAAATCGAATCTAAACAACTCGGTTTGTTTTACACGGTGATTCTAGAACCCCGGTTCCCGTACCCTCTCACAAAATACATTAATAAAGACGATACGTGTAATATGATTGTCGAGTCGTGAATTCCATTAACGTGATCAAGCATAAGTTCTAGAACTACTAGAACATCAAGAACTGCCATTTAACACATCAAGAACACCCCATACAACAAGCTAGGGTTCGATTTTGAAGATTATCGTATAACTCGGCTATTAAGTGATTAGCTACTCATTCTAACTACAAAAGCACAAGAACTCATCAAAGAACATATACATGCAATCACAAGATAGAGAAAATAAATACATCTTATTAAGAACTAAGAAGAAACATTCACATGGAAGAAAACCAAAGTAGTCAACAAATTAACACCATAATTCCGTAATTATCATCGATCCATGCTTGATTCTACAAGAAAGATGTTAAAAGTAGCTTACAACCTATTCTAATGGTGTTTGGAAGGTGAAAAGTCACTTTACTTGGTTTGGAGCTCGATGGAGAAGAAGATGATGATGTAATTCCACTCAAAATGCCTTTTATAGTGGGGTTGGTTCAAGTGGCGAGATAACATCAAGACGCGCTGCGTGCCCATGATTATAGGCATGCGTCCATCACCGAATTGATCAGGATCTAGGGTTAAGGTTCTTCTATGGGCGTGGGCCTAGCTCACGTAGGCGTGTGCCTATCAGCAGGGAAAAATCCTCCAAACTCTTTGTTCATGTAGGCCTGCGTGTACAGTTCCATAGGCGTGCGCCTACCATCTTTTTTTTCCAAAATTGAACTTTTCACCATTCCAACGCTCCGAATCGCACTTTCCTGGTATATCGTACACCTAGTTCCTGAAAAATACCACAAACGATACCACACATAACCCCAATGGGAGAGTAGGGTGGCCCAGAATATAATAAATACACCGAAAATGGACGAGAATCCTGGACTATATGTCCTACATCTTGTAAATATCGAGATGGTGCATAATGCGTTGAAACCAAGCCAAATGTCATTGGAATTAAGTAAAATGAGTCAAAACAGGGTATAAAACACGTAGGAAAGAAGAGTCGAGTTGACTCTCATCAGAAGGTATGCGAGTTCAGAGAGAGTTTGATGATAAGTTTGGAAAGCAAGCTTAAAGATGAAGTAAATGAAGTTCTTGTAAGTTTCAGTAGTTTATTTTTAGCAGTTGTTCCTTTGAATAAGACATGTGTGCCCAACAATTATCGTAGTTTCTTTTTTTAGTTATGTTGGTTGTATGAGATTCTAGCAGTTGTTTCAGTTATGTACGATTTTCGTTTGACAATAGTTGTATCATGTGTTGAGTTGTTTTTATGGATTTGTTCCTAAGTCTCACCTTGTTCTTTATCTTCCGTGTCCTATTTTATAAACTACGATATTATGTCGACTTTTGAAGTTTTTTTGTAAAAGTCACGCACCAATCGTTTCATTTGTGAATAATATCTCGTGATATCAGAAGCGAGATGTTACAATAAGAAACTAATAGAAATGAGAGTTTATGTCTTACGATACCCATACTAATATAAGAATCTTTATAAATTATAAACATGATAAAAAGTGCGGTATAAAAATAAAAATGGTAAGACATACTAATAAGAGCACTTGCAATGAGATATTTCATTATTCATATCTAAGAAGAAAAAACACTGCAAAGCATACTCTATTTTTTCATCGTGAAATACAGATTATGTAAAATCTTTGGCATTCATTAAGATTATGCAAAATTTTCTTTATATCTATCACATTCAACCAAATTCTATAAAATTTATAAGAAATCTAATTCATTTCATCCTAAATAAATAATCAGAATGTAAATTCGAAAAATGTCTATATCGTAAAATCGTATAATAGAATATCCGTCAAAAGTATCTGACACAAGAGCTTTAATCCCATGTGTGAAAAACTTCATTCTACAAAAACAGTTCTAAAAAAAAAATACAATATTAGAAAAGACAGAATACTTAGCTAACGTTAAATGAATATTAGTCTATATCAAAGTAAGCAAGCAGCAATTAAAGTAAGTTTTGATGGTATAAACTTGAATATTCTAACCACCACGTGACTTGCGATTCAGATGTATTTTTCCTCTCCTGATTCGAGCTTATCCTTGGTCAATAATTCTCCAGTTAATTTGTAATATATATATATATATATATATATATATATATATATATATGAAAGGATATGGTTGGTATGCTTAATCATGTTACGTAAATCTAATGTTTATATAATTGATACGTTACAAGACTAATTTAATTTGGATGGGTTAGAATTATTAATTATGATGGTTGTCTGTTTATACGAATTATCTAACAAGTTGCTATAGAAGCAAAAAAGTAAACACTACAAGCTGCAATGATTCAATATTTATAAATGTAAAACTTTCTCATTATATACTTAAACGTCTCATTTATTTTTCAATGTTTCTATACATATATGGTTAAATTTAGTATCAACCCCAAAAACTAATATATATAAGAGAGAATGAGGAAAAGTCTTTTTTAATTACAAAATAAATAAATAGAGACACACTCATTTTTTAGTTGTAAAAAAGCGACAAACATTTTAGATTGACAAAACTAACCTTTTTAAAAAGGACAGCGTATAAACATTTGATTCATGTTACAAAATGAACAAACATTCGCTTTACATGTTTGTTTTTTTTTTCAAACAACAAATAACTTTTGATTTCTAACTCCGATCATCGAAATTTTTCACCAAAATTCATTTTATTTTTTTGCTCTTTAATTTGAGCCCAAATACGATACTCTTCCGACGTATATTTTGAAAGTCGAAAAAATATTTGTATTAACCGGAGCGCTATTTCTTATAAACGACCAGTAACTTTTGATTTTAACACCGATCATCAAAATTGTTTCACCAAAGTTCATATTTTTTTTTATCTTCATTTTGAGACCGCGTTTGATACCTTTCGACGTAGTATTTGAAAGCCGAATTTAATCGCAGATTTACACTAACACGATGATCGATGTCGATGTAGTATCGATGATCGATAGTACCGATGTCGGTAGTATCAATATCATGAGTATCGATGATCGATGATCATTTAAGGCTTAATTCAAATGACTACTTCAAGGCACACATATCCGCTCATACAAGGCTCATTTAAGGTTTAATTCAGTGCCGACACAATATCATATAAGCGCCATATAAGGCAAAAAAACCTTCAACAAAATGCTTCTTGCATATTTTCCTCATATTTGCAGAGAAGTAAAGCTCCAATATTTGCATATCTCTCTTAAATTATCGGCAATAATTATGTAAATTAAGACCCAAATAAACATCAAAATGGCAAACCATAATGGAAGAAAGAACAGTCTAAAAAAAAGAACAATGACATAAGAATAAAGCTCCAATCTTTACATATTCCACTCAAATTAACACCAACAACAAGCGTAATTCAACAACAAAAATAGTGAAAAGTAATACCCAAACTTTGTAATTCCCCCTCAAATCAAGACACCATAATAGCATAAAACAAAAAAATGGCGAAACGAAAGCCCCAAAAAGAAATGGAACAAAATATACAACTAATAAAATAAGGAGACTACTTCAAGGCGTAGTAATCAAGATCATTTAAGGCTTAATTCAAGTGACTACTTCAAGACACACATATCTCGGCTCATATAAGGCAAATTATCGTCATCGACATCGACATCATATCATATCGCGATCGAGCATCATCGATCATCGAGCATCGATATCGATCGCGATCTTGATCGTCGGCGTCGACGTCGATGTCGATGTCGATGTCGACATCGATCATCGTCATCGAGAAAATAAGCTAAAGCGGTTTCCATGTGGGAAGTAAACATTAATTTAAGGAAATTATGTGGGAAGTAAACATTAATTTAAGGAAATTATGTGACTTGCATTCCCACATGAATGCATAAAATGTAAATGTGAACTATTTTAAACTCACAGTCATTGTTAAGTCTCTCCTAGTCGCATCTTGGTTACGTGTCACCTCTTCGATTTTCTTTTGTCTTCTTTCATATTCCACCGTAATATTACGATTGAGGAAGAGAATGGAATTGGCTTGAGAAGTAACATCACTTATGGCGACTTCAAGCTCCTCAATGGTAGTAGGCAACTCACGGAATGCTTGTTCCCGTTAAGGGTCATTTTAGCAAAAGAATCGCTTCATTAAAAGCCGATTCAAGTCGTAACTTAAGTCCCTTCACTTCTTTTTTACAAGATTCAAGATTCAATGATGCTTCCATGGTAACCTTCTCATGTTGTTTCATGCTGCTTTCCAACCTTTTTTATCTTTCCTGAAAGTTAAATTGAGGCCATGTTATATTCAGCAAAACTTTTTCTTTGAGCTACAGCTTCGATTAGTAAATCCTTCATTTCAGTTGGAGAAGTGTTTGTTGAAACGGTAAAGAGATTAGGACTAACTGTACCTGTTTGGTAACTATAATCATGTAATGAAGAAGTGTTTGTTGAAAAACTTGAATTGCTATAACAATCATATGCAGGACTACTTGGAGATGTTTCTGTATCAGCTGGGCGTAGAGATGTTAACTTTCCTTTTGAAACGACGTAAACATTGCAAAACCTTGGACACAATTGGGACATCTTTGAGGACAACCGCTTTCCTCAAATTTTCCCCACCCACACCCAAAAACAAAAAAACACCTTTATCATTCACATGAGGCAAACTGATGAAGAAATGGATGTTATTTCTGTCAAGACAGGTTGACTCAGCTGGTAATAACGAGTCACTTCTTTCGTATGGCGATTCCCAAAGCTTTTCTACTCCTTTTCCTCCGATAAAAACCGTAGTCGTTCTAGTCATGGAAAACCGCTCCTTCGACCACATGCTCGGTTGGATGAAGAAGCTGAATCCAGAAATCAATGGAGTCACCGGTTCAGAATCGAATCCGATGTCAACAAAGGATCCGAAATCGAAGCAGATCTTCTTCGGGAATAAATATCATTTCGTGGATCCGACCCGGTCACTGCGTTTGAGCGATTCGTGAGCAAATCTTGGGTTCGACGATGTACGCAAATCCGGCGCCGATGAACGGCTTTGCTCAGCAAGCTTATTCCAATAACCCACAGTAATGTGGGTATTTTAGTCCGAATAGAAAATTATTGTCCTTATTGCAACTAATAAATTGAATGAGGATTAATGCTTTATTAAGGGAGGAAAATAGGACTTTTACCTAATTTTTCCTATATATAACTAATTTCGAGATCTATCATTCATATATTAACTATCTGACGATTATATATATAGACAAATCTTCTAAATTGTAATCATACAAAAATACATCACATTTATATTTGTTTTGGGTGGAATGAATTGGGCTGAGGTACCTTTATGTTGATACTGAATAAATGGACTAATACTTTATTTGGACTTGTGTGAACTGGGCCGAATAAAAGGCGCTTTAAGATCACCATGTGTTTTTATTGTGATAATACCGGGTGAAAGTTGATTGTCCGATTATTACGGTTGACTAATCGATTCTAGAACTAAAAAGTGACAGATGAAAAGTCGATTCTAGAACTAAAACCGACTAGTGTTACAGCAATATATGTTTAAGATTATACCTTTAAAGAAGCATAAAATTTTCCTTTAATGCCTTAGATTGATTTGTAAATTATCATTTTTTCCATCCGGAATCGCTAAAGCGTTTTTAGTCAAAGATTGGCTTCTCGTGATGTTTCGACCGTATTCTCGAGCCTTACTCGGCTTGGGCAAGCTTCTTCCTTTGTCAAGAAGATTTAGACTTTTCTCTTCACTTTCTTCAATATTATGCATTTCAATAACCCTTTGACAAGGTGGGCCGAACCTTCTTCCTGCATTTTAGCTGTTGATTCGATGTGCTTCGACTTGTTTCGGTACATCGCATAGAGAATCAATTGTGCTGAGGCCAGCAAAAATCCAACCCCGTTTGGCACCTATTCAAGAAGAGAAATGATTTGACCTGATTTATAACATTTGTCATAACATATTTTTATACTAAAACTCCTAGTGACTCATTGAAATGTGGTAACGAATTGCCATAATAAGCATAACAAAAAATTTCAAAGTATCATGGAGGTGTAGCAAAGGCTTTAGTGATTCTTTTGAATATTTTCTACGTTTTGCTCTGTTCTGATATCCTCCGTCTTGTTTACCATGATTTGCAATGCTTTCCGCAATATGTAAGGACGGAGTCAGGAATTTTTCGTCGGGTGGGCTGAGATTTTTTTTCCAATGTTATTTAAACGGTATAATTTTCTGAAAGGACTAAAATTTATTCATAGCTTATGATGTTTTTTATTATTATTATTTCCGCACCACACTACAAACGTTAACTCTAGTGTCAATTCATTGGATCTGACGTTACTCACAAATGACATTTCTGTAACTATAACATCAGTATCATCATTGACGCTATTTTTTAAATGTCAGGTACCACTCACGTTACTTTCATTAAAAATAATCGTGGTGTTTGAAGTAATTTTTTGAGTGTTTAAAATAATCGTGGTGTTAAAAATAAAAGTGTGATGGAATCATTTTTTGTTGATATACTTTTAGTGGCTCGGGTTAGGTGGGTTGTAAAAATTTAATTATCTAACGATGATGAGCAGGTGAAATTTGGACATACATATTATATAAAAAAAATAAAAATGAAATTTGGGTGGGCTAAGCCCCCTTAGACCATACTTAAGCTCCGTCCTTGCTGCTATGTTATGTTATACTAATTTGCATCACTTGCATTGACATGATATAAGACTATTTATATACATTTGATTGAAAAATTAAAAAGAATACCGATCAATTTGATCAAACCGAAAGACTTACTCCAATGTAGATATCCTTCACAAGTAGAGCGTAAGCAGCCCAGATGCCGCCATTCAAAAACTGGAAGAACGAAAGAAAGAACGGCATATACTCCACGCTTTTGGTTTTTATCACCGTTTTCTACCACAAGTAAAAAACATATTGCATGTATTGGTTAAGAAGAAAAAAAAAAAAACATAAAGCATACTACTCTCACAACAAAATGTTACGATGGTTGACAAAACAAACTTAGTACATATTATTGTCATATGGTTATCCATTCTACAACTCCTCATACTTTGAATAGTGTTGTGTCTCGTTCCAATCTTATAAACGTTTTTATTTTTATTTTTATTTTTTATCATTCTTATGGGGTCTTAATTTCTAGCAATATACTAAGATGTTGACCCAAACACTTAAAAGAAAGTTGTTAGTGCCCATAATGGGTAGCTGTTCTAATTGATGACCTATAAGCTTTTAGAAAAACAAAAACCAGGGCCTTACTTCTTTTGCGTAAAGATAAACGCACTATTGGTTGCATATAGGTATTTAGTTACAAAAGAAGGTCTAATGGATCATATTCCTTGTCCAGCCCACCAAGAATATAGTTAGAATGAGTCCAGACTTGGAAATTGGGTATCCAACTGCTGCAAGGTTGTCTGAGTAACCATTCATCAATGCCAAGTAATCTGACATGGGCCTGATTCCTTTCTCAGTCTTGGTCAGAGTATTTTTGTACTCCAACATATTGTTTATTAAACAATGTTTTTAAGGTTTACCACATTTCATGAGATGAAGAACAACCTATCACATCTATTACAACTTGTTTGGTCATAGAACTAAGTAACCACCCATCAACATTTTATCTATGCAAGTTCGTTCTTCTAAAGAATGATTATGTGTGTAACCTAACATATCAGGGGATCAAGGCCTCGTACCAAACATAAAACCATCCAATTGGTGGCTCTCACAATTGAGAGAATGATATATCTCCACAACAAGTAGTTCTCTCGTGGGAGCTTAACAGTACATGATTGACCCGAATGATGACTGAAGGGTGAACTAACACTAAGAACTAGGACGAAATAAACTTGGAATAAGATCATATATGGAAAGAGCAACTGGACACAGAATCATGCTCGAGCTCATACTTGTGTTGGGAAAAATGTAGGAAAAGAGGATCCTACCAATGATGAACTAAAAGGAACAAATCCAGCTGAAAATCCACAAAACTTGAATTGGGAGCTAAGATTCCTCCAAAGGCCGATGATAGAGAATGGATTCTTTCAAATTTTGGTCCAAGATTTCCTGAAGAAGGTGTGTTATGCACATCAGAAGCATAGATAGTATTCTGAGTAGAAATTTGTCCACCACCACTTATGGCGGTGGTGACCGCTTGAGATAACTTACTGGAGGAGCTCATGGCTTTGATTCCATGAGATAAAATTTAGCATAATCAAAGAGAATCTTTCATTGGATTTTCTGAATGAATTGCAACAGACTACAAAGGGCACATTTGGATTGAATGAATTAGATGGAAAGGAAAAAGAAAGGTAGTGACAGAAAAGAGAAGAGACAGGAAGGAGGGATTGTGAAGTCTATTTTGAGTGTTTGGATAGAATTAGACATAAAGAAAAAAAAGATATAAAGATCATCAATTCAATTTTACTGAAAATGAATTGTTTCTTCTCGATATCACATGTTTTGAAAGAAAACGAGACCACTCAATTTTTGAGAAACTTTATCCCTCCTTCTTCCTTGCTATTATTTCCTTTCTTTCAAATTAGAACACACCAAACACCAAAATTCAAATCCCTCCAAATCATATCATTTCCTTTTCCTTCAAATCTTCCAATCCAATCAGGGTCTAACAGAAACTTCAGGCTAGGTGGATAACAACAATTAGAACAAGTGGCAACTAACTATTGATCCATATATCAGAGCACTTGAAGTATATATTGTAAATCATTTAAAAACAATATTTCAGCGATTTTAACAGGAAAAATAACACTGCAACAGATACTCTATTTTTGCTGTAAAATCCAGATTCTGTAAAATTTTCATTTATATCTACCACACATTCATCCATATTCTATAAATTTTCTTATATATCTACTACAATATGTAAAATAGAGAATTTGATGAATTTCATTTTGGATAGAGAATCTATAAACTAGAAAAACGTGTGCCTAAAACTGCGAAATAGATAATTCATTCAGGAGATACGATGCGAGTACGTACCATGATGGCAAGTGGTGCTGCATACATGCCGATATTTAAACCAGCACATAAAATTCCAACTAGTGTTAGCCTCATGCTTCCATGAATTGCCAAAAGTGTCACCATTATAACAGCACCAAGGAAAGCAACATCCACCAATGCCACCAGCTTCAATGACTTAACCTGAACAACAACATAATGAAAATGTTACTTCATGATTGATAAACTTTGAAGGCACCCATTAAAACTATCTCGAAAGACCACAACAATGTTTAAAAATGGCGTGTATTGAGGTATATGTCCCTTTAAAAGTAGCCGTGTACTGCTGTGTCTTTTCCGCGGACCCCATTGAACTGAATCAAAACGTTCTTACCTTGACCTCCTTGGGCGCATATACGAGATATAGAGACACATAGAGTATATGTAATATCGCTCCACTCCCGTTGACTGTGACCACAAGAAGACCACCTGGCTTCATCAATCCATAAAAACTCCACAAACTTGTACTCAACAATGTTGTTATGTAAGGTAAGCTTTTGTAATTCTCTGTTGATTTCTTCTTAATTATGCCCTTGAATGTTTTTCTGACAAACCAAAAAGAGTAAATGGATTTACAACTTAATTAATTACCATGCACTAATTAACAATAGAAATTATGATCTTATTATTATAAAATTAGGACATGCCCCGAAACATGACTTACATTGGGGAGGCAAACATAAGTATAGATATCACATTTCCTGCGGAGCAATTCAATCCAAAGAAAATCATTAATCATCTGCCATTAGCTAAGTACATTTTCTATATTTATATGTGAAAAAAAAAAATCGGAATCGGAATACATAGAATACAACTTATATTATACTGAAATTATACTCTAGCTGAAAGATAAAAATCATGAAAGATGAAAAATAACAAAATATAAACATATATAACATTTAAATTAGCTGTTGAGTCTTTTTTCTAACTTTTTTTTTGATTTTTTATTTTCAATTTGGCCTTTAGTGAGTGAAAAAAAAATTTGCAATTAATGTCGTGATTTAAACTTTCTATATACTTTTGTCTTGATACTATAATAACTTTATCATCTGTTCAAGGACGTATGTATAGCTTAATTTTAGAAGGCTAAGCTCGTCTAGAAAGAAAAAAAAATGTATTCCAACCTAACAACATATGCATCAGATACTATTAACGAATTCTCTATTTTACAGTTTTAAATACTATATTTTTTTAGTTTGTAGAATATATACCCAAGATAAAATTGCATCAGATTCTCCATTTTAAAGAATCCAGATAAATGCGGTAGATCGATATATATAAATGAAATTTTACAGAATCTGTGTTTTACAGTAAGAAAATTAAAGTATATGCTGCAGTATTTTTTTTCTTTTTAACTCTGAATGTTGAAATATCTAAAATACAGATTTTTATAGTATTTACGGTATGTAATGAGACTAGAATTATCATAACCCACCACTCGATCATCGTAACATAATTCACTAGCCTACTCGGACATATAATCCTGACTTCATCCTTGCTTCTTTTGAATTCCATTGTTATCTTTGATGACTTTTTGTATTAATAATATGTACATAATCTCACACACACACAAACATATATATATATATATATATATACATGTACACATAGGTAATACTATACCATGATGAAAATTAAACTTACCAACAATTCCAAGAATGAAGCTGAGGCTAGCCATGGAAACCCAAAGAAACTACGAGAGAGCTTTGCTAGCACTTGCAGGAGAATTAATGAATCAAAACAAGAAGATATATAAAGGGGATGGATTTGCATGTGAGATATATATATATTGTTAAAAGTGAATAAGCAGCAGATACTAAAAAATTAAAAGCAAAGGTGCATGGTGCAGTTGTAACACACTTGGTTCAAAATCAAACTCATAAATGAAAAAGTTTGGCCGTATATCATATGATTCTCAACTTTTGAAATCAATACATTTATGACACGTTACCTTTTTGGTACTTTTGGCTGGTCCCTTGTGTGATTTTATTTAATTATGTCCTTGGTATGTACCGTCGTCTTAAGTCCCATACTGGGGTATGGGAGATATATAGTTTGGTTTTGGAAGAACATCAAAAATGATGGAGGGATTATAACAAGGACAAAAAAAGAATGAAAAAAATGAAATCCAGGATGTAAAAATTAGGACAAGTGTCCATTACATAATAAATAGGTGGCACCAAAACACATCTAGACTTAGCTACCAAAACAACTTACGAAAAGAGAAGAGTTATGATGCAACGAGTATTTTCGGATGTGTGTGAGAGATGGTACAAGAATTAATCATGAACCCGAAAATACCCGTTGCATCATAACTTTTCTCAGAAAGAAATACCCCCTTCATTCCAATTTATCTGGGCAGTTGTCGAAATCTTTTGTTTCATTTTATCTGAGTCACTTACATTTCCAATGTAACATTAATGATATTTTTCCTTGCTTTACCCTTATTTACTGTAATAGGATAGATAAAAAAATGTCACACTAATGATATCCAAGGACTTTTTAGTCATTTCATTTTAAAATCAATGCATTAACTCAATTTATTAATATGCGTGATGTTGGCAACTGCATCAGATAATTTGGAACGAAGGGAGTAACAAGTAACAACATGTGTTGAATTAACATATATTTCAGAAGCTTAAACTGATAATGAGGTAGATAATTAAAATCTTAAACACTTCAACACACTTTTTCAAATGTGGGCTTATATCCAACCTGGGCCAACATGACACACATTGCATATAAATGACAATATAAAGCCAAAGAAAGATGACTAACATTCGACAATGTTGAAAAGAGATTTGATCTAATGATGAAATTTCATATCTTAATATGGTGGGTGAAACAATCATGAAGTCTTAATGTGATAAACTTTAAAAAGTGTGCCTCTTTGTTGGTCTTATAGTGCAACTTGTATTCCTTGTGCGCTTTATCGCCAGAGAGCATTATAAAGCATACTTGAGGGGTGTGTTAAAGTGTTTACAATGTTAATTATCTACCTCACATTAACTTAATCTTTTGAGAGATGTGGTAATTCAACACAATTGCACAATATGAAGGGATGACTATGATACCATGTTGAATTATCATCTCTTCCAAAAATATAAACTCAGGGATGGAACAAGGATTTGGTGGTCGGGTGGGTTAATGAACTACGATTGTATGGTCGGGTGGGCTGGACTAAGATAACTAATTGTGTTAAATTGAATTATATAAGATTTTTTGATTTATCGAAAATAAAACCGGGTGGGCTGCGCCCACCCTAGCCACCCATTTGGTTCCGTCCCTGCATAAACTGATGAGAATGTAGATAATTAGCATCTTAAACACTTCAACAACATGCAAGGACGAAGTCTTGATTTGAGGTTTGGATGGACTAATTGACTATGTTCAAACGATTTGATAAGTTGTATTAAGATAATTAACTTGTGTAAATTTTGTGAATTTGGTGAGGTAGGTTAAACATGATCAAGTCACTGAACACCGGACCAAGTCATGAGCTCAGTCAAGCATGCAGAGGTACAAATATGACCATAGAAAACTCGATCAAGACCGGAACGATGAAGATTATGTTTTAAGAGGTTTCTGGTGATAGATGAGGTAACAAGAATATTAGATAAATAAAACGACTGGGAAGAGGAATTTACAGAAGAAGAGACGTAATGAGTAATAGATAAACATGTACCGTCACCTACATTCACTTTGTCGGGCCCAGCATAAGGTGCAGACGATAGGTTGAGATTTCAAACATCATGAGTGGGATGGTGAGTGGCCACGGTAACCGCAATACAATTAAAGCCGGGGTGTGCGGACGTCGCATATGCTTGAGGAGGGGAAAGTGGTGATATCGCAATATCGCAAGGAACAGGCTGGTGCGGTATGCCCGGTGGTGGTACAAATCTGGCAGGTGGTGAGTTTTGGACCATTAGAGATGCGAGAGTGTGGGGGATGAGGGTTTCCACGATCACAGCCTCGCCTCCAACCAGGGGCGGAACCACCTTAGCAAAGGGGTGGTCTCAAGCCCACCCCAAATTTTGAATTTTTTTTTAATAGTAGTGTTAATATTAGTATGTTATGTGTCTTTTTCTTAATATTACCAAGACCAAGACCACCCCGAAATTTTTTCCTGATTCCGCCACTGCCTCCAACCTTGAGAAAAATCCAAACAATGGCTACTGTGCAGTGAAAGACAGAAGCTGAGACTGTTTCCGTGAACAACCATTATTTTTTTTTTTTTTGGATGCTCAAGTTGGAAATTGAAAAGGGGGCTACTGTCAAATCACCACGGTCAAAGCAGAAAAGGACTAAAACGTTGTTTTTATTGAATTGCTGGAGTTGGGAGAAGTTGATTTGCTCCCGTCTCTGTTTTTGTTTCTTCATTTTGTTTTGTTGCCGACTTCGGCTCTTTTTTTGTTTCTTCTTTTTTTTTTTATCAATAAGCAGAGCTGAAGCAGGGATGTGGGACGACCACCGGAGAAGACGACGGAGATTCGAACAGAGTGGCCTTTTTTTTTTTTTTGAGAAAGGATAAGTATTGGGGTTTAGAGAAAAATTGACATAACGAGATAGAGAAAATCGAGTCGCTCTGATATCATAACATAATTCTATTTCATTGATTCAACTGAATGGATACAATACAAAGATATAGACATCTGTAACTTAGCCACCAAATATATAATAGATAAATATAAATATTTAAACTACTTCTAGATTATCCTCGACATCCGTAAACATTGATTTCATCAGTTCATGAATAAATTATGTTTTACATTTTCAATTGAGATTGAAGTCTTATTTCTAAAAAAAAAGTTCATTGCATTTCTGTTAGTTTGTGTTCAAAATTCTGAGTTCTTAAACTCAAAATCCTTCAACTTGATGATCTGGATTGGATTGATTTTTTTTTTTTTTTTTGGCTCCATTAAAATACAATTAATAACAATATAGAGACAACTAATATTCATTTAATGAAAGAAATTCTGGAACAACGTTGATCAAAGAAACAATCACATAACTAGTTGAATTACTTATATTGTTTATATTAGAATAAATTTTACATTTACACTAACTAAGTCTGATAAAGGGTGTTTTAAGGTCACAATGGTGTTATTAATGTAAGACCACATAAATACAATAGACAAAATGAAAGTTGAAATTTCAAAAAAAAAAAAAAAAAAAAGAAGAAAGTTGATTGTAATTCCAGAATCGATTTTCATACGGCCGATCGTAACTATCGACCGGAGGAAAATAGATTTTAAAGATAATAACTGACCGACATAATATCGATTTTAAAACTAAGATCGATTTTGAAAAATCGATTGTCTACTACAATAAGTTCGACATGATAAATTTAAACATGTTTCTAATAATTAGTGTCTATGCATCAAATTTTCTTTCAATGCCTTAGAGAAATTTCTAAATTATCATTCTTTTCAACAGAAATTGGTGAGAAATCTTGAGTCCAAGATTGGGCTTTCGTGATTTTTCGGCCGTATTCTCGAGCGTTCCTGTGCTTGTTGGGCATGCTTTTTATTTTGTTATGAACAAAACGTCGTCTTTTCTCGTCCCCTTTCTCTATATCTTGCATTTCGATGATCCTATTGACAAGTTGGGCCGAGCCTTTTTCCTCCATTTCTTCCGTTGATTCTGTCTGCTTCGGCCCGTTTCGGTACATCACATAGAGAATCAACTGTACTGAACCCAACAAAAACCCAACCCCATTTGGAACCTACTAAAGAAGATGCAATAAGTTCATGCATAAAATCTAAATTAATGAATTAAGATCAAGGCAAAAATTAATTATTATCTTTTAAGAAAAGTTTATTCATTTTTTCTAACAATATCATAAATGAGAAATGAATGTTATTCTTCTTAAAAATAAATGTAGACATTTGATTCATAATTAACGTGAATGTTTTATTTCGATAACATTTATCCGAACGATTACTGCAATGCATGACGATAACATGAAAGATAAATGCAAAATTAAGGAAAATTATAACACAAAAAGACTTACCGCAATGTAGATATCATTAACAACCAAGGCATAAGCAGTCCAGATACCCGCACTTAAGAATTGGAAGAAGGACAGAAAGAATGGCATGTATTCCACGCTTTTGGTTTTAATCACCGTTTTCTGGCAGAACTTAGGGTTAATTTTGAATTACGAAAGCAAATAATTAATTGTTTAAAATTCAAAGTCATTTTTTAGCATTAATTTACGTACCATGACAGCGAGTGGTGCAGCATACATGCCGATAACTAACCCGGCACATAATATTCCAACTAGGGTTAGCCTCATGGTTCCATCAAGTGCTACAAGTGTTACCAATATAATAGCACCAAAGGAAAGAACATCCACCATTGCCACCAGCTTCAATGTCTTAACCTATACAATAACAATGTACAACGTGAAAAAATGGGCCGGGTCTCAAGATTAATTATAGGGTTGTCATTTCCTTAATCGGGTTTGCAGGGGCCTAAGGCCGAGCCGGTCATGATCCGACTATAGCTGGATGATAGACATTTTGGTCTGCACACAAGTCCCCCTCCTTGCTAGGATATAGTAAAGAAGGCGTAATATCATAGAACCGGAACATATAACAAGTTCATTATGTTTAGCTATGTTATGACAAAAATGATAAGTTTTGTTTAAGTGTTTAATGTAGTTCAATATGGTATCAGAGCGGTAGGTAATGGGAGCAATAATTGCTGCCATGTTTTTCCATTTATATTGTACAAGTTTTGAACATCTTTGTTAGCCGTGTAGTGTCTTTGTGTGTCATGTTAACTTATACGTATTTGTTATAGACTCACCTTTGAGGAGGCGCGTTGAAATGTTTAATATGAGCCTCTTTGTAGGTCGTGTAGTGCACGTTGTCTCAGGCATGTTGACTCAAGTCTCAGTTATTTTAAAACAAATATTTCTGACAACTGCCTCAGTTATTTGGAACAGAAAAAGTATGTTAATTATATGTTTCCATCGGCTTAAGATATTGAGAGAGGTAGTGATTCAATAAGTTCATGCTTTGTTCGATCAGTTCATGTCAGGGGCACGCAGGATTTCGGGTAAGGGGGGCAATAAAATTTTTAAAGACAAATATAAAAATTTAAGGGGGGGGGCAAGCGGTATGATCGTCATAAATTTTAGTGTATTTTTTCGGATTAAGGGAGGCAATTGCCCCTCTTGATTGTATGTAGATCCGCCACTGGTTCATGTAGTATTTCATGTAGTTTAGTGCATGTTTATTTCAAACATTGACATTCTTACGGTAAAGTAATGATTATGTACGAGTTTTAATGGTTATTTGTATGATGCATGTCAAGTTTTATAAGTAAAACGAATTCATGTAACAGTCTCCACATGCATTATCTTTTGATAGCTTGTACCTCTTATTATAGGTTGGTTTGCAAGTTCCCTTTCCTCTTTAGTTTTTAACTTTACTTTCTTTTTTAAAAATACAAAGTTAAAATTTATATCATAAAAAAAACAGCAAGACGTTGAGACAACACAAAACGATCACACCCATATGAACTCCTACATCCCCAACACGACGCAAGAAAAAAAAACCGTCTACACAAACACGACCACCCAACGAGGAACAACATGCCGTAAAAATGTGCAAAAACGTATCAAATGGTTACTTTTTAGAGAAACAACTCGGGGTTTTAGGGACAAATCGTTACAAAATTTCCATACCTTGACATCATTCGGCGCATATACGATATATAGAGACACATAGAATATATGTAATATCGCTCCGATCCCGTTGACTGTGACCACAAGAAGACCCCCTGGCTTCAGCATTCCATAAAAAGTCCCCAAACTTGTAGTCAACAATGTTGTTATGTATGGTAAGCTATGGTAATTCTCTGTTGATTTCTTGTTTATTATCCTCCTGAATGTTTGTCTAACCAAAAAACAAAACAATTCTTGATTAATTGTTGTATTTAACAATCTTATTAATTATGTATAAAAATATTAACAGTACAAAATAAAATGCTCAAAAATGACTTACATTGGAGAGGCAAACATAAGTATTGATACCACATTTCCTGCATTTAATACAATAAAACCATAGAAAATCATTAATATTCATAAGTGATACAGTATATATATAAGTCCTACATATATATTAAAAACATACCAAAAAGTCCAAGAATTAAGCTAAAGGAAGCCATGGAAATCCCAACAGGAGCTAGGTGGTGGAGAATTTGAAAGATAAGACAAAGGGTGAATTGAGGGAATGTTAAAAGTGAATAATAATGCAAGGTGCACTGGTAATTAATATATATATATATATGGTTGAAATTACACTATCAAAAAGTTAGTATATCGTACATTAAATGATGATACTAAACTTTGGATAAAGCTACATGCACCGAAAGCAATTCCCGATTGTTTCCCCCGAATGAATCAGCATCATAGATCCAACATTTTTCTCAATCATGCTGTCTTACAATAAAAAAATAAAGGGACAGGATCATTTTTCGAGGGCTTTTCTGTAAGCTAAATCGGGGGATGTAGCTTTATCACTAAACTTTTATATAATCGATAGGTATTAATTGGACACGTTATCTTTTGGATGTTTATGGGTCTCTTGTACCTTGTGTGAGATTTTTTTATGGCCCTTTGTTACCGACCTAAGTCAGACACAGCTAGGGTACACCAGTGTACAAATGGTTCCCATGCATTATCAATTAAACAGGGTAATTCTAGCTGTCGTAGGACTCCCTACTGTCATATGTATAAAGAAAAAAAGAATATTATCTCTTTATACACGTGACAGTCATCCAACGATCGTCCGTTCTAATAAGGAGTTTAATTTTCCGATCAAACATATTGCTAATGTATTCTATTGAGATGGTTGAGATAATTCAACCTTGTAATATATACCCAAGTCATTTGATCATGTTACATATTTATGAAAATATATTTTTCGTAGTAAGTGTTAGTTAGTAAAATCAAAAGTCTCATATTAATTGGTGGCTTATTAATTAGTGTTGGTAAGTTCTTAATATAAATAATGTCTTTAAGATTTTTTTTGTATTCGATGCACAATTGAGATTTATCACTTTAGATAAATTTTATTGCACATAGCCTAAGTTATTGTCTTTTAGGCCATAGCAGAGTTTTTGTATTCGTTCGTTATAGTGATATTTGTTTTGTTTTCAGTTTTTTTTGGCTCATAGATGTATGTAAGTCAGTTGACCAGACCAAGTGAATTTTGTGGTTCTCATCAGTTTATTTTTTTTTCTCCTCTTCCTTTCTCTTATATTGCTTTCGTTAAAAGCTACATTTGGAGTAAGGATCCCTAACAAACTGGTATCAAAGATATCAAAGAGAGGGCATCTGAGTTTGGAAAAATAGCTATCGTGACAATAGCTTAGTGTTGTTTTGTAAAGTTCGACCGACGCGTTAACCTTGGGATATGGCACTTTAAGATGGAGGCTTCGATGTTGTCTTGCTTTGGGAGGAGAATAATTTAGTGAGACGATTGTCAAGACATTGATGATTTGAAATCTTGAGGAGAAAGTGGAATAATATTATTATTTCATAACGCGAGATATCGTTTCATGATAGAGATTTGTTAGGAGTGGGATCAAAAGACCCCGTTGGTGAACAAATGGTGGTATACAAATGCCTCATTTTGCATGATTACACATATTATAAGGCTTGCTAAAACATATTATTTCTTATATAAACAAGAATGTTAAAACTTCAATATAATTGGACTATTTATTTATTGGAGACTGTTAATGGAACCACACGCGATTTACTCAGGCACCACACATCATGTAAATTTTGACTTTGTAAAGGTCGAAATCTGTTTTCAACCACTCTAGAGTCGAATTTTGCACATAATTTCGACTATGGAGGGTTGAAAACAGATTCGACTCTCTACAAAGTTTGAATTTTCTGTGAACATGATGTCCGAAGTAAATCGCGTGGTGCCTGTTAAAATGCCCTTATTTATTTTATCATTCATACATTAAGTACTGAAATTAACAATTACCATTTACATAAATTCTGTGAAAAACAAAAAAAAAACTTCATAAAATCAACAATATGAACACTTGGAGTGAATGAAAAGAAGAATCATATTTATATATTTCCTATGCAGTTTCTGGCTGGTTTCCCTCTTCAAGATCTTGCACTTTTGTGCTTGTTATTTTGCTGTTTTGTTTACCCTCATCTGCAGTCATCTCAACCGTTGATTTTGATGATGATTTCTTGTATTTGTAAATGAAATATACAATTTGCTGAATTGATCCTAATACAATTCCAATTGCATTTGGCACCTACAAAATATGATATCACTCAAAGTTAAGTCCTAATATATATGGAAAAACATAAAACAAATCGATGAGTATTGCGAGGAAATTCTCTATTTTACGGTTTTAAATACGTATTTTTTAAATTTACAAAATCTCTGTTGAAGACATAATGCATCGATCAGATTATCTGTTTTACAAAATATGGATAAATACGGTTTATATACAGAAATTTTTACAGAATTTGAATAAATGCGTTAAATATTTTTTTTTTTACATAACATGCTTTTACAATAAATAAAATAAGTATCCGCTACACGGTATTATTATTTTTTTCTTCCTAAATTTGAATTAAAAATCTCAAAAATACATTTTTCAAAACATTGTTAATATCTATTGCAAGCGGTGAGACTCATAATTAAATGAACATCACATCACATCATTACATTTGTCACTGTCACATCATTTTATGATTTTTTTTATAATCATTGTTCGGGTAATTCTGTCGTAGAGATTCTCTATTACATCCGACCGTCAGATTTGTATCACGTGAACAATAAAACAAAAAGCTTTTTTTTTATATACACACTAAGATATATCCGGTCGGTCGTTCAATAGAGACTCTCTACCTAAGAATTTTCCTCATTGCTCATATAGGTGCATGTGACAACAAAAAACACGTATACATGTATGCATGCAATGATTGTCCAATCTGATTATTTTCAGTGTAAATTTGTCAAATCATTTTCGATGCATGTATCAATTTTTGTTGTGTATATTAGTATTAGTACAAATGTACAATGTGACAAACAAAAGAATCTTTTAAAACTTGATGTGCAAACAATAACTATTTCCAACTTTTCTTATACCCCATTTGTCTTTTATTAATTACAACAAATTATTCATCAATTAAATATAAATGTCCTATATTTAATTTCCTACATGAAAATGTTATTATCACAATAAAATAATCATAACAAACGATATAATATGTTTTTATGCAGAAATCTTACCAAAACATAGTAATCCATAGCAAGCACAGCAAAAGCAAACCAAACAATGGAATTCACATAAAGAGTGAGGGACAAGAAATATGGCATGTACTCCACGCTCTTGGTCTTGATAACAGTTCTCTGTAAATTCATTACAAAATTTCAAAATTATGAAAATGTTTATAACTTTATTTAAAAACGAAATCAAGATATAATATATATAGAAACGGGTTTGAAGTTTGGGTAGCTACCTATCACGCGTCATCGTTACGAAAATGAAAGATGATAGTGAATATCTGTTATGGATATTGTATAAAAACGCGTAATTGCGGCGCAAACTTACGACTGATAGATAGAGGAGCTGCATACATAACTGTGGTGAAAGTAGCACAAAGAACACCAACAAAAGTGCGTCTTGTATCTCCATTCAATGCAAAAAATGTTATCAAAACCACTGCTCCCACGAATATTAGATCCAAAGCTACCAATCCAATATATTTCACCTGTAACAAATCATACAAAACTTTAATTTGTTGGATCATATTTATTTTAATGATTTAATTCCAACTTATTATGTAAATATGTAGCTTTAGTGCTCTCCTAAAATATTTATGTATACATCATAATTAAGAGATTAAGAGTGTAATTAAATGATCTTACTCGAATCGAGCATTGAGCTTATTGAGTTAGACATGCATTGAAATTTAAGTCCAAACATAAATTAATCGGACATGACTATATGCAAATGATTCAAGTCGAGTCGAATATTGAGCTAATCAAGTCGAGCGTACTTTAAGTTTTACAAACTCGAGTCCAAGCACAAACTTGACATTACTATTGAATTCAAACTCGATCACGAGTATCTTTGAACTCGAGCTGAATCTAAAAGCCTGTTTTGGCTTAACTAAAATACAAACTTTCATTTTAAAAGTGTGCAAATATAAAATAATCCTGATATATTTAATTTTGAGCCAACATACTAAGAGAAAATTATTTATTAAATGAAATATGTAAATGATTGATGTAAACTACAATTAAGGGTAGTAAAACTTAGAATTTAATACATATTAATCTTGTCTATACATAATTTTCACAAGTAGAGTATTTTCACTAGCAAAACGAGCCAAGCATGGAGATGCTTGAGATTTGATCATTTAATATTCGATCTCAAATTGTATCGAAATGGATTATTCAAGTAAAAGTCAAATCGAACTCGAACATGTACCTCACGAATTGTTTGACTCGTTTACATTCGGTTATCATATACTAATTCGTTTTCTAGTAGTGTCATATAGTTGTAATCATTTATACTCAATCCCAATAATGATTTATAATATAAGTTAAAGATTGTTGTAAAAGATTTGGGTAGGTTTTAACGACGTACCTTCGGGCCTTGGATGCGAAGAAGAGGAAGATGGAAAGGAAGATAACTTGGGTAACCACACCAACACCATTGACGGTCAAAATTAGAATACCTTCAGCCGGGTCAAGTAATCCATATAATGTCCACAAACCCGCACTTAAGAAAGTAGATACATATGGAAGTCCGACGTAGTTGTCGATGATTTTGCCTTAATGATCTCCCTAAAGCGTGCCTCTGTAAATAAACAAAACACTTAATCCGTCATTTCCATTACCAAAATCTATATTATTTACAAGTTTTTTGAGCACAATTAAACTCGAGCTGAGTTCCAAGAAATGCTATCAAGTTAAATAGGACTTCTAACTAATTAATACTACAATTTTATAGTAAGCATGTTATATAGGGCAAAAAGATACGGGAACGTGAATCTAGTTGGATTAATTCTTATTTATTGAATAATTTTTTGAAGTATTATTTGAATTGTATCCGGTTTCGTATGAAATACGGTATAAGTGAAGTATTGTGCGAAGAAAATTAAAAGAAATGACAAATTTACTTAAATTAACAAAAATTGTTTCATTTAGTTAGAGAAATCAACGAATAACGGTTACTTAAATTTATTCACCAATGAGTTTACAACAAATCATAAAAGCTGAAGCGTATATACTTACGTGGGAGATGCAAAGCTAAGTATAGAGATTATGTTCCCTGCATTCAGAAAAATCAATTGAAAACTCAGATTAATACAACTTAATTAAAAAAATTATATAGAAATTAGTTCTGTTACATAATATACTCACATAAAATCAACGAAATTTCACCGGAGAAGGAAATAAAACTTACCAAAAATGCCAACGACGAAATCTGCTTTAACCATTGTGGAAGGAGAGCTTTTGGGACTGAATAAATTAATCAAATGAAATTAATTATGGACAAGAAGAAATAATTAATTGTAACTTAATTATGATATTTGAATGAAGGTTGAGGCTTCCTTACTTTTTATAGGTTTCCTTTTCAGTTCCATTTTTGGAAGTTAGCCACAAAATTGTAAGTGGATTCAGCAATTTAGATTAATTAGGTAGGAATTTATGTAAATAGTTCCTAGTTTTAACACCTTGCATGTTTTAGGGAATTAAACAAATTACATATCTGTCTTCTTTGTGGCAAAAGTTTGAATTGTGCATATTGTTTTTTTGAAGGCTATGTTGTTACTTCGTGCATGGGTTTTATGAGACAACATTAATCTGTGCTAATTAATTAATAAATGGTACGTTGACGTGTTTAGATCCTTAAACAAACTTCGATTATTGTTCAAAATGACAGAAATGCAGCGCTCAAATGGACAAACTTAAGGTTCTAAAGTACTATAAAATGTATATTATAATTACTTGGTTTAATTAATCTTGCATGAAAACCCCTGATCCGCGATCAGTTTTGTAAAAATCATAATTTACAACAACTCTCCCTCAATTAAGGGAATCAGATCTGGCTTGTTCAAAGTACGTGGACCATTAGTTGAACATACAGTTCAAATATTTGTTCAAGATTTAGTATTCACAATAGGGAATTGCATAGTTATTTAATTCATAATTAGGTTTTGTATGTAAAAATTTAGGTAGATTTGGCAAATTTAGTTAATTGTGTGTTACTTGGATCATGTATTTGGTTAACCTTATCTAAATTGATTGTTTCAAACCTTTGAATTTTTGTTTTGGTTAATAAAATTAAATTAATTTCTTTTAGGATCGACCTTGACTCGTTTTATAGTGTACTGCAATTTCCCAGCCCTCTTGCTAATATCGTATCTCAAGGCAATAAGGCATTTTCATGCCCAAAACTGACGGCCATGAAATAATTACCGCGCCCATATCCCATGAAAAATGGCTTCAAAACCACCTCAAATTTTCAAATTCAAAGAAGTCATATGTGCTTGTTTTATCACTTTTTCATAAACATCTTCTTTCGACGGAAAGAAGACATAATCTCAAGTGAATTTAAAAGTAACCTTACATCCACTAATATCCAGTCAAAATATCAAATGATCTCTAACCGGTATGACTCTTTATATATATGTGACCATCCTTTATTTTATTTTTTTGTAAATACCTTACAGCCTTATTGGATGCGACCAAATGATTGTTTCCGGATCCCTTAAGTATCTACCCAGTCGACAATAATGTACGTAATTTTTCGGACACGTACAAACTTGAGCATACGCTAGACTCTCAGTAAATGAATCAAAAAGAATCTACTTCATCCAACTTCAAATCTTCAGAAATGCCATGTTTGAGACGGAACTAGTCTCCCTTGGACACACAGGTATCATGTGGTTTGCAATCCACCTTGCCGAATCTCTTAAAAACTAATTTATCGATATAGGCCTTTTGTAATAATCCAAAATACTGCGAGAACAATCCCAATATATCTAGATCCCTAATAGAAAAAGTGTCACGAAAATCCTTCATCTCAAGCATGTACACGATAATATATTTAGTCAAGGCCGAGCCTGGCATTTTTTTGGGTTTAAGGCAAAGTCCTCGAATTGGGTCTTTTAGTTGAAGTTGTTTATTTTTTTGAAAAACATACTTATCGCGTTTTTAACATCCGTAAATACAAAATTCATTTTATTGATAGCCTCAAAACATGCCTACAAAGTACTCTTTTCTAGAATATTTAGAAACAAAAATCAAATTCATACGTATACACAAAACATACTTACATATTACTATTTCAAAATCGCTGCAGAACACATTTTAATGCTGAAATCACTTGTTTTTAATTTCTATAGTTTTCCAAACAAAAAATTAATAAAACTTGTTTGTATGTCTAATTTTTAATGGGCCAAGTAAATTTTTTTATTCGACTTTATCGATCGGAAGTAAAAGAAATTTGGGTATTTATAAAAAATAACATATTATATTAGGTTGGATATGATTGAATCTACATGAATTTTTTTTTCAGAATAAATATGTAACGTTGGGACTTTTCGACATCGTCGTTTAAGACAAGGCAGTAAATCTCTCCGCCTCACGTGAGGGCCGGCCCTCAGTATTTAGTTTACGTTCAAATCCATATTGTTACCGGCAAGCAGTATTTCATCGGCATATAATAATAAGAATATGAACTTACTCCGAGTAAATTTAGGGTATTCACATCAGAAACCCTATACGGTACTCTATCATTAAAATAAAGATAAAAAGTGAATTTTTTTTACAAATATATCCACAACAAAAGCCTCATCCCTTTTTATTTCTATGGTCAACTAATAGTGTATCCTCATTTGTGGAGCACTATCCCGATTTTAATGATATTTGGTATAAAAATAGGGATACTGTTGTGGAGTGTTTTAAATAGGAATATTGTAAAATAAGGATATGTATTATATTTTCTATTATTTTAAGGATAAAAATAGGGTTTCTGACTTGAATATCCTTATGAAACATTCATTATTGGGCAATAATGATCCAACATTATGCAAACATTATGTAATTTGAATTAAAAGTGTGAAAGAATAAATTAAGGACTCCCCACCCACCCCCGCGCCCAAACATGCTTTGAATTAAGTCACATCAAAATGGTGGGAAAAGTATATGTTTTGTGTTTACACTATGTGAAATTTGTGCGTAAAGGAATTTTTTTTCAGATACATTTATAGGTCACACAATTACTTTGACTTCACATTTACATATCATATATGTGGTCAAAACAACAGAAAATGGTGGATTTATTCAACTCTGAAAATTTAGGTATACATCATGAAAACTTACATAGAAGAATTAAAAGTCCTTCAAGTAATTCAAAATACAATATATTCCCTTTTTTTTTACACTAAAAAGAATTGAATTAAGAATTTCTCACAAATAAAACTTTCTACATTTTATCATGAGGTAACTTAAGATGCAAGTAATCCACTACTAAAGGGAACCCCAGTTGGAGGCAACCAAATATCCCCTTGTGTAAAATTAGTTACAGTAAAGTTACCAGCAATAGTGTCATTAATAATATGGTATCCATCCCAATTAACACGACCCGTCGTATCCGCTCCGGGACCCGTATTATTAAACTCAGCAGAATACAACGTATCCAATGCAAAACTTCCATCCCATTCCATCCACCCTGCAGGATCAATCAAACTTTCCATTTCGACATCATATAAACCGTTCATGAATCACTGCTTCCAGGGCCTACCCAAAAATGTGTTCACACTCGTATTACTTTCCGCCAACTCTAAAGAAGGACTAATCATGCAGTTTTGTATCGAAGTTCCCGTGTTCTGATTGATGTCGGTTCTACCCTGTGCGGTGATCGCATTGAACTGACCGGACATCGGGAGACGGGCGGTTATATTGCAGTTTTGTAGGACAATAGCTCCATTACCAAAGATGAAATCTACAGTCCCTGATATGTTACATTCTTTATAAAATTGTCTAAGTGAATGTGCATATAATGTGTCTTGAAAACCTTCAATATTGCATTGGTAAAATGTTGATAAATCTGCTCCATTTCGAACTGCAACTGCTTGGTGTTTTATTGGTCCTGCTGTATTTGTGAATGTAATATTTATAGCAACAAAACCTTGTCCTGTCACAACTGTTACAACAAAAAGAAAATATAAATATGTTTAGTATATGAAACCAAACATTAATTTCATGGATTCTAAATCTTTTACAACAAAATGCTCACATTAAAATGACCGTAACATATTTTATATTATTGATTATTATGCGACTAGACATTTTAGTTGTCAGGAAAACGCCGTGTCCACAACAAAATGCTCAAAGCATATATGTTTGATTATGATAGGATTTACATGTATTAATGGGTCATACACTATAACCAATGTATGCATTTTTATTGTTTCTATCTTGTTGTGGACATAGCATTACCTTAACTTCAATCAAGATCAATGCATTGTGTTACTTTGCTTTTATCATTTTGTTCTGATCATACATCATAATCAATCGAATATAATTTGTAGTGTCATTTTGTTAGTACCTTTTTGTTGCGATAGTACTACTTCCATACTAGAAGATGCTGCTACCATAACGATGGTGTTATAACGAGTGACACAACACACTCTACACATTTGATCATAACGTAATGTGCGTTCATTATAATCTTAAGTATAAAAATGTATTGTATCACTCGTCGTGCCGGACCGTAATCACTTTTCTATATATGTATTCAAAATTAAAGAAATTGTATATATATACTTACCAAATGAAGCCGAATTGAAAGTCGTCCACCCATCAACCACGTTCCGGTTACCGGTAATTACAGTCTTATTTTGTCCTTCTCCGATCATCATTATAAACTTTTTATTTTTAGCAATATTAACATACTCTTCATATATTCCACCTACAATATTTATCACAAAATACCCATTTCCGGCCGCCGTATTATTCGGAGCCGCCGCCACCGCCGCCGTGATATTCATATAATCTCCGCCGCCACTCGGGTCTACAACCACCTCCTCAATAACCTTAACACCGCCGCTTCCACCGCCGCCGTCGCCGCCGCCTGTCTGAAACAACTTTCTTCCATTATTAATCCTTAATTTATCAACATGGTTTTCATCATGACCCCAACCCTTCATAAAAAGTGCAAGTGCTACACTATAAGCCATGCTCCCGTTATTCAACGGGCCGAAAAGGGCATTAATCCGGGCGGTACCCGAACCCGACCTGGATTCTTGAAGCCCATCAATGCAAGTTTGGAAGTTTGTTAAGGTAGCACTAAGCAATGTTTGGACTGTATCGGTTTCCGAATCAGGAAGTGTAGTGGTTGAACCGATTGTTTGAATAATTTGTGACAAGAATGTTTGGCTAGAAATAGCTAGCTCGCGACAATCGTACATAGCCCGAAGTGTGCTGACCGGAAAAGCGAACCCGAGTCTTATGAATCCGTTGATTAGGGACACGAACGTGTCGGTAATCAACAACGAATGTTGGATCGTATAACGACCATTATCATGAATCGTCGCAGTTTGATTGTTTGGTAGGATTTGCTTGCAAAAAAATGGAAAAGGGGTGGAATTGCAAATAGTTTCTTGAGGAGATAATGCAATTGCATGGGGAGAGAAGAAGAAGAAGATAAGAATGAAAAAGACCTTGAAAAAATTGTATGTGAGTTCCATTTTTAGTTGTTGATACAATGTAATATTGTAGTTTAATAAGAAGTATATATGCATATTTATAGATATGGTTTTCTGATTGAAAATGAACAGAGAAAATAGGAATACATTAAAGTCAACACGTTTGTGTTTCCATGAAAGGGTGTGTTTAGAATAAACTTTTGTTTATTTTTTATTAAAACGTTAATTAAATGTTTATTAGATGGAATATACAACCGGTAGAGGTTATATATAGTTTTCTACTTAGTTTCCAGACAAATGTCATTCTTTTTTTAATATTTAGTAACGATACAAGCACAATCGTTGTGTCATAACCACAGTCACAACGGTCATCTCACCGTTGATCATGATCAATTTAGACTTAACATAATCAACGGTGCATATAACCATTAAACCATTTGTTCTTTATTGCTCCCCTTTTTTAGGGTAAAAAGAATATTATTAACGTCTACACTCATAACATGAATTAAATGAGAAGGTGGGGGCAAATCCTCATTTCATACATCCAAAAAGACATAGGATATTCTCTATTTAAGAGATGTGCATGCTCATTGTCTTGCCTTTTGACAGAAGAAAAGAGTGGTAACAGACACAAATGCTGGCCAAATTAAGAGCACGACAATCGTCTATGATGCTAGCAATTAACCGGAGGCCAATCTGTAGAAAATCTAGGCTCAAACTCATATAAGAGGAGGGGATGAGGGTTTGGGCCTAGTTCTTGGTTTTGGGGATGATGTTCATCCTCTTATATGGGCTTGAGCCCGATTTTCTACATGGTATCGGAGTCACCCCTTTATTGTGCAAGTGTTGGGCCTTTTGTTGGCCATAAGAGTGCCCATTTTATAGTCTTACACTTGAGGGG
The DNA here is from genome assembly GCA_026214975.1 of Gentiana macrophylla. Lineage (NCBI taxonomy): Eukaryota > Viridiplantae > Streptophyta > Magnoliopsida > Gentianales > Gentianaceae > Gentiana > Gentiana macrophylla. Next base: position 14,519,143 of record CM047813.1, read on the forward strand.
GCGTGTTAAAGTGCCACACATTGGAAACTTGTGGTTATATCACCCACCATATTAAGAGATGGACTTCCCTCACCCCATAACGTAGGTTTTGGGGATGAGGTCCCTCCTCTTATAAGGGTTTGGGCCTAGTTCTCTACACAATCTGCTTCCCGAGACTCTAATCTTTGAAAGATAGTTAAAGAATCTCCTTCAAATATAACGTTAGAAAAGCCCCATGTGAGAGCTTTCTCCAAAAAACACATACGCCTACCTTCCCCTCGAGGCCTTTTAGAAGCTTCGAATAACCGTACCTTGGCTGTTACGAAGAATACTTCCTACTACTGTTTTTGTTATTGTCAAAAGCCGAAAAGCAGCATCTACGTTAAATTTTAGAAGACCCGCGTCTAGGGGGCATCCATTTCGTGATAAGATGCATAACATCTTCTTTATAAATAGTAACTCTTCATGGCCACAGCATACTGCTCCTCGGCTTCATTACCTGATTTAGTAGAATGAGAACAACTATTAACCGTAATAGATGATAACAACAATATCATTTGATGTTCCAACTAAAATATAAAAGAATAAAATTATACTTATGGAATTTCTAACATGGTTAGGCAAAACCAAAAAGTTTTTCCAATTGTCTCCACACCGAGGGGTTGGGCGGCTGCAGAATTTTTAGATACAGGTTAAGATTCGAGAATAACACATCCTAATACAAATTTTTAATACATTAATTTTAAATTTCTAAATGTAGATTCGGGTCAAGGATCAATATTTTAAAATTTTAACGGGTCAGTTAATACATATTAGTGATAAAAAAATTAAAAAAATGATAATAAAAAAATACACAAAACTTTTTTTTGGGGAGGGGGTTTTGAGGGTCAGTTGACCCAACCCCCTTGAATGCCGCCGCACCATACGGAAACGTTATTTCGCACGTTAAAACACATGCGGATCTAGAAATATTATCCAACAGGGTCCGTAACTTTTTTTCAGAGTAAATTTTATTTTTCACGGGGTCCGAAATATTTTTCTACATATAAAATATAGAGTTTTCTTATATTTAGCGGATCCGCAGATCCCTTTAACAAAAGGTAGATCCGCCTATGGCTTCAGTGTGTTTTGCGTATTTACACTAAAAATCTTTGAATATTTTAAAGAGTTTTCGCACGTAATAAAGACATTCCGGGGAAACGATTTCGTACATTCATTGACAATCACATCAATTACGTGATTATTTGGATTCCCTTTTAGAGACAATGTGACGTTTGTTTTTAATTTCATTTAAAGAAACTTTGAAGAGGATATGATTATCGCATGTATCGAACACAATACGTCTTGTTTTTTCAGATCTTAGCTTCCATCATTGTGGTAGTCCTCATAAAACACCGACAGAGCCGTTCTTGAGGGCAAACCAACAAAGCCACGGCCTAGGGAAACGCTAAAGTTGGAATTTTAAGGGGCCGTTTTCATTTAACATAAGTGTATTTTAGGTAAAGTTTTTTTTTTTAGTTAATCTAAAAAACCGGTAAGATCTAAATTTATAGCCGAATTTAGTGAAAGAAAGTTTAATCAAATTTGTTACATATTTTATAACGCTCATCAACATTGTATACCTCAAAAATAGTTGTGATATATTAATTTTTTCATTGAGTTGAGGGCCCTAAATTTTTTTGGCGTAAGTCTCCGATTACATGAGTGACTACGCAACACCGATCTGTAAAATAACTAAATTACAAAATATTCATGAAAAAAATATGTATGCATTTCTATATGCAAAATAATCAATAATACTGATCCGCTTCTGTTTGCGGAGGCTACTATTGATCAAGCTCGGGAGATTGATCGTATTTTATCCTATTTTTGAGGTATTTCGGGCCAGAAAATTAGTGTGGCGAAATCGAAATTCACCACGTCACCCAATACTGATCCGCAAACTATCAGCTGCATCGCAGGGGAACTTGGCATGACCCACACTACCCATCTAGAGAAATACCTTGGGGTCCCCTTGCATCATGGTCGAGTCAAAAAAGAAGATTTTCAGGGAGTCATCGACAAGGTACGCTCGAAGCTTCAACCTTGGAAAGCCGCCACACTATCCAAAGCAGGCCGAGCTATCTTAACTCAAACGGTGCTCACCACGACACCATACTATCATATGCAGTCCATCCGTCTACCGGTCTCCGTGACGAATGAACTTGATAGACTGGCTCGATCTTTTTTTGGGGGGCATGACGAAGACAAAAAGGGCATACACCTTGTTTCCTGGAAATACGTTTGTCGACCCAAATTACATGGAGGATTAGGCATCCGGACAACTCAAGGAATGAATGACGCTCTGCTAGCCAAACTTGTGTGGCAACTTTTAACTGACCAAGGCAAACTGTGGGTGTAGATTGTTAGGCAAAAGTATGGTTCCCCATTTGATGTACCAAAATTTACGAGTTCTTTTATATGGCGGCACATATGTAAAACCGCAAACTCCCTTCACAACGCGATTGGCTTTGACGACCAAGGCAATGTTATTTGGCTTCCGACTTCAACCGGCCAATTCACAGTGAAGTCGGCCTACTTTGCTCTCCAAGAGCTCCCATCCCTTCTACATAATTCTTCAAAATCTTGGAAGCAATTGTGGTCTATCAAAGGGCCACTTCGGGGTAACCTCCTCATTTGGCAGATATTTCAAAATGCCTTTCCAACGGCATCTCTTCTTCACTCAAGACACATTATTGAGGATGGTACCTGCTCTTTATGCGGTATGTTTATTGAAACTTATTTACACACGTTTTGAGATTGCAACTGGATCAAATCAATGTGGGAAACCGTGGTTCACCAACATCATTGGCCTCACTTTACCTCGGCCTCGGACACCTCTTTATTGCTCACGGGATGCTTAAGCGTGAACATGTATAAACACGACAACATTGAATTCTGGAGGTTCCTATTACGTGAACTCATTCAAAGTATATGGTATTGGAGGAATCAAGTAGTGCATGGGACCAACGACCCCCGAAGAAGATTTACATTTCTCAGACAATCCGTAAAGCCCGCAAAATTAGAGTAACTTGGATGTAAATTTTTTTCCAGATTTTGATATGTAAATTTCAAAAATACTACTAGAGTGTACACTTTGTACAGTTTTATCTAATAAAATATCCGGTTACGACCAATAAAAAAAATATAATCAATAATACTTTCAATTTTATGTCGAATTTATTATTATGTTTCATGGGCCCTAGGCATTAGTAGGTTTTCATTGGTAACATTATTTTACAAGTGTTGATGATAACTTCATATATCATTACAGTTAAAAATTAAAAATAATAATAATAAAAAATAAATATTCTCGGAAGCAAGAATCAAATTGCATCAATATGAGCGTATAATCAGTTTATGCATTAGACAAGCTTATAATATCATTAAAAACGTGTAATTTTGGACCTCTTATATCACGGCGCAGGCGATCATTTCATATCGCTCGGGTCCAAGGCCGGCCCTGTGGGTCTGTAAAAATACCAGAAATTTGTAGAGGATCTGGGGCTTTAGGCATCGCCAGGCTCACCAAGGCAAGATAGTTGATCGCGGCCGCGAGCCAGTTTAGCCTTGTTCCTGCCTTCAAATTCTACCAAGTCACTTAGTAAGTCAGGTTCAAGTATTTTTTGTATTTTCATTTTTTTCCAAGTAGCTACGAACAGGCCAGTCCAATACGGAAGAATAGGAAGCGTGGGCTTAAGGCCTAACCAGTCCGGGGGCCCGGAAATACGTGTTTTGCAAACAAACGATAATTAACAACGATAAATAATAAACGTTCGAATATTTTCTAGTCATCTATTGTAGTCCAGTTGGTTAGGATATTTGCCTCTTTCTTGAAAGACTTGAGTTTAAGTCCTGGCAACAACAGATTTTTTTTTTGACTCATTTAAATCACTTTGGGCATCTTTTTTTTGACACATTTAAATCACTTTGGGCCTTTTTTTTGTCCCGGCAACGGCAGATTTTTTTTGACTCATTTAAATCACTTTGGGCCTTTTTTGTTTTCTATTATTTCAATTAATTTATTGGCTCCCTTAAACCACTTTGTGCCGTTTCAACCCTGATATATTAGCACCATACAATATATATAGGTGGTTTCTATCGGCACCAAATAATTACTACTCACAACGTTTTTTTATTTTGTTTTTATTATTCCAGCCAATTCATTAACTCATTTAATATATTTTGGGTCTTTTGAACCATGATATATTAAAGAACTCCAATATATATATATATATATATATATATATATATATATATATATATATATATATATATATATATATATATATATATATCGGCACTACATAATATTTCTGACACATTTTTTTTTTCATTTACTTGATGACAGCACCTATGTATTTGTTTTTTTTTACTTTCGACGCCATATTAGGAACGTGAGCGCCACTGACGTTCCTTCTCGATAATAACGTCAGTGGACTGACGTTTTTTACCAATTATACATTTATTTATTTTTTGGTTGGAGAAAGACAGGAAAAAAAAAACAACGAATTGAATTTTGTATCTACGGATGTTAAAAGCGTGATATTAAAGTAATATTGTGTAAATATATTTTTTCAAAAAAAAAAAATCACCTTTGAACTAAAATACCTAATTCGACAACTTCATCGAAGGCTAAAAAAATTTCAGGACTGGCCCTGACTACAAATTTACATAAGTTGTTCATGTTATTGAAAATTGGTGCATCCCAATAGTGGTTCTTGGTTACTTATTCAGTATTCACATATCTATGCATGCTATTAATTAGAATACCATATGACTAGTCACTAGTGTCACCACTTGTGGGCCCATCACTAACAGGCAGATAAAAAACCGGTTAGAAAGGGTGTGTTTAGAACAAACTTTTAATTTCTTTAGACTTTTAAAACGTTAATGAAATGTTTATTAGATGGAATATACATTAATTGTTAGATATTTGTATTCTACTTAGTTTCCAGGTAAATGTCAAATCTTTATTGGCCATTTTTAATGGAATGATAACAACTTCTAACAGACCAGACCTTATAATCTTGTACCGTAAGTCTTTACGTATTTTAACGGCTAATGTCATAAGTAGGTTGATATTATAATTATTACAACGTGACGTATCAGAGACAGTAATTTATTATTAAAAGAAAACTAACATATCATTTTTTTTTTTTGGATATCATCTACGACATCACATTATGACATTTGTAGTTGTGGCAATATCATTACTGTATTTTGACCATGTCCAAGTGGATCATGATCATTTGTGTCAGGGTACAAACTTCGAGTTACAACCCTTAAAAGAAGTGCTCTTTTTTTTTTTTTTTTTTTTTTTCTGAAAATCTATTCATGCATTTCTAGATGCAAAACTATCAATAATATGTTAAGTTTAATATTGACCAATATATCATTATGTTATCTGACCTTAAGGAGTCAATTAGGGTAGATCTTTATTAATGTCATTAATTTTCAAATGTTTCATGGTAAATGATCATTACAATAAAAGAGTAATAAAAATACCAAAAATATGTGAAAAGCAAAAATCGAACTCACGTTGATAAGAGTATCTAATCATTGCATATCTACTAGACTATCTTACACTATTATTTAAACATGTAATTTTGGGACCTTATATAATGAGCTCTGAATGGTCGTCCATCTCGTTCAGGCCCAGGGTCGACCCTGTCGGAAAATACAAAAACACTTTCTGAATCCCAAAAAATAATAGCTCAAATATTGAATTATAGACATTATAACATTTCAATGATGTATCTAATACATAGAGTTTAAGGTCTTGTTTACATTAGAACTAAAAGACAAAAAAAAATACAATCAATTGTTGATGTGGTATATAGGTCCACCGACATAACCATTTTTGATAGAATGATGTCAACTCAATGCCATTAGGGGTTCTATAAGCATTTAATTAATTAATTAGAATTAATGATCTTCTCCACTCCCAATCCCATTAGGAAATTTATTGATCTTAATGCTTGGCTCTCTTATATTTTACCATTACAGGCAATGTTAGACACAATTTTTTGGAGGCTTAGTTCCAATGGTATTTTTTCAGTAGCCCGGTTAAGGAAGATCATGATTAATATGACATTATTTGGCGATCGTTCAATTTCTTTTTTTTGGAGGTGGAATGATGTTGTTCCATCAAAATTTAACATTTTTAATTAGAAGGTTGTAGACAATCGAGTTCCTACACGCACTCATGTTACAAACAGAGGTATTGCGGTTGACGATCAATTATGTCATTTCTACAAGGAGGTGGATGAACCTCATATATTTGGTGCAAGATTTTGCTTGGCTTTCGAGTTTCGATACCCCAGAATGAACTTTACGGATTATGAATCATTCTTCTGTTACATTCCTTTAGCAACAAGGCATGGTGAGAAATCTATAATATGGGATGCTATCAATAATGTGGTTCTTTGGTCTATTTGGACAGCTAGTGTAACGCCCCGCTCCCGGATACCGAGCCCTTATCCGGAAGAGAAACGTTCGGCGCGTATAGCATTAAATAAATCTAATATTATACGCAAGCCTCTACGTCGTCGTATCAAAATAAAAGCAAACGGAAGCTAAAAGGACTCGGGTAAAAACATAAAAGCTACTATGAATAGAAAGTAACCATACTAAAGATGGATAGTTAAAAACACAAAGATGAAAAACCCCAAAACTTATACAATACGATGTCTTAAAAAGTACAACAAATCTAAGAAAGAAAAACAACTAGTCTAGTACAACCTCTACAAAGAAAAAGGACTAGAAGCTCCGTCAAGACTTCAAGTCTTCAAAAGCCGTCGTCTACACTTGAGTCTACCTGCTGTTAGTCTTCTCACCCCACAATGCACACAAAAATAAAATTCAAATGAGGTAAGTACAAAGTACTTAGTAAAAGTGAGAAGCTATGACAACAATTAATATTTATAAAGGATAGATATTTAATCGATTAGTTGTTTATGTGTGACCGACTCAATCCAGGGTTCACTTCATTGCCCATCGACACGCGTCATGACTATACGTTTCTAACTTAGCTTATTTTTGTTACATCATGAATAACAAGGGCACTACGCTAGTAATAGGATGTACTAGGACAAGCTGGGTGCAACCTACTTAGAGACACGCTCAGAGTAGCCCGGGAATATCGAGTCCCGATAGTGTGATGACCGCGAGTGCACCAGACGCTTTATCTAGCCAATCGATTGACCGGCGTGGAGTACGATCTACTTTTTGTCTAGTCGAGAGAACACATCGCGATATTGTACTATGCCTTACCAAGCATTGCATGATGTTTAAGATTTTAAACTAACACATACGTTTGATTAGATGTTTAACTAGCCACCTAAGTGTTTTCAAGTAAGCTCCTCACATCTTCTACTCGCATTACTTAGACCACTAGACACGGACAAGGCCTAGCAATTATACGACATCGATAAACTCAGCTTATCGAAGCACAAGGCAAATCCAAAGCTTTCGACGGTCCCACACTTCATCTTTTAGGAATCCATGTGGTGCCGGAACTAAACGCATCAAAAGCTAATTCAAGGCTTTGTTCATGTTCATTTAGTGTTATTGGGTCAAAGGATAACATTAAGAACTCATCTCGTAGCTTAAATCACATAAAAAGAATATAACACTTTGCTAGCCTCTATCCGGACGGATAAATGAGGGTTGTCCGTGACGGACAACTCTCCACGTAACCCTCAATTCACAAGCGCGTGAATTATCCGTCTGGATAAGTGAAACGTCCGTGCACGGATAAATCGCGCTAAAAGGTCCATTTGCGCACAAAAATCGGTTTTTCTGCACTCTATCGTTTTCTACACAAACCCAAACAAGTTTGCCCTCACTATAACCCTCACAACGCAGTAAAAACGTAGATAAACATGCCTAACCATACCATAGCATATATGATCCTTTGATCAACGAAAAAGCATCATTCTAATCATTGAAACGTCTTAGAACATAATCTAAACCCTATAAACAATAATTGGAATCATAGGAAGAGCCTCTTACCTTAAAAAGGCCTGCAAAACCAACAAAGAAAACGCCAAGCAAGGTGCAACAACCGTTGATCCTCAACCCCAAAACCTATGCAATCAACAAGAACCCTAAAAATCCTATTTTTCCTTTCAAAAACGAAACTGAAAAAGTGCCATAAACTGCAAATTACCTGGATTAACTGCCACAAAACTATTTTTAGAACAATCTACGTTCCAAGGCGATCGTTTCGACTACTCATGGGCTGCGAAAGCAGAGCTACGGATTAAAAGATACGAATTTTTCAAGAATCGAACTCACGAATACCAAAAGCTCAGGCTAAAGCGAAAACTTACGGATTAAGGATATTTTATTTTCCAAAGTTGCGTCTCCTCGCGCTGAACACTTTTCTCTCCTGCGGCGTCTTGATCAGATGAACGGATTGACCACACGGTTGAAGTTTACGTTCTGTCTTTTCTGGCATCTTCTGCGTCTGTTTGATCATGCGCCGCCGTTCCTCTTTTTTTTCTATCGAATATGCGTGTGACCTAATGAATTAGTTTGGGGATTAATTCTTTTTATAGCCAAAAATTAAATCCTTTATAATTAATAGCTAACTCCTTTAATTAAATCCTTTTAATCAAATAAATAGGATAAATAATAATTAGGTCATAGTAAATACGCCCAATGACTATTTTACCCCTTTTTACGAAAAGTCGGGATGTTACATTCCTTCCCCTTAAGAGGAGTTTCGTCCTCGAAACTCGAATGTAACCGAGAGGTACTTGAACTCTGGTCGCTATTCTTGAGCGTTCGTCTTCTAGCTCTTCTGAGCCTTCTTCTCCTTCTTCCATCCTGTTCCACTTGTTTTGAGCTATTTCGAGGTGGCGATGATCTGTTTCAATCTTTTTTTTGTTGGTTGCTGTATCAACTTCGGTCTCGTAATCTGCTGTCGCTCCACTTCATCCCAGAAACTCATGTTCTTTTATCTCTATCTTCATGAAAGATCGCCAGCAGTACTGTTCCAATTCTTGTACTTCTTGGTCGCTCCGAGAGGAACTGCAATTGCCAACTCGAGGTTTTCATTCTTCATTGTCCTTCCCAATCTTCCGTATTCGTAACCCAAAGATGATTCTGATACCAACAGTTGCTATCTTCATCTAACTCGTGGCCAATTGCTGGTTGGTTCTGACCACTCACTTATAACCGGAAACATCTGGATCTTTGCCTTGCTTCTTCCATGAACTCATCAACTGCCTCGAATCTTGCAATCATCGTTCACACTCTATGCTTGCTCCTGCTGACCTATACCCGGAAGGATGAATCTCCCAGCCGAAACCACACTTCTGGCACACTTAACTTCTTTCGATCTCAACTTCCATCATGGCACCACGGACTTGCAGAGGGACTACAAGGACTCTGGTTGTAGGGTTTCTATGACTTCTTGGGGATAGAGAACATGCTTTGCCATACCTTTTTCTCTGCAGGTCTGATCCAATCCTTGTGCCAATCAGGGTAAGCTTGGAAAATATAAGAAGTTGAAAGGTGACAAGTTGAGTACCAGGGTGGTATGTCATCTAGGTAAGCCAAGGAAGGGTACAATGCACTTGAAATAAGGAAAGTTGCTTGGGTTACAAGCAGAACAAAATGATTCCGTGTTGATGAAAATTGAAGTTGGTTCTAAAATAAAGGATGAGGCACCTCAGTATCATAATACAAAATATAGCCACGGAGAAGGAAAACAAAGGAACACCTTGCGGATGAAATTCTTTTGAGGAGTGGAATTCGCAAGATACGGTGGTCTACAAAGGCTTCAGAGGCAAGCGAAAGGATGGTAATGAGCTTTCATATAAGCTTTAAGAAAGCGGAGACGTTGAAGAAAACATCACCGATGGACTAGGAAATATTAAGCGCAAAGAAAAGAGAATGCTAAACATGAGGACATTAGGCGGTGACCTTGATTGTTAAACACTTGGTTAACAAAATGGATGTTGGCGAACTAGGAAAATCTTCAGTTCACATGAGTTTCGTAGAGGAAACATCACACAACAGGAAAACAAAATAAAGGTGCAAGGTCGAGCACCAAAAGGGCTAAAAAGGAATTTAGGAATCAAAATAAAGTAAGAATCTCAACATGAAGTAGCTATGGAGGGAAAACAAGTACACCAAAAGGTCTCGAGAATAAAATAAACACTTGTCAAGAAGTGTCCAAGTTTATGATAGTCAAAGAGGGTTATTTAAAGATTTAAAAGAATTAGAAATTTCCTCAAGAAATTGTAAGGAGTATCAAAAGTTTGAATAAGTAAGCGGCAAGCAAGATTTTGAATGAAGGAAAGCGACACTTAAGAATTGTCGGATAAGGTTTGGTTTCAAACAATTAATTCAAACTTTCAAAGGAAGTATAAACGATATTTGTGATTCAAATCAACGGTTCAAGGTTGCACTACTCGAGAGGAATAGTACAACGCCAAAGAATAAATGCTCAAGGTTATTCCTCGTGTGGGAATGCAAAGGTTAGAATAAAATGGACTTTCAACCAGTATGACAAAATTGTAGTAGGAACGCCAATACAGACGATGGGAACTCAAAAGGTGTACATGGCGGTTCATGGCTCTGAATGGCACGAAAGAGAGTTAAAGCCCGAAGGTACAAGGTACAATAATCTGAAATGGAGAGCAAAAGTTTAGGAACTCAAAAGTTGGTTGGCTAGATAGGTTCGAAGGCACCTTGGTAAAGACTACATACAGCTTGAAGCTCAGTGCAAGCATAAATTGCTAGAAGATTAAAGGTAAATGGCTCAAAAGGAATGTCATGATAGGCTTAAAGATTTGACCCGACAAAGAAGATATGCATACCTTAAAGGAACAGGCAGACATTAGGTGAAATAGTTACAATATCGACACTACCCTTAAGAGGGGAGGCGAGAGTAAACACAAGTAAAAAGAATGTTACGACATTAAAAGGTTCAAACAACTTTGAAGAGAGTTTGTTTCTTGAATTGAAAGGTAAGAAAGAATGAATTTGTTCAAAAGAAGGGCTTACGGAGATATGTTTATGAAGTAAGTCAAGACAACATGTGGAAAAGATTTAAAGTTCTCGGATGAAGGATTTCATGAGAAATAATATACCATATAAGGTATAATTACAAAAGAGGCAAGAAAAGGGTCTGAATAACAAGCGTGGCATCTTTGGAGGATAGCATCTTGGTTCTTGTTTACAAATTGCAAAAGAACTATAATATTAGCTTTACAAACATCCTACTAAAAGGTTTAACTTTCGGAAGGAGATCGGGCTTGAGGAACTCCTAAAACATGAAAATCATAACTTACTACCCTCTTAGCCCAAACCCTAAGTCAAAGAGGTGAGAATTCCTTTTAGGTTCTTGTGTATGATATTTACTCCAGCCCTGTCATTATCGACTTTTGTAGCCCAAACGAAAAAGATTTTGAGCATGATCCAAAGAGAAAAGAGTTAGGTACTGGAGTTTCCCAGATGATATAAAAATTTTAGAATTTGTGGATGGAAATAACTTGGTCAAAAACATTTATTTCTGACGATTGCGCAAGCTGTCGGAATTTTCAGATTAGTCAACACTGAGTTGAATTGCAAATCAAGATCAAACGAAAAAGAATCTGAACTTAATTCCAAAAGGAAAACTGTAGATAAAAGTCTTGTCTGCAACATATCAAAAATTCAGATCAATTGAAGGTGTTTAACCTGTTCAAAACGAAAGAAGAAGTGAAAGTGCTGCTGCAGATTTTCTGGACAGAGTGTCCGACATAAAAACGAAATTTCTGAAAAATCCATAACTATTATCGAGTTGATGTAAAAAGAGAAATTGTAGATAAGACAGCAATCTATGTTTCTGAAAATTTTCAGAATTTTTAGAGTAGGGGAAGATTGCCTTATGTTAAAGGGAAAACACGAGTGCAAAAGTATTCACTCATGTTGGATAAAGCCAAACGCGAGGATGATGAAAAGTATGTGCCAAGTAAGAGACCTTTAACACTATTAGTTGAAACGACTAAAGAGTATTTGGAAGGAATAGAATTACACATTGAGTTCATGTGGAATCCATCTCAAACAAAGAAAAGGTCAAAGAATGTTGATGAACTCAAACCAAGTGATGGTGAAAAGAAAGCGGAGGATTTGTAGAGTTGAATCAAATATCATTCTCTACCAAGTTAGGCCAAGCCAAAAGTAAACTTAGATATTCGTGTAGAGAAGGTGGAGAGGTTTCAAAAGGAAAGTAAGGAAAAGGAAATCAACCAAGAGGACCTTGACTTTAAGGTGTAGCATAAGGCTCCTATCCCAAAGCTTTACTTAAAGCGGTTTCACTTAACCCTATGTGACCGATTCACGGTTTGGAAACTTCAAAAGAAGAGAGAGTTTCTACTAAAGATCCTAGGAGGAACAAAACTGAGGTGATCACATAAAAGATGTGAACCAAAGACTCAACTCAACTTTCTTCCAAGAAGACTCTTCACATGGTTCTAATGCAACCTAACCACGGTTTAAGGATTCTTAGTCATACGAGGATTACCACCAAGCTCAAGTTCTAAAAGGTCTGAAGGAATCTTATCTTGGAGGAAGAGAAGCCTAAGATAAAAGGGCGATTCTCTCTCGATACCAATCGTAACGCCCGCTCCGGATACCGAGCCCTTATCCGGAAGAAAGCGTTAGTAGCGTATAGCATTAAATAAATCTAATATTATACGCAAGCCTCTACGTCGTCGTATCAAAATAAAAGCAAACGGAAGCTAAAAGGACTCGGGTAAAAACATAAAAGCTACTATGAATAGAAAGTAACCATACTAAAGATGGATAGTTAAAAACACAAAGATGAAAAACCCCAAAAACTTATACAATACGATGTCTTAAAAAAGTACAACAAATATAAGAAAAGAAAAACAACTAGTCTAGTACAACCTCTACAAAGAAAAAGGACTAGAAGCTCCGTCAAGACTTCAAGTCTTCAAAAGCCGTCGTCTACACTTGGTCTACCTGTTCGTCTTCTCACCCCACAATGCACACAAAAATAAAATGCAAATGAGGTAAGTATAAAGTACTTAGTAAAAGTGAGAAGCTATGACAACAATTAATATTTATAAAGGATAGATATTTAATCGATTAGTTGTTTATGTGTGACCGACTCAATCTAGGGTTCACTTCATTGCCCATCGACACGTCATGACTATATCGTTTCTAACTTAGCTTATTTTTGTTACATCATGAATAACAAGGGCACTACGCTAGTAATAGGATGTACTAGGACAACCTGGGTGCAACCTACTTAGAGACACGCTCTACAGTAGCCCGGGAATATCTCGAGTCCCGATAGTGTGATGACCGGCGAGTGCACCAGACGCTTTATCTAGCCAATCGATTGACCGGCGTGAGTACGATCTACTTTGTCTAGTCGAGAGAACACATCGCGATATTGTACTATGCCTTACCAAGCATTGCATGATGTTTAAGATTTTAAACTAACACATACGTTTGATTAGATGTTTAACTAGCCACCTAAGTGTTTTCAAGTAAGCTCCTCACATCTTCTACTCGTGCTTAGACTACTAGACACGGACAAGGCCTAGCAATTACACAGACATCGATATAACTCACAGCTTATCGAAGCACAAGGCAAATCCAAAGCTTTCGACGGTCCCACACTTCATCTTTTAGGGAATCCATGTGGTGCCGGAACTAAACGCATCAAAAGCTAATTCAGGGCTTTGTTCATGTTCATTTAGTGTTATTGGATCAAAGGATAACATTAAGAACTCATCTCGTAGCTTAAATCACATAAAAAGAATATAACACTTTGCTAGCCTCTATCCGGACGGATAAAGCGAGGGTTGTCCGTCACGGACAACTCTCCACCAGAACCCTCAATTCACAAAGCGTGAATTATCCGTCTGGATAAGTGAAACATCCGCACGGATGATCGAGCCAAAGGTCCCGACGCGCACAAAATCGGTTTTTCGCACTCTATCGTTTTCTACACAAACCCAAACAAGTTTGCCCTCACTATAACCCTCACAACAAAGCAGAAAACGTAGATAAACATGCCTAACCATACCATAGCATATATGATCCTTTGATCAACGAAAAGCATCATTCTAATCATTGAAACGTCTTAGAACATAATCTAAACCCTATAAACAATAATTGGAATCATAGGAAGAGCCTCTTACCCTAAAGGCCTGCAAAACCAACGAGAAAACGCGCAAGCAGGTGCAACAACTGTTGATCCTCAACCCCAAAACCTATGCAATCAACAAGAACCCTAAAAATCCTATTTTTCCTTTCAAAAACGAAACTGAAAAAGTGCCATAAACTGCAAATTACCTGGATTAACTGCCACAAAACTATTTTTAGAACAATCTACGTTCCAAGACGATCGTTTCGACTACTCATGGCTGCGAAACAGAGCTACGGATTAAAAGATACGAATTTTTCAAGAATCGAACTCTACGAATACCAAAATCAGGCTAAAGCGAAAACTTACGGATTAAGGATATTTTATTTTCCAAAGTTGCGTCTCCTCTACGATCACTTTTCTCTCTGCGGCGTCTTGATCGGATGAGCGGATTGACCAGCGCGGTTGAAGTTTACGTTACTGTCTTTTCCCGACATCTTCTCGTCTGTTTGCTTGCTTCTCTGCGCTGCGCCGTTCCTTTTTTTCTATCAGAATATGCGTGTGACCTAATGAATTAGTTTGGGGATTAATTCTTTTTTATAGCCAAAAATTAAATACTTTATAATTAATAGCTAACTCCTTTAATTAAATCCCTTTTAATCAAATAAATATGATAAATAATAATTAGGTCATAGTAAATACGCCCAATGACTATTTTACCCTTTTACGAAAAGTCGGGATGTTACAAAACTCTGTTGTTTTTAACTCCAAAGTTTCCGGTGCCGACAATTTATTTGAAAAGATTCAAGGAAGAAGCATCGCATGGATAACGTCAAGAAAAAACAGTATCAATAACGATTGGACGACTTGGACAATCAATCATCTTTCTTAATTTGAGCATCGGTAATGACTAGTTGGGTATAGAATAGTTGTTTTGTTCGGCTTGAAATTGTTGAGTTTGTCTTGTTTGTTTTTTAGTTTTGTGAATTGGCAATTCTACGGCTTGGATATTTGTTTTGTAATCTGAACTTTTTGTTATCTAACGTCTTGCTAAATTTTTATAAATAAAATTTCTTGTTGTTCAATAAAAATTAGAATTAATGATGGATTAATTAGCACCATAAAAAGGTGACAACACATAGGGTAAGAATTTTTTGGTCAAGGAAGAATATGATATATACTGGTGTAGGTGCAGTTGGCAAGCAGGACGATATATTCATATAAATGCTCAAGGTTGCAGACTTGCAGTTGGCAAGCAGGATGCAAATGAAAGACGGTGATTTGAGAGTTGAGATTTTTTTTCTATTTTAGAAGTTAGAATAATGATTTGATTTGCCACCAAAAAAAAAAAAAAGAGATTTGAAGAATAAAAATATTTATAAATACAAAAATAGATTTGAATGTAAGCTAGGGCGAGAGCGGCTACAGTCCAGTTTCTAATTGTCCAGTTTTTTAATTTTTGCCGTTGAAAAAAAATATAAATAACCGTGTACGTTGGATCATTTTCTTAGTACACATAGTTAATGTGTACAATAACACACATAATCAATCATTTAACCTCCTAAACCGGGTCGGGTCAACGGGCGGGTCAGACCTTTCTTCTTCACCGGTAATACTGCAAACAAGAAGAAGAGAAGAAAAAAAAACATTGACAAATGATATCTCGCACTGATTCGAAGAGGTCAGTTTTTGCAGACATTTGTTGCGTTGACTCCAAAATCGAGAACTATTCAATGGAATAAATACAAATCTATTTTGAGCAATTTTGTGTGTCGGTTTCTAAACAAACAATTCGCTTTGATACCAATTCGTTGTGTGAAATCGCTAGAAACGAAATTAAAGATATCGAAATATACATGGAAGAAGATGAATTTTGAAGGAAAAAAAGTGAGGGAACAAGAAGAAGATGATGAGGAAAGTATACGAAGTGTGGAAATTGAAAAATAAAATAAAAGGAACATGGTGAAGAAACTGTAGGACGAAAAAAAATTTGTAACGTGATTGCTGTTTTTTTTCTTTTCTTTTTTGTAATGGATGACCTAGGTTAAAATATATTTTATAGACTGTGATAAGTAATAGTCATCAAATCAATCTAATCATTAATATTGATCTAACAGTAGAACCTAGACCATTAGTTTTTTTGTAGTGATTGGACTGTAGTATTTCCTCAATCTTTGATATTCAAAATAGTGTTTTCTTTTTTTTTTTTTTTTTTTTTTTTTTTTGCTTCATTCAATATGTAGAAGACAATTCATACAGTACATATTTTTTAGGGGTAGAAGACAATTCTTACAAATTTTTTTTTTTATTAAGACAATTCATACATTGAACTTACATATTTTAAGCAAATTTTGATCCCTTCGTTTAACATGTTTATTGTCTAAACTAAATCATTTAATAAAAAATCGAAATAAAACTATATTTAAAATTTTAAATCAAATGATAAGTTGTACAGTACTGTTAGTACTATAATTGAAATAACCATGAAAGGTCAAACACGATTTCTTAGACAAAGCCATGCTTTTCTTGAACACAATAAATACGCCACGTTGAAGGGAAAGTAAACTTACAACAACTATGTTTTGAAAACATGCGCAGTTTTTTTATACTATTGAGAAGTATGTTTTTTTTATCCAGTCACTTTAATAACCTAAATTTTAATACAATTTTCTATGCATAATGAATGAAGTGTAATTTTATTATTTTATATCATATTTAAGACAAATTAATCACTTTATTAATCTGTGTAATTCTTCTCCCTCCGATAGTTAAAAAAATGCAGGAGTACTGTATTTTTCGTCTCAAACTATAAATTCATATAGATTTATAATCCATTTTAAGAAAATAGTTAAGTGTTGTTAGTTTGAATAATGAAAGTCGACACTACCCTTTGACAAACATTATTACAATACTCAATCCGTTCTAGTTTATCTGATACAGTTGCTAAAAATTAAATACACATATTAAGGATGTGATTAAGACATTGACTTATAGAACGAAATGAAGAAAATGTATCTGGATATAATTAACGCAGCATTCTTTTTTTACGTCTCTATTGTAATGGTAAAAGTAAAAAAAGACAACATTTGTTGCATTGGAAATGATATTACATCACAAAAAATGGGATAAAATATTTTTGACAACATTCAATTAATCGGAAAAGAGGGATTAGTAGTAAAGTAACACGAACTAAATATGCATCTTAAGTGAGGCTAGCTCCCAGCTTAATTAGAAAATATCAGCTACTTTGGCGTCAAAATGGAACGGTGACGAAGCCAGATATTTATCGTTGGATGGGCTAACGGACTATCTATGTATGGTCGGATGGGTTATATTAAGATGATTGTGTTGGACTGGATTATATAGGTTTTTTGATGTACCAATAACAACTGGGTGAGCTTAGCCACTAAGCCCACAACATGGCTACGTACGTCCTTGACAGGGAGCAAAGATGGAGCGGAAGTAACTCTAGAGGTGGAGGGTAGAGGCAGCCACGCATCTGAATAGATGTGTATCAAAGAACCATCATCCATGCGCCAGCGGACCCTTTTTACAAGCAAGTCGTGGCCCTCTAAAAGGCTATGTCAAAAGAAGGAAGGCCTAGAACCGAGGTTGGCATCCAGAATATTGCTTCAACGAAAGTACTTCGCCTTTAACACTTTAACATCCAGATTGTTCATGAACCGATTAATTTATTTAACCCGTTGTTTTTATAAAAGTAAATATATAAATAGATAAACGAATATGAAAAGGTGATAACTTTGATGGATGGAAATAGCATCTCTAAATTCTGATAATAATTGTGAAAAAATTAATAAAAATATGATAGTAACAACAACAATAAGAAAGTTTCAAAGATACAAAAGAATAATAACTTGTATACGCGGTTTTGACATTTACTCTTTTTTTTTTCTTCTCACTTAGCACCGACTAATAATTTAAATTAAATTAGGGCAGTCACAATCAAAATAGTACTGGTAATAAGTATAGTAAGATTAAAGTCTCATGTTTGGCCGCGTTTTCGGTATAAGAATTCTTAGTCTTAGAAAGAAATGACAGGAAACCCTCCAAAGAAAAAAATGATAGGTTCATATTTACAAGTATATAAATTTCATTTCTAGAAAAATGTCCATTTTCCTCAACAAATAAAAAATGTTCATTACTTTTTATCATTTGGAAATTATGAAATTGCATTAAATAAAATAGTTTAGTACAATATTCCTAATGGTTTCACTAAACCAATGGATTCTGTCTAGAAAACACTTTTTTTTTATGCTAGGGGTTTGAAATCAAAATCCGACTTGAGTGTACCCGAAGTTTGAATGTGTTGCATCTTTAGTTTTCTCAATAAAATACACATCATGCACACTTAGGACTCGCAATCGTGAAAGAAGAAGATGATTCCATATCCGTATGATCGAGGAAGAAGAACAATACTACGATAGTGTTAGCATATATATTTATATTAGCTATTAGTATTTTTAAATTTAAGGGCTTTTTTTAGTCTTTTTTCCTTTGGGCTTTCTTTGTCCTTTATTATATGTCTCTCTCTTGATTCTACTAGGTATGTTTTTCATTGTAATATCACAAATTTCCAGCATTCATCTTCTCCTTTTCAATCCTTGTTTGGTTGTATGAATGCTAACATGGTATCGAGCCTATAATCATCTAATGCTAACATGGTATCAGAGCCTATATGGTCGTTGCGCCGCCTCTTTGGTGAGTTTTTTATTCGATTTTGCATCGATTTTTGTCTCGATTTTGTTTCGCTTTTGTTTGGGGTTCGATTTTGCATCGATTTGTTTGGGGTTCCAGCCATCGTGTAGTATTGTCCGATTTGCTTGAGGTTCGACTTGTGCCTTTTTTTGGGTCTTTTTCGGTTCACCAATGGCCCCTAGTGATGACTCGTTGCAGTCAATTGGTGTTCGTTTGGATGGTAAAAATTACTCATATTGGAGCTATGTGATGAAAAAATTTCTTCGGGGGAAAGAAATGTGGAAATATGTTTCTGGGGTTGCTAAAGCTCCCACAACAGGTACTGATAATTATGCTGATTTGCTTGATAAGTGGGATTGTGCCAATTCAAAAATTATTACTTGGATTAATAATTCTGTCGATGTTAAGATTGGTGTGCAATTGGCTAAGTATGAAAGCGCTAAGGAGGTTTGGGACTACTTGGGAAGACTGTTTATACGCACCAATATATCTCGCTCGCTTTCGATTAAGGGAAATCCGTGCTTTGTCACAGAATGATCGCAGATTCAGGAATTTTATCTTTGAAATCAACGCTCTTTGGGATCGATTGGCTATGACAGAGTCTCACGAATTGAAGGCCTTTGAACCTTATATTGTTCATCGGGAGGAATCGCGTCTTGTTCAAGCTCTTACACTCGCTTCGTCTGTAATACGAGCATCGTGCGGCTTCGATTATGATCGTAATCCCTTGCCCTCTCGTCGATTCGGTTGGTTCACGAGTTGTCACCAAGAAACTTGTCTCAAAACACAAACCGAAAAGGTACCAACCGCCCCTTCTGCATCCGTTTTAGCAGCACCATCTCAACAGTTTCGGACAAACATCGCTAAAAAGGATGAGTGTCGTTATTGTAAGAAAGCCTGGACATTGGAAAAGTCGGTGCCCTGTATTAGCCTTAAAGAATTTGACGCCTGGTGATAAGTCTCAAAGAATGAGAACCATGGTGGATGACCACGCACATTACAGTGGTACCGGATGTGACAGACCGTAGTGGGTCATCTTATATGTCGCTGGCAAAGACCTACAGTGATTTGGATGTGGCTTCTTTCTCGTAATCCTTCTCATGGATGCCCTTGCGCACAGTTTCAGAGATTCCTTGCTACTCGGTCTCCGTCCTCGGGTTAGGCAGTCCCCGCCTCCTCAAGATTTTGCCATGACTACTGTTCTCCAACAGGTTTGCCTTCATCAAATCCCTCAGGAAAACCGTCATCCCTATGGGTTTTAGACTCTAGGGCTTCTTTTCATATGTCTCCTGATTCATCTAAGTTTACATCTTTGTCTTCTGACTCATGTTCCCCTACTATTGTTACTGTTGATGGCTCACATTTGCCATTAGATGGCATTGGCACTATTCACACTCCCCACGTGTCTCTCTCAAATGTCTATTGTATCCCTAAACTTACTCTCATTCTTGCATCTGTTGGTCAATTATGTGATTCTCGGATATTCTGTTTCATTTTTCTTCCACTTCTTGTTCAATGCGGGATCCCGATTCCAAGAGGTCGATTGGGGACAGCCGTGAGACGAGGGGTCTATATGTTTTGGATGAGTCGCGTGCTCGGCTACGCTGTTGCCACCTCTGTTGATTTATCTTCTTTTCATTTAACCGATTCATCCTCTAAGTATTTTTATGGCATTCTAGACTTGGTCATGTTTCACACTCTCGCTTGAAATTTTTGTGTAACACTTGGTGTTTTTGGTGATTTGAAATCTCATGATATTTCTTATTGTAGTGGATGTAAACTTGGGAAATTTTTCTCTTTGCCTTTTCATAATAGTTCATCAAAATCTTGTGCGCCTTTTGATTTAGTCCACTCGATGTTTGGGGACCCGCTCCTATTCCTACCAAAGGGGGTCTAGATATTATGTGTCCTTTATTGATGACTATACTCGTTATGTTTGGGTGTTTTTGATGAAACATCGTTCTGAGTTCACTAAGATTTATACTGGTTTTCAAGCCTATGTTAAAACCCAACATTCCACTGTTGTTAAGTGTTTCCGTTCGATTTGGGTGGGGAATACACTAGTGGAACCTTTCGATCTTTTTTTTTTCGGAAGGTACTGTGCATCGCCTTCATGCAATCGATACCCTCAACAGTAATGGTGTTCACGAGAGAAAACACCGACATATTGTTGAAACTGCCAGTCTATGTTGCTATCCGCCAGTGTTCCAAATGAGTTTTGCGGAGAAGTTGTCCTCACCTCCGCTTACATTATTAATCGTATCCCGACCGCTTTCATAACTCTGGCATTTCTCTTATGAACAATTATTTGGTCAAACACCTAATTATTTCTCTTAAGAGTCTTCGGTTCCACTTGCTTTGTTCTACGTCCACATGTAAGACTTGCCCAAACTTTCTTCTCGTGTTGCTATATGTGTTTTCCTTGGGTATGGTATAGGTCAAAAGGTTATCGTTGTTATGATCCCTCCTCTCAAAACTATACGTGTCTCGCCATGTCTCCTTCCTCGAGCATATCCCTTTCTTTACCATTCCCGCCAAAGACCCACAACTTGACTAAATCGATCTTATTCACATTGATCCTTTCTCGTCTGACTCTTCACCTCCTACTGCACCTATTATTGATGATTCTCCGACCTCGATATGGCTACCCAATCACCGCCATGACGACGGATCTTGCTGAGCCCCGCCATCCAAGACGCGATATGTAAGTCTACTTAGTTACACGATTTTGCATATTCTTGTTATTCTATGTCTTTGCTTCCTTTCTTGTTTCCATTGATCCTTCTCCGAGCCTTCCTCTTATAAGGAGGCGTTTCGCTCCCGTGATTGGCAAAATGCTATGGCCGAGAACTATGCCCGCCTTAGACAAGATCGGTACTTGGGACCTTGTTTATCTTCCCGCAGGTAAAAAGACTATTGGTTCTAGATGGGTGTACAAAGTTAAGAGATTTAAATCGATGGTTCTATTGAACGATACAAGGCCCGCTTTAGTTGCTAGGGGGTTTGCTCAAGAGTATGGTTTAGATTATGAGGAGACTTTTGCTCCTTTTGCCAAGATGACTTCAAATCCGTGGTCCGTTCTTTGTGCATGCACAGATCCGTCGCTGGCATATATCTCGGGATGGATGTTAAAAATGCCTTTTGAATGGAGACTTGAAGGAAGAAGTGTATTTGGTTCCCCACCAGGTGTTTCTCATGCTCTAGACATGTTTGTCGCCTTAAGAAAGCGCCAGATGGTTTTAAACAAGCCCCTCGGGCTTGGTATGATAGATTTTCTCAGTTGTGATCTCCTTGGATTTGTCTCTAGCCCTTATGACTCTGCTTTATTTGTTCGATCGACTTACCGGTCGTGTTCTCCTTTTGTTATATGTTGATGATATGATTATTACGGGTGATGATGTTGATGGTATTGTGGATTTGAAAGCGACTTTGTCCCGTTGCTTTGAGATGAAAGATTTGGGCCCTTTACGATATTTTTTGGGAATTGAAGTTGCCTCTCACCACGAGGTTACCCTCTCTCACCCAAGTATGTCTTGATATTATTCACCGTGCACGGCTCATCGACACTCGCACCTCCGACACTCTCTCTCGAAATGAACGCAAAGTATACTCCAGATGATGGCACTCCTCTACCGATCCCACTCAGATAGGTCTATTGTTGGCGCCTTGTTTATTTGACGATCACTCGCCCGATATTGCCTATGTTGTTCACATTGTTAGTCGGCTTTATTTCAAAGACCACCTACCACTGTACATTGGAAATTTCATGTTGTGCGATTTTGCGTTACCTACGGTGATCTCTTTACCGAGTCTTTTGTTTCCATCCACTTCTTCCTGGAGCTTCAGGCTTTTTCGATGCAGATTGGGCTAGTGATCCGACTTTTCGGAAGTCCACGATCGGGTTTTGTATTTTTCTTGGTGATTCTTCTTATTTCGTGGAAAAGCAAGAAACAAGATGTAGTTTCCGCTCTTCCACCGAGGCGAGTATCGTCTTATGGCTTCCACTACGGCCGAGATTATATGGTTGCGTTGGTTCTCGGTCGACATGAGAGTTACTCTTTCGACCCTACCCATGTATTGTGATAATAAGAGTGCCATTCAGATTGCTCACAATCACGGTGTTTCATGAGCGCACCAAACACATTGAGATTGATCGTCATTTCACTCGGCATCATTTGGATCACGGCACCATTTCTCTACCGTTTACTCGTCATCCTTGTAGTTGGTGACTTCTTCACTAAGTCTCACATCGTCGAAAGCGCCATAGATTTTTCGTTGACAAACTCTCGATGTTTCTTGTCGCACTCATCGTGAGTTTGAGAGGGGGTGTTAGCATATATATTTATATTAGCTATTAGTATTTTAGCCTTAAGGGCTTTTTTAGTCTTTTTCCTTTTAGTTTTGCTTTGTGCCTGACTATATAAGTCTCTCTCTTGTTTTCAACTAGGTATGCTTTTCATTGTAATATCACAAATTTCCAAGATTCATTTTCTCCTTTTCAATCTTTGTTTGGTTGTATGAATGCTAACAGATAGAAAGAAGAACGAAAAAAGGATAAACTGCCGCAGAGCATGTTTTTTTTTTTATTATATATAATATATCATATCATCTCATTACACAATTTCATTTGTAAAAGAAGTTTAAAGAAATTCCTAAAACCACAAAAGATGTTAGATATAGATATCGCCTAGACATTTAAATTATTGTATATTTCTCATTTCAATTTTTCAAAGTTGGAGTCCACTCTAACCAATTAAATATTATATATTCTCCAAAGCGCCCTCTCATGTGCTAAAATATGTACAACCTCAATATATTAATCCATAATTATTCATTCCACCAAACATTTGTTAAATCTAATTGTTACTATTTCCCTTTTGAATTATTTGCCACTTTGACAACTATAAATTTTGAACCATAAGGTTTAATGCACCGTTTAACTGTCATGTGTAATAGTCGTGAGGGAATAAAAAGTTGGATAGCATTATTTTCGTCTCAAAATATAAATTTATTGCTTGGTTTCGGATTGTCTGAGTTTGACCCGGGTTTTTCATGAATGCACCTTTTATTATGTTTAACGGTCTGATAATAAGCCGACTAATTGTTTTTTTGAAATTTTTTTTCTTTTTTTTTCTTCTAAAATTACCAGAGATTCTAGGCATGGCATTATTCAAACAGATTTATGGAATTTAGAGAACGTAAATGAAACGATATGTTGACAAATGACTCAATTATGACTCAGATGGAATGCTACCAGCAGAATATTAATTAATATAACTCCGTAAAAGCACCCACATCAGATACTTATAATGAATATACTTTATTTTACATGTTTTTCTGGTTTGCAGAATCTTTATACAAGATAAAATACAAGAGATTCTCAATTTTAAATAATGGTAGATAGTAGTATGATGGAAAATTTATAAAATCTAGATGAATTAATGCGACAGATGTAAAGAAAATTTTACAGAATATGTATTACATAATAAATTATAGAGTATCTACTGCAGCGTTATTTTTCCGGTTGACATCTCTAAAATAGTGTTTATAAATGATTTACAATTTTATTTATAAACTCTATTTTAGAGATGCCAACCAGAAAAATAACACTACAGCAGATACTCTATTATTTATTGTTAAATACAGATTCTGTAAAATTTTCTTTATAAAATATTGAGTAAGATAGAGTTTATAAATGATTTACAATTTTTGCCAAAAAATAATAAATGATTTACAGTATCTATTGCAAATACTTAAAAAAAAATTTTAAAAAAAACCTTAAACGTTAACATAAATTCTCAAAGAAAGAAAAAAAGGACAAAAAAACAAAAAAAAAAAAAACAAAAGCTTAAATGTGTAATGTCTTTCATTTCTTTTATTTTGTCAACTACTACCTCCCTTCCAAAATATAACATCCTACACTATATAAGTCATTATACGTTAACAATGCAATATTTATTGTTCATTTCTTTATATTGCCCATGATTTATTATGAATTCAACAATTTTTCAATAATTAAAAAAAAAAATGCATTAATGATAGTCAAGAGGTATTTTAGACATTAACATTCAAATTAAGGACATTCAACCACTTCCTAAATCTGTAAAAACTGCTAGGATGACTTATATTTTCGAATGTAAGTAGTATTATATTAAGGAAAATTCTTTGATAGTGAAATTTATTACACTCAACCGCCGACGATGCGCAGACGCGTGTGTATATAAAAACAAAATTGTTTTTTTTTTTCCACGTGCGCAAATCTGACGATCGTGTGTATAGAGACTCTTTACGTCAGAATTACCCTATATTACGGAATCATCGTTTATTCTAAGCTTACCTACCTTGTTTTTGTTCGTAGTACAGGATATTTCCAATAATATGAGGATAAAAACGAATGAAGGAGGCATTCAGATGAACAATAAAGCTTTTGTAAGTACTAGATTTCCTGCTCTGAGACTTTTGTAAATGTTTGCGCATTTTGAGTTTAAATAAAGTTGACCGCTTCTTTAAAAAAAAAAACGAATGGAAGGGAGTTTTATGGTTATAATATATGTGAATTAATTGGGTTAATTTAGCTAAATATTATTATTCACCATTTGGGTTAACTTATGTGTTTTTATGGATATTTTATTCATTTTCTATAATAAAAATAAAAAAACTTATTATGTATGTCTGTGAGCTTGGCATTTAATTTAGCAATTTCTATTGAAGACTGTGAGCTTGGCAAGTAAGAGAAAGAATGCTTTTACATATGATATAACGTAAAAGTGTCGTTATTAGACATACATGAATAATGAAGATGAAGATCAAAGGGGATCAAGTTCAAGTATGTTACGTTTCAAAAGGGGATCAAGTTGTTGATTTCTCTACCAAGGCTATGTCAGACTCTCAATTCCCCAACTTCATATTCAAACTCAATGTTCTCACGACACCATCAAATTTGATGGGTTAATAGAGAAATGACTAATCATTAATGAGTGACACGTGTCTAGAGCAATAGGTTGTTATTGTGTTGATATTTATCCTAAAAAACGGTTAAACCTTAACCGTAAGGGTCCCTCGTCTCCGATTCCACAGGAGTGCGAGGAGAGTTTAATAATGAGACCTATTAACTCAGGGCTGAGGCTGCTTAATATATCCTCTTACCGAAATAGACCGGCCTTTTACGGGACTCGAACCCCCACCCTCCGGCTTTAGGAAACAGCAGGCACTACACCACCTCAACCGCTTACCACTAGGCCATATCCAGGGGATTTGATACTTATCCTATTATGATAGGTAGATGTGTGCTATAGTATAGTACTCCGTATAATTGTTTTTATACTTATAGATGTGTACGCTGTATAAGTACTATGTATCTATTTTTGTTCATGTACAAAGTGATCTAAGAGGCCTAATGATATGAATCCGGAACCAAGTTCTATACAAGATCCTATGATATTTCAAGTTGGTCCCAAATTGCTTAGACAATTTTTTACGGTGATCAATGACCAACTGAACTTGCAACGACGTCGTTCTCTAAGCCGCCACTCAACCTTAGAACATCGATGTCGGCACTCTTGTCCACCCAGCTACCATTCACATTGAGCTCACTTTAGCCAATGCCTCGCCGATTCTTTACTCCGACATCCGGGTGTTCCGCTTTATCTGTCCGGGTTTCTATTATTACCCAACCCAAGTCTTGCTGCTGTTTCTAACTTCCCAATCTATTGCATTATTGCTGCCTTGGAAAAAAAGGTGATTTTTTTCTTTTTCTTTTTTTTTTTTGGGATTGGACTTTGTTAAGAATTAAGTGTTGATGTGTCTTAATCACAGCCTTACATTTGTTATATAATCTAAGGGTCTACAGTAGAAGCTTGTCCTAAGTTTGTTAGATTGTTCTTCTTAACAAATCTATTAGATAGATCTTTTAGTACTATGGCTCAGTCTGTATGAAGAATGTATGACTGATATCAATGAAACGATTATGAGACTTAATTCTCCCTTCTAGCTTTTATTTACTTGGTAGCAGAACCAGGTTTTCATGGCGTCGGGCGCTTTTTTCCATCGCGCCCGCGACCATCGCCTCCGCCATCGAAAGTATTACTCCGGTAGCATCTCGATGTCTCAAAGACCGCATCTTCAGTGAGTGGTGTCTTCATGACTACAGCTACTTTGCCATGGCAAACCTCCTTATTTCCTCAGTTTTCCTCCATGGCACCTCCTTTGTTTCCTACAGTTGGGTTATCCAATTTCCTGGTTGTTAGTAATATCATCCGCAACGGAAGCGATTTAAGGATCTAGATCTATAATTCACACATAATAAAATAACTAGATCTACTCTACAAGGGGGCTGTAGAACATACATCTTGGATCTCAAAATCCAAGTAGAAGAACCGCAATAGGAAGAACAAAAGATGGTGTGAAGAGCACCACGATCTTCCACACGTGTGATCCGAGCAACTCCCGGTGGAAGGAAATCCTCGTCTCGAATCCTCCCGATATGCTACCCGGAAAACCTCCAAGATTCTCCCTCTCTTCCCCTTGGCCGAAATTTTTCTTCTTCTCTCTAAGAGTTAGAAGTCAAAATTTGTGTTTTGTTTTAGGCTTGGGAGAACTCTCTTTATTTAGGAGAGTAATCATTGTCCTCCAAGGATTTAATAATTAATCCAAAATCAATTATAATAATCATATTAAATAAAAGATAATCCTAGAAATATTCTACAACAAATCTAGAATAATCTTTATCTTTATTTTTTTACCATAAAATATTTATCCAATAAATATTTTGTGCACATGTCTTATTAATCCACAAGAAAACAATTTCTTGCTCACAAAGACAATGTGGAGGCCGAAAATTCTCCTTCCCTCCTAGGGTTTGAGATTTCGGCCATGACAAACAAATTGGGCAAATATTATGAAAAATGTCTTTTTCACATATTTAATTATTTAGCCCAACTAATTTTAATAAATTCACTAAACAATTAATTCACATATCGTTTTAATTAAATTCTAATAAGAACTAAATTAATATTATTAGGATTCGACGTCCGAGAATAGCTATGCTATATTAGAGACACGCCGGGGACCATGGACTAATAATCATCGGCTCCGATAAATCAAATAAATAATTATCTTACTTAATGTAATAATTATATTTGATAAATCAATTACAGAATATGCCACCATAATCCCATGATCGCACTCCTCCGATTATGAGATTATATTTATCTCCTCATTTAAAATGATAATAAGCGCCCATCGATATAATCATTACACATGGATGAATCCTCCATGTACAGCTTCTTTCTAAATCGGAAGTTACTGCGTTAACCATTTTTAGAACATCTTATCCTTATTTACCATTAACCCCTAGTGATCAATTAATTCATACAACTCACCTTGGGTAGCTAATCAAAGTGTAATATGAACTCGTATGATTGATCAATTTCTAGGATTAACAAATAAGTGGAATCGTTCATCTACTTCATAAATGGAAGGAATGGATTCCGTGATCCGTGATAACACGTACTACTCACTCAATCAAAGACAATGCCAAGATGGGGTAATTCAGATCACTGCACTCGCATCGTCAAGTCAAACCTCATAATCGATTCAAACAGCTTGATGCTGGATCACCTCAGATTAAGATATATCCATAAATATGATCATCGATTGATTCGATAAGACTTCTCGACACGGAATTATATCGTGAACTCTAATCAAATCGGTCCAAATTTTATATGATATATCTATCACATATAAATGCCCCACTCAGTTCTCTTAACCGAAAGTCCGGATAAGACAATCACACCTATTGTGTTTCGGGCGCATTAATAGCACGTTAAAGGAGAGACACGATACTCTCGATTAACTTCACTACGGACTAATTGTATTTTAAGTACATCTTCACTAACTCAATCCTCCCGTGTATATCTCATACATCGAGTTAAGTGATTACATAAAAGATGTACTTTTAGGGTTTCTCAGAATGTAAATACTATTGTCACATCGGTGAATATGAGAATAATAAATATGAATAATAATATCATTTCATTTATTAAATAAAACAATTACAAAATTGTCTTTCGGGCATTACATCTAACACTGGCCACCGGTGTTCCTACTCATTCACCGAGTCCATCTTTTCCGGTGACTTCGTCCTTGATTCCACCAAGCTCTCCTATTCCCAGCTTGGTTCCTGGTGTGCATGATGTTGATTCTACCTCCATACTTCGATCTACTTGCACTGTCAAACTCAACCGGGAAAATTATCTTCTGTGGAAGTATACCATTCTTCCCATTGTTAAAGGATATCGTCTGGAAGGTTTTTTGTTTGGGACCATACCAAGGCCTAGCACCTTGTCTCCAAATCTGCAGGTCTCCACAACTGATGAACAATGGGATTCCACAGATCAACTTTTGATGGGATGGTTGCTCAGTTCTATGACAGAACAGGCACTAACAGAGGTAATAGGTTGTACCACATCTTATGAGATTTGGAGCACACTGGAAACCTTGTTCAATTCTCATTCTGAGGCCCGTATTCTAGAATATAAGACCGCTCTTACAAAAACAAAAAAAGGGAATAGATCTATGGCTGATTACTTAACTCTAATGAAATCATATTCTGATAAACTAGTAGCAGCTGGCTATCCTATATCCAAATCTGAGCTCATATTGGCAGTTCTTGAGGGACTGGATAGAGATTATGAATCTGCAATTGTTAACATCACTGTTAGGGTTGGTTGTATGAGTTGGCAAGAAGTCCAGTCACAACTTCTTACTCATGAAAGGTTAGTTGTCCGATTTAATCCTGCTACTGCAGGGGCACATCCCTCCTTGAACCTTGCTCAGATGCATCCTAGAGGAGCTAATTCATCTGACCCTAGGCCTCAATTTCAAAATTCTGGTAAAGGAAGAGGTGGAAATCGAGGTGGTAGAGGAAGAGGTGGCAATAGATGAGGTAGATCAAATTCTGGAAACAGAAGTGTGTGCCAACTTTGTGGTAAGAATGGACACACTGTCTTGGAGTGATGGCATAGGTTTGATGTCGGGCCTTATCGGTCCCGAAACACCAATAACACACCTAGGGTTCCCGGTAGTCAAGGCAATCCTGCACTGCCTCCATACATGGCCTCACCTCAATCAGAGCCGATTCTTCCCGGTACATGGACAAGTGGTGCTACTAATCATATCACAGAGAATTTTAACAATATGCATCTCAGGTCTGGATATACAGGTTCTGACACACTTGGAGTAGGCAATGGTGAGCAACTCAGTATACTTCATGCTGGTCAAACCAACATCCCTGTCACACACTCACCTCACTGCCTAAAACTTGAGTCTATGATCCATGTTCCTGCAATTACTAAAAATCTTATTAGTGTTTCCAAACTTGCCTGTGATAATGATGTTATAATTGAGTTTGTCGACTCTCTTGTATTGTGAAGGCCCCAAAAAAGTGGATGCCATTGCTCATTGGAACTCCGGAGGTGGTCCGCATAAGATGGGCAATGGGCAATCAAGCTGAGAGTGTCATGAGCTCCCATCAATCCAATCAATTCTCCAGAGTCAAGTCTACGCTTCGCTTGCTAAGTCTAGTCAAGTTCACCACAATGTCAATAAGGATCCTAATGTATGGCATAGGAGATTAGGCCATCCTTCTCAAAAAATTCTGACTCAGATTCTGGAAATTTGTAATGTTTCTTTGAATGAAAAACTTATGTTTCGTGAATCTTGTCAATTTGGAAAGTCTCATGCATTGCCTTATGTTTTGTCTGACTCTCATGCTTCCCATATTTTTTATCTTGTCCACACTGATGTTTGGGGCCCCTCACCTGTTAAGTCTACTGATGGATACACATACTATGTGAACTTTGTAGATGATCATACAAGGTTTACTTGGCTTTTTCTTTTAAAACAGAAATCTGAAGTTTATACAGTCAAAAAGCAATTTCATACCATGGTCCAGACTCATTTTTCTACAACCATAAAATGTATACAATCTGATTAGGGAGGGGAATACAGAAGTATAGAGCCTTTTTTGAAAGACCTAGGTATTATGTTTAAACACCCTTGCCCTTATGCTCATGGGCAACATAGCAGGGCTGAAAGAAAACATAGACATATTGTGGAACTAGATCTCATTCTTTTAGCTCAAGCTTCCATGCCTCTAAGTTTCTGGTGGCACAGTTTTTAGCAAGCCACCATGAATATTAACAGTCTTCCTACACCTGTTTTGCACAACTTGTCACCACATGAATGTCTGTTTAAGACCAAACCTAACTACAAGCAGTTTAAGGTGTTTGGTTGTGTTTGTTATCCTCATCTTAGACCATTTCAAACTACCAAATTCCAGTTCCATTCTAGCAGATGTGTAAATCTAGGCATTAGTCCTGTCCATAAAAGATACCAATGTCTTGATATGAATGGTAGAATTTATGTGACCAGAGATGTTATCTTTGATGAGTCCACTTTTCCTTTTGCTACTAATTTTTCTCAAGGTCCTAATAGAAATGTTTATGTCCTTGAAGATACTACAAGTTTTTTTTTTCTCTATTCTCAGTTTAAGGCATGTGACACCTCGTATGACAATGCCAATGCCATCAGTACAGACACTTCAGATGTTCAAGCAGGTATGCCTATTTCTTCCCCCGATGTTTTTCATCAGTCTGCACCTGCTATGAGTCCTTGTTACTACTCCTTCACCACATCCAACACCAGATCTCAATCATCCTGCTTCTCCCCATATATCTCATTCTCCTTCTGTTTCAGATAATCAATCCAGTGCCTCAAGTCATCATACACACTCATCCTCTCCTTCCAACACTCATCCACCTCCTCATCATCCTCCTCTGACCAACACACACCCTATGATCACTAGAGCCAAAAAGGGTATATTTAAACCCAAAGTCTTTTCAGCAGTTGCTTACCCAGCTAAACCATTGAATGCGTCAAAAGCTTTATCCAGCACTGATTGGAGAGGGGCAATGGATGAGGAATACCAAGCCCTTATGAGGAACAACACTTGGGTGCTAGTTCCACCATCCACACAACACACAATTGTGGGAAGCAGATGGGTATATAAGTTGAAATTGAAGGCAGATGGTTCAGTGCTTAAACATAAGGCAAGATTAGTTGCCAAGGGGTTTAGTCAGACATATGGTGTTGATTTTACAGAGACCTTCAGTCCTGTTGCCAAAGCACCTACTATCAGAGTTGTTCTCTCTCTTGCAGTCACCTTTAATTGGCCTATTAACCGGTAGACATTAATAATGCATTCCTGAATGGTCCCCTTAAGGAGCCAGTTTACATGTCTCAACCTAAAGGCTATGTAGATCCTACTAGACCTCACTATATTTTCAAGTTACAGAAAGCACTGTATGGTTTAAAACAGGCTCCAAAGGCATGGTTTGAAACTCTTAAATCTCAGTTAATTGACTGGTCTTTCAAACAGTCAGTTTGTGATAATTCCTTATTTATCTTCAGAAGTGCAGGTCACATTCTTATTGTTTTGGTTTATGTTGATGATATCTTGGTCACAGACAGCTCCAGCATGCTTATCAACAAATTTATTCACTTGCTAGATTCCAGATTTGCTCTTAAAAACTTGGGACCTGTATCACATTTTCTAGGCATGCAGGTGACTAGAGACTCATCTGGCTTATATTTGAATCAATCTCAATATGCCACTCAGCTGCTGGCAAGGTTAGGCTGTGATTCTCTCAAGCCTTGCCCTACTCATATTGTTCCAGGCAAGAAACTGAAGGAAGAACCAGGGGACCTGTTTCAAAATGTTACTTTGTACAAAAGTGCAATAGGTGGTCTCAGCAGATTTGACTTGTACTGCACCGATATTACCTACGCGTGGAATTATTTAAGTCGGCTTTATGCAACAAATTTCACTTAGAGTAATCGGAAAGCGCTTAAAAGATCGCTTTCGCTTATGTGATTGGAACTTTGAAACATGGTTTGTGACTTTAAACCAAAGAACTGCCTTAATCTTGTGGGATTTTCGAGATGTCGATTGGGTTGTCTCTCCAATTGATAAAGTCGGTTGGAGGATATTGTGTCTTTATTGTGGATTCCTAAGTCTCATAGAGTTCAAAAAACAAGATGTTGTCTCCGTGTCTAAGATCGAGAGTGAATACAGTGGCATTGGCTAATGTTATCACGAGATCAAATGGATTACATACTCCCACAATTTGGTGTGACAACACCAAGATTTCCTTCTTGGCTCGTAATCCAGCCTACCATGCAAGAACAAAGCACATATAGATAGATGTGCATTTTGTGAGAAATGTGGTCTTAAACAAGAAGCTTTACAAATTGCTATATACCCTCCTCAAACCAACTTGTCGATTACTTAACCAAGCCTTTAAATGTCACACGCTTTCAAAACTTTAACTAAATTCAATGTGCTTTCACCACCATTAAGTTTGATGGGGGTGTGTTAAAAATTAAGTGTTAATGTGTCTTAATCACACTTTACATTTGTTATCTAATCTAAGTGGACTACATTGTGTTTTATCCTAAGTTTGTTAGATTGTCTTCTTAACAAATCTATTAGATAGATCTTTTAGTATCGTGGCTCGGTCTCAGATGAAGAATGTATGACTGATATCAATGAAACGCTTATGAGACTTTAATTTTCCTCTAGATTTTCTTTACTTATTCGGCAAAGTTGTAGCATGTAAATAAGGTTTTCTCGTGTATTTTGAATCATCCAAATCGGAGTTGTAGAATCAAAATATGATAAGAACATCAGAAATGGGCCAAATTCTCAATGCTACAAGCTCGATAGCAACAAAGCCAAAGCCTCACCGGCCGGGTGGTGGTTCTGGTCAAAATGGTCAATTTTTACTGTTCCTACGGGTTTTTTTCCTACCCTAATTAAGTCGGATCTTGTTCGGTTTAGCCGCTTGTATAAGAATACGTATTGTAAATCATCAACTTACACCATGATTATTCATTTATCTTGAATTATTATGTTCGAGGGTTTTACTTGTGTCTATAATTGTTGTATTCTTCAGAACCATGATTACTTGCACGCTCATAATACATTGTATGCTAGATTTCGCTAACATAATCATGTGAAAACTTATTCAACACAATCTATTATGTAATTAAGATTCATATTTGAGTTCGTAATATTAGATGCAGACTCAGATTCGCCTCGCCGACACGCCGGCAGCTTAGATAGGTTTGAATCCGATTGTTCGATTCGCTATTTGATTATGGTTTATTAGTGCTTAATTACGTACATTTTTTTTTTTTTTTGTTTCTCTTTAACTTGTCTTGTCAAATAGCAGATAAAGGGCTAAGATCATTTCTCTGTGAATAAAATCGATCAAGGCATGTGTTTCAGTTTATGCTCCTACCTATTATCTGGATATACCAAGAAAGATGTACGGTTTAACGAGGCTACTATGAAATATTTACTCATGGTCTGGATATACCAAGAAAGATGTACGGTTTAACGAGGCTACTATGAAATATTTACTCATGGGTGGGGCAAGCTCTTCTATTCTGATTCATGCTTTCTCTTGGCTATATGGTTCATCCGGGGGCGAGATCGAGCTTCTCTTGGCACTAGCCCTTAATTAAAGCTTGAAGGTTGGAAATATAAAATGTAAAGTCTGAACGAGAAATCTAGTATGGTAATATCATATAATGCTTCAAGGCTCTGAAAGGGCTGTGTGCTTGATCTGTCCAATAAAATCGACCCTATAAAATCAAATGTATGAGACAACATGCGACATTATAAAAGTTGAATCGATAATATATGTGAAAGTCAAATGTACGAGGCAACATACAACCCCTGAAAAATACGACACGTTCAATTCATAAAAAATAAACATTCAATTCATTAAGATGATTCAAACCAATTCATGTATTCTGTCTCAAGTCCATGGAATTTTTGTCAATTTGTCTACACCCTTTGTATTCTTACTCCCCTGTTTTGTTTACCCTACCGGATTCAAAGAGAAATAAGTTTTTTTTTTTATCGTCCCATAAGTTCAATTAAGTTTTTATGGCCCCATAATGATGGGCAAAAGTTTATTCATTTAAGTTTTTTTTGTAGTTAAAGGTTACCTGAATTTTTTTATTAAAATTAATGACACATAGTGAATGAAATTAAAATTGTTAACGAAGAAGCGCACGTTTGGCTTTAGATAATTGGTTGTTTTTTTGATTTATATGCTTATATAATTGTTTCACAGAGAAACAAACACAGTTGACAGATTTAATCACAATTGTATGATTATATTCATAAACCTATTTATGTAAATATATCAATGTATAACCTAAAATGTCACTACAAAATAATTTTATAAATATTTATAGAGTTTTCCTACTACTTTTTGTAGTATGATGTTCAACAATCATTCATATTTTTTGTATTTATACATTTAGACTCGATTTTGCATAAACATAATTTTTTTATTCATCTATTAAACAATTAATTAATCACAAACAAGCTTGGGCTAAAAAGCCAAAAGTTGGGATTATAATCCCTTTGCTCTAGGAATTATATGATTATTAATTATCATTGTTCATTAATAAGAGTCAAATGTTTTTTAAAGGAATTATCCCAATGTTTTAACAAAAGGAAAAAAAATAAAAATTTACTAAGGTATATGTTTTTGTTTACAAATTTCACGGTTAAATTTGAGA
Organism: Gentiana macrophylla; assembly: GCA_026214975.1. Classification (NCBI taxonomy): domain Eukaryota; kingdom Viridiplantae; phylum Streptophyta; class Magnoliopsida; order Gentianales; family Gentianaceae; genus Gentiana; species Gentiana macrophylla. Next base: position 14,554,655 of record CM047813.1, read on the forward strand.
ATCGCCCTGAAATACTCCATTGGACAGATTTCATCAACTATATTTTCTATATGTTTATTCAAAAAAACAGTTTAAGTATAAACAGATGCATCAGAAAACAAATATTTAAACCAAAAAAATTTAAAAATATTCGATGTTCCTCAGAATACTGACCGGAAATATTTTCATCAACTTCAGAATTAGCATGGTTTAATTTACAACATCATAGGGAACAATAACTTGAAAATCAAATTTTAATTACAAAGCTTTCAATAAAATAAATAAAAAAAAATCATAGAAATTAAAAAAATTGGGGAAAATTGATGATGCTCAGTGTAAGTGTTTAGAAAATAAAGTCCTAGATCTCTCACAAAGAAAGGTCTCATAGTGAGCTGGGAAAAAACACATTTCATCACAGCACCATAAAAAAAAAAAAATACCAATTTTCACAAATATATTATCTGTTTCAGCATACAGTTTTATCACTCATGAAAAAAAAAATTGCAGAATAATTCTTCCAATCTACTCCAATTGCAGAATAATTCTTCCAATAAACGATGAAAGCATAAAACGAATTAGAATAATAAAGGAAATTGGAGAAACAGAGTAAAGAAATTTTATGAAATAATAAGAAGAGCAGAAGGGACTGGCGGCTTGAGGAAGGAGAAACGGGTAGGGGGGGGATTTATATATAAAGTGCACCCGTGTTTAGGGTTTTAGTGTGAGATGGTTAATTACAAAAGTAGACACTATACTTGAATAAAATGACAATAGTGTACGGGTGTAAATGAAATCAAACGGTTCGAGTTTGATTTGCATTTTTGTTTGAGTAGTAGGGTTTGATAAGGTTTAAGGTCGATGTTTCGATTCACATCAAGCTTGATTCTGCTATACATGCACATTCAATAAAAATTTCTACACGTTTTTATGTATTTATTCGATTAATATTTATTAAAATAACTCATAATTGATCATGCATTTTGTTAATTTAGCTTATTGGCCTAAAATAAAACTTAATTTCAAATTTGTTGTAAGTGATAATTGATCCTCCATGTAATTGTAGGATCCAAGTTCTAAGACAATGGACTTCAAAGAATCCAAAGCAGAAAAATTCTCTACTTTGGTACGCAGTGGCGGATCCACACTATATTAAATGGGGTTCGCGAACACCGTTAAAAATAAAAATACTTTATATTTTATCTATAGAAAAATATTTCGGACTCCGTGAAAAAATATATTTACTTAGAAAAATATTTACGGACCCCGCTAAATATTATTTCTAGATCCAGTAAACAATGAATGCAAAGCTGAAAGCCTAAGAGTCCGAGAGTCCATCTCCACGATCATTCTAGCAAATATCAGCTTCGATACTTTCAACGGTCCATGATATATCGCCTTGATCTCTGGTGCCTTCACCACTACAATTAATTACTAATTTTAAATAGTAATATAATCTTGAAATAGAATAAAAGATTTATCATTAGATTTATTTATTTTAATAGTATTTCAAGTAAAATAAAAAATAAAAATAAAACGGTTCCGTTATTTTTTTTTACGGAAATGATATATATGCACGTACACTTTTGTTTCCAGTGAGATTCGAACTTAGTGACCACAATAATTACCACTGGACTAATATCTCATTGACTTTTATAAACATTGATATTAACAATCTTATTACTGCTTGTTGTATAATATAATCATCAACATTAATTTTATAAACATTGATATTAAATTAATGTCAATGATTATACAACAAGGAGTAATAAAACTGTTTTCGGAAAATTACTTTGCACCAATCAAAAATAAAACAAAATGCTTTTTTGCATAAAATGGTGCAACATGTAACATGTTTCATTTATTTTTTAAAGCCCATGTGGTATGTCACTGGGTTTTCCTGAAATATGTGAAAATAAAATTCTAGAAATAGATAAGAAATCATGTTAATATTCATAATGATCATATTACTTCAAAGAATTGACAGAGTAAATACTACAATTATTAGGAATTAATTTATGAAAAAGAGTACAATAGCAGAAATATCATCCATAGCTATACACTTTCTCTTGAGTTTCCATGCTTTAACAGCAGCTTCAACTAATCTCTTTGCCGATTTTGCCCTCTCTGAAACTGATGATACAATTTGCACTGCTTCTTGGTTTGATATCACATCCCATACCTTTCACAAAAACACATATTCAAACCGTCATTTTTCACATTCATCAACATACAATCTACTTCTTAACCCTTGATTATGATGGTGGGGATACAGAAAATGTCTCCGTGAGGACACCGCAACAAAATTTCAAGAACGAATTTACATTAATAAATGCTTTTACATTTTTTTTTTTTTACCGAGCTAATAGCAAGAATATGGAGGACAACTTTACTAAAAATGTGATTTTTTTGCAACTTTGGTCCATTTAAGTCACATCTTTTCCGTAAATATGGAGGACAATTCTTGCAACAACGAAAAAAAAGGGAAAAATAGGGGACTGGTCAAGGGTTGTGTTACGGCTTTTTGGTAAAGATGGGGGACCATTCTTGCAAAAATATGAAAGATGGAGACTGGTCAAACCAAAACGAAAGAAGAGGATTAAGCCACAACTTATCGGTAAAGATGGGAGATCATTCATGCTATTAATTCTTTTTTTACCAACGAAACTACAACGATTTTTGGATCTCATCCAATCGGGTCCGCCCCTGTGTAGGACTTATTGATCATGATACAAAGTCATCATAATCAATGGTGGTGCAAAAATAGGTTGTGGCGCTCGTTGTAATCGAGTGCTCGTGGCATCACCCCAATTAATACCCTACCATGACTCATTATTTATCATTTTTCGCTCTTTCTTTCAAAATAATATCACTATATCAAAATCACTCGACACGATATATATTAGAATAGGATGTGGCATTGGTACCTCAGATGAGTTATGATGTGGCGTTGAGACCCTTTTTTCAATTTCATATGTTCAAGAACACACACTTTGGCATCACAATGAATCTACCAAGGCACCACATTTTGGGCGTAAATTCGACTCAAGAGGTCTAAATCTCATTGTGGAACAATCCAAAGTAGATTCAATTTGGTGCCACGATAAAGAATGCCCTAAAGATGATAATAAGATGAGATTGAAAAAGTGAACATACCCCATCAGTGGCAAGCACAACAAAGTGGTCATTACTTGTAACATGTCTGTGTATAACATCAGGGACAGAGGAAAGACCAAAATCCTTGACACAGTAATCTCCAAAAGCTCTGGACATAGCCAAACCAGGTGAGTTTTGATCTGGAAGCCATACTCTGTGTACACCTGGTTCATCTTCTAAACAGAACACTCTCCTTTCTCTGTATTATACGCTCTGCTTCCTCTGTATCAAAATAGAATTGAAAGAATCTTCTAACATTTAATGGTCTGATGCAATAAAGACTCTTCTCGTTTTAAAAAAAAAAACGATAAAACTTACGTTGAAGATTAGGTTTGAAATCTATAGTAAGTTGCACCGCCGTTAAACTGCCATCATCACAAGCCGTAGCCAACACAGCACGCGAGTCTCCCACATTGGCCACCGAAATAAGCTCTCCCTGTCGCACAACAAAATATAAGTTTCTTTCTTGACACATAATCTAGGATGCATGGGGATATGTACGTAGATACGTGATTTTACGAAAATATAGAATACGGATACGGGGTGTATATATGTACACATATTAAGATTAAACCTCATTCTTTAAGTATAATGTTCTTTGACATCTCAGATCCGTAGTCAAGATACTTATATTCCGTAAAGTTTGAAAATTACAATTCGCTCCAAATATGTATCTAACGGAGTATCCGTCGAGTATGCTTGCAGGATGAAGTATCCGTGCATCGTAGCTCATATTGCAATTGTTACAAGTACTAAGTTGTATCAAAATGAAAAGTATATGCTTTACCTGTCTAAGAATTGTCAAACCGGTGGTACCGCTGTTAAACGAATCGAACTTCCGTTGACGTTTTAGCTCGTGATCAACAGCAGCACAAGCTTTTAAATAAGAGTGTTTCCAGATGTGAAATCGATTGAGTTTTTCGCCTCAACCCGAATTGAAACCGGGTCGATTGATGCTCCGGCAAGTGTTTCTTGCCAATTACATAGCAGAAAATATGGGAGTAATTCTCTGACCCGTTTAGCTACATAATGTCCCCATTGTCCATGTCCATCAAATATCCCACAAAAAATCATGTCTTCTTGACATCCAAATTCCTAAAATTAAAAATAAAAATATATGGTAATTTTTTAATTCCACATTTTTATGCGTCTAAATGAAAATATTTTACACAATCGACCCGAAAATCACAGTAGAGGATCCGGATTAAAACAAAAACAATAAAATTAAAATATTATATACCTCCCAAACAATGCAGCAATCTTGATTAATGCCCTTTTCACCTCTCCTACTAAAAACAGCAGCAAAATTCTTGGATTTATCAACATTTACATTTCCAATTTTCTTCAATATCAAACCATTCTTTTAGCTTCATATGCCATTGCTTCTGCAGCCTCTATTCCACCATTAATGTTCTTTAAATCTCCTCTTTTCTTCGTGGAAACGACCTTGCCAATCCATTAAACATAGTTGACAATTGGCCCATTTTGAAATGCTATTATTCCTGCAATTTAAACCAATATTCTTGTTCATAATACTTCAGAAATTGTGGATATAGTTTTTTTTTCTTATTTCTTTTGGAGTATGTAGATGTATGATTGAAAATGAGGGAAATATAGAAAAAGGATGAATGAATATTAAATAATTTAAAGAACGATTTAATCAAGGGAAAAAAGTGCAGAAACATCCAAAATAATCTTACATGGAATTCCATTAAATCACATAAAAAACTAATTAAGGACAGACAAGAAAAGTTAATTGCAGAGAAGAAAACATCACAACAAACAAATTAAGTCCCTTTTTCTTACTCACAACTAACATTCAAACACTTCTATATAAACAGAGCAGAAAAAAAAAATGCTTTTTTGCATTAAATTATTCCCTTTCTTGCAGCTATTTTACATCTTATTAGATCAAGTAAAGCAAAAACATATATAACAAACAAAACCCAGAAATATTTTTTACTGGAAAAAAAGATTGAGAGAAAGCAAAACGAACCTTGAAGATGAACTAGTAGATCAAGATTCCAGGAATATGCAGAGGAAAGATAAATTACATTGTTTTTATGCTAAAAACTTAGAAGCAAGCAAAAACGTGTATAATCATCGAAAATGTTAAAGAATGAGCTTATACTACCAAATCATTATACAGAATAATTGTTTATTTGTATGATGTTGTTGGTTTTGTGGGATGTGTACTATATTCCATTTTTTCCAAGGTAATATCTTGCAAGGTTTGGACTACGTACGTGGGGTTCAAAGTTGAAAACATTGTGTGGTGTAAAATCAAAGTGCGGTCGAGATTAAAATTATATTACTCTTCCTGTCTATTAAAAAAACTAAATAAATATTACTCTTCTTATATATATAAAAAAATAAACCTCGCACCAAGATAAATGAAATGCAGAAAATATAAATTAATATTCTAATAGTTTTTTTTTTGGTTGAGATGATGAGAAATGATACCACTTTTGAAATGTCGCATACAACCGCAATCATTTAGACACAACAATAACATAATAGGAGCTTGAACAAGGATAAGTTCCGAGAAAGGCTTGGATAAGTTCGTACGGGATGATTGAATTTGTAGGATTTTTACTTAAAACTTTTCTTTTAAATCAAACTTATCTTCCTTCGGAAAAAATTCAAACTTATCAAAGTTGTACAGCGGAATATTAAAGCATTTAAAATTATTTTTAAAATAAAGCTAGATAAAGTTAAGTCATTGAAATTAAACGTAGCTACCGAAAAAGTAGTAGATACATATTTGTTATCAAGTTTGAGGTGGTGTAATTATGTATGTGATCGCTTATCATGTGATATGGAGGAATCAACTATTGAGATTGTTACATCTGTTATAATATCAGATAGCCTTCACAACTTTCCAATGATTCACTAATCGAAGTCACAATTCTTCACAACCCTCGGTTGTTTCATTGATTAACTCCGTGATTTCTTTTAAGAGATTTTCAATCAGATCACACACAGCTTAACAAACTCTAAAACGCCAATCGTTATCTGAACTACAGTTGATCTACTAAACTTACAACTGGAAGACTAATCTTTTCCCTATTACAAAGACAAAGTCTCATAAAACCTATACAACATATCATGCATCTAATAAACACATATTAGGCTAATGTTTGTTCATCACCAAAACGAATACAACCTAATAGTACAACATAAGAAACTAATTGGTTTAGATTTCACTAATTTGTCATTAGAACTTGTTGCCAACATATTCTACTATTTTCCACTTCCTATCATTTAAAAATGTCTCATGTTATCTATTGTAAAAGCAAAGTCCTTTCTTGTAAAAAATTATCCTACGGCCATCATAAGTATCTTAATACCCAGCGACATGCATAATATATCCGCTTATTGTGATTTGTTTCACATAATAATAGCGTGTTCGGTATGATGGAAAAAAAGATTACAATAATTATCAAAATTCAAGTCGTTTAATGTTATTACTAACCGGGAGTGATAAAGTTGCTTTATTACCTCTAAATCATTTTTACACCACCATTATTAGCTCGGAACCAAACGACGCCGCTTCTAGATCTAAAACGACGCCGCTTGCATTTACAAAGATACGTTATTGTTATTTATGAAATTTATAACAAAATTATAAACGGACTAATATTGATCAATATTTTATATACCATTAATATTGATAATATTGATTATAAACGGACTAATATCAATCAATATTTTATATACCATTAATATTAAGGTAAAAAAATATATTAGGTAATTACTGTGTTATTTTATTATTAAAGTAGCATTATATTAAAAGAATTATATATCTAACGGCCAAAGAGTTCCCCTAGAAAAAAGAAAAAACGACCAAAGAGTAGACTCTTTCTTATGGTAGTAGGAATGTATTTAAAAGCCCAAATTGCTACTGATTACGTGCTTTGATTACACTATAAACACAATAATTATATGAATTGTTAATGACAGATATATTTAATAAATGACAGGTTAGTCATTAAATATTGCAGACGATAAGGGTGGGAATTTTTTTTTCCAGGCCCCGTCACACGTTGTTTTTTTTTTTTTTTTGAGGTATAATTTTATGTACAAGGCCGAAAAGAGGTTATCCTCACGTATACGCACGGGATGGGTGTTTCAATGGTGTATTATGTGAGGGATTTACACTTTTCACGTGTGTAACGTCACAAAATGATACATACGGGGCGAATTTTGATACGTACAGGGCGAGATGCATTTTCCGGATGTATACACCCCAGAAAAGTCTTTTCCCGGGTGTATACACACCGGGTGAGCCATTTTTATTATGTACAGAGCGAATTTTTGTTGTTCCCGGGTGTATACGCCCGGGAATTGTGTTTCATGGATGTATTACATACTTGATTTTATGTATTATAGGTGAATATAATTAAAACATTCACCAATAACCAATTAATGTAACTAGTTTGTAATACTACTTTCATCCGATCTTCACCTTCTTCACCACACTTTCTTTACCATTTTCACACCTTCTTCACATATACATCATCAAATCAAATTTAATATCATCAAATTGATAGTTTGGGAAGGAGAAAGGTATCAACGGATCGACAAACTTTAATTCATTGAAAAATGAGTATGTCGCTTTATTTTACTATATTATTTGTTATTTATTTTTGAATGTTTATATAATACAATTATTGTTATTGTGGTGCATGTTTTATAAAAAATTTATTATATAATGTAATAGAAAAATCCTGCAAATGTTGATGATAGTTAAATTTTTTTTTTTTTTTTTTTTGCCAAAGATATTTGTGTTGTTGGTTGAGAGTATTAATTTAAAATGATTATAGACTAATATGATTGGCGTAAATTCGCTTTTAAATTGTAAGTGTACATAAAAAGATTAGAGACTAATTAGATAAAATTATTTTTTTGGTTTTAGTTATTATATTATTATTTGACTACGTAAAAAGAATATATTTATCAATCAATTCATGCGTTGTTGATTTTATTGGGTTTTAGTTATTTATTTGGACAATTAATAGTAAATAAAAACTAAAATCCAATTACAACCAAACAACCCAGAATTGATCGGTAAATTATATTTTTTAACGTAGTCAAGTTGTGTTAACACCGCCTTTGATTGATATATAACATAAAAACTTGAAAATATCATGAAAATATACGTGATGATAACTTAAACCCATATGAATGAACTCGCCCGGCTTATAAATCCAGAAACACAATTCCCGGCGATACACCCGGGAACAACAAAATTCGCCCTGCACATAATAAAATGGTCGCCTCGTGTGTATACACCCGAAAAGGCTTTTTGGGTGTATACACCGAAATGCATCTCGCCTGACGATCAAAATTCGCCCAGATGTACCATTTTGTGACGTTACACACGTGAAAAGTGTAAATTCTCACATAATACACCCGGAAACACTCATCCCGCTGCAGATACGCTGGTGATAACCTCTCTTTCTACCAGACATAAAGTTATACCTAAAAATAAAACAACGCGATGCTACCAAAAAAATTTCGATAAGGTGTGTTTGATATTTAAAGGTTTGTTTTAGGGATGTATTTAAAGAGTTTAATTGATAAGGGCTTTATTTTTATTTTATATTTGGGTTCTCATCCTAACACGATAATTATTGATTTCGAGGAGATAATATTCGATTTTCTCCTCATGGAAACGTGGATAAACAGAGTTAGTATTATCTAAAATAATTTGATAGGGCAAAACTAACATGTTGTTGATTTAAAACGAAAGAAAATCTTGAAGAATATTATGATTCAACATGAGTTAGAAAATAATTTTATATCCACTCAAAAAAATATTGTATTCAGATCAGATTTGATTTGTTTTAGATGTTAGAATTTAAAATCAAACATTTGTCACAATGTATATTTAATCCATTCTAACCAATTTTTTTATCCTCTGAAGATGATCCTTTTAATAATATTTCAAAGGGCAAGACGCCAATATACAGTGCAGCCAAACAAAATACTTATACATGACAATTGAAAAGCTAACAAATAAAAATGCTAAAGCGGGTCTTGCGGGCCAGCCTTAGCCTTAAGGTTCTGAAATCACGGTTTAACTTTCCTCGATCGCTATGATATCACGCACACAAGACATTTTCGCTGTTCTATTTCCACGATCAAACGCGCCACTACGATCTCGCAACGCCCCCAAAAGACAAAGTTCAAGTTTCAAGATTCTCAAAGAGGCGATCCTGACACAAGCTTGACTCGCGCCACTTGCTCCAAAACACAACAGATGTGGCATTTTATTTTCAGCCCCGTAGTATTCGGGTTCCTCAAAGTCAAATACCGATAAAGCTCCTCCACGATATTTCCAATTTTGTATTCTCAGATTATCACTCCTTTGCACATGTTGAGTTGCATCCAATCCTTCACCGCTTTCGCACCAAAAAAGTCGGTCCAACTAGCCCGAGGCACGCGTAGACACCACACCATGCTAGCCCAATTACAGTCTCTAAACGTATGTAACACGCTCTCCTCTTCTTCTCCGCATATGAAACAAGTGGGAGACGGAATAACATGCCTCTTGGCAAGCATACTCCCCACTGGCAATGCCTCGTGCTTAATACTCGAGAGGAGGAAATTGCCACGGGCTGGGCCCTTCATGCTCCAGATCATATTTCTCAATTTCTTTATCTCTATTATCAGTCGGATAGGGAGATTTAACTTGCAATTCATAACCCGAGCTTACAGTGTACATATATAGCTTTTGGGTCATCTTCTAAACGTATTCGTCTTGCTCGCCTTTTAAAACTTTCCAAAGTGCTGCATATGCCTTGCAAATGCTTCGCCAAACCGAGGAACACCCCTATGCGGTTCAGCGGATAATTCTTTGTATTTATGGGACAGGACCTTAGATTAGATAGACAAAGTTCTCTGGATCTCTAATCTCCTATTGATTCCCACATTCTTCGACGTATAAAATTTTGATTTGGCGGTGCTGATTTTCTGCCCAGAACAAATGCAAAAGTCCTTCAGCACTTCCTCCACAACACATGCCTCCTCCACAGAAGCCTCTCTGAATAGTATAAGGTCATCTGTGAAGACTGAAGAACATGTGGGATATGGGAGGCATTTTCTGAAGGTTTTTTATTTTATTTTATTATAAACATTATTCTAACCAAAATTAAGTAAAGAAAATTATAAACATTTTGTCGGAAATTAGATCAGAAAGAATGAATGAAAATATGAAGGGTAAAATTAGAAATAAAATAATGATGTTAGTATTTTTAAGGGGTGAATATTTTTTTGCTAAGAAGATATATAAAATTACTTCTACGACTTTACATGAAGATTGTTAGAATGACATTTGTTTTGGGACGGATAAAGTAGTATTCGTTAAACAACCGATGAAATTAAAATTCTACATTGCAAGTTTGTTATAGCATTGTAATCTAATCGTATTATAAATATAAATACTATCCTTTTCCCCTTTGTATATATTATTATATGCATTATACATTTATACTTCAGTTACTCCTACAATCTATATCTTAATAGTTGGGATTTTGTCATTTGAGTTTCAAAAAGGGCTTTTTATTTTATTTTTCACTATATGTCACCGTAGTATTAGGAATATAAGCTTCAAATTGTCACGTCCCCATAATTTTGATACATTTGCAGCATAATGAGTCTTGGTCATGATGAGTCCCAATTAACCCCGAATGATGTTCAAGTCTGAGGTCAAATGACTATTTGCCCCTCTGTCCAAGTATCAAACATGAGATATGTTATTGACTGAACAAATGCTACATATGTTGTTGTTTGCTTTGGGAGTATTTGAGGAATTATTGAATTTGGTATCATACTTTTTCCCTGAAGCATCTGGTATCCAGGATCAACTAACCCGACAAATCCGAGCTCACTTGAAATGCACTCACGTAAGCCTCGACTTAATCGTCGGGTGAGACATTCTCAAGTATTTTCAAGTCACTTATCAAATGAGCCAAACTACTTGGTTAATTTGGCCCAAGCTACTGGGTTAATTTGGTATGATACTTTGTGGTGGCATCTTCCTGTATAGTGAATATATACACCATTCGATTATTGATGTTGTTGAAACACGTTCATCTTTCACTATCTACTAATTCCAAACACCACACCAGATTTTTAGTCTCAAAATTTTAGAGACGAACGTGAAAAATCAAATATTGACTTTAAATTTCTACTTTATAAACACCGAATGTAATTGTAATTGTCTAAAATATATTTAGAGTGATGTTCCCGAGGAAATTACTTCTGTTATTCTTGATACTTATCTATTGGTTCATGCACTTGTTCTATAAATTCAAAGGGCTTTTCAAGTTGTTTTAAAAAAAAAAGGAGCGTGAATAAAGGACATATAAGAGGAAAAAATAGTAATTGTGATTTTTAAAATACAAACGCAATGAGATAACGATAATTTCACTTTTCGTTAATTTAAATCCACTGTTTGGTATAATGGAATTGACTTCAAATCAAAACTATTCCGTTGTTCACGCTTCAGCCATTGTTGTTGATTTAAAATAACATCAAAACGACGCTTTAAAAAATATCGAATCGTTGCCTAAATAAAGAGAACAAAAATGAAAAACACAGAAAGTTAATTACGACATCTTCAAGTTCAAATCAAGATATATATTTTAATTTGTAATTAAATATGAGAGGATATAAATTGTAATAAATTAAACACCTATCCCTTTCTTTTACCCAAAAAAAAAAAAATTCACAGTTCTGTTTATATAATTTTAGCTTCAATTTGTCATTTTTAATTATAAAGGAAAAGAAATAAATAATGCCCACTTGCCAAAAAAATGAATCCATATAAGTTACGCATGGTGATAATCTATACCATATATAGATTCCCACTTATGCATCAAACTTTTCAACCAGTAAAGCAAAACTAACAATGATCAACATATGAGCATTGTATAGAATTACATTTGCTACGGCCACATCCAAGATATCGGATGATTCAGACATCATTGACGGCTGCAGATCTATATTATAATATGATCTAACACCGATCAATCTAGCAGATCATCCGACGCGATCGGACGCATGCGCACACACGCCGCAGACTATCATTTCCGTCAACATATATAATGGAAGAACCTTGTATTTGTGTTTTCTTTTATAAAAGAAAAAAAAAAAAATACACTTATCACAAATTGTTCTCTTAAAGCCCAAACCGAATATGGAAGCCTACAAAAATATGTGTACCCCTGCCACCTATCATTCCACTAACTTAACCTCAAATATACTTTTATTAAAAGTGAGAGGTATATTCATCAAATGTTGAAGAATGCATTTTCGTCAACATGTATTAGGTAGACCTATCATTTCCTTGGTGTATAGACGATTTATCTCGTCTGCAGAGCCTTTCTATCCCGATTCAAATAAAATGATAAAGAGGTTAATCATATTGACTTCACGGCTTCTTAGGTGGGATGACTGCATGACTCAACGCCCACAATAAGTTTCACATGTATTTGTAGCTAACTCACAATCGGCGCTTATCGTGATTCGATCTAAGGACGGAACCAAAGGGGTGGCTAGCGTTCACACGTTTTATTTTCGGCATATCAAAAACCTTATATAATTCAATATTAGCTCACCTGAAGGACGGAACCAAAAGGGTGGCTTAATCCAGCCCACCCGACAATACAAATGCAGTCCATTAGCTTACCTGACCACCAAATCCTAATTCCGTCCCGAATTCGTTTTCATACATTTCTTGGGGCAATCTGCCACCTAAAAACCAACTGAGCTACCCATACGGGTGACCTATCATTTACTATACTTCCATTTTAACGTTACTTAGACAGCTTCACACAACATAAATAATAGTATAACAATAAAAATATAATAACGAAGGCTATGTGATCCAAAATGTTTTGACTTCCTTGCCTTCCGGGTAAGAACTTAATGCTCGTTAAAGTTTATCACATTAGGCATTTATATTTGTTTAATCAGTCATATTAAGAGATATATTTTTCTCGCATCATACTCTAGATTTTGAGGTTGAGACCACTACTTTAATTTGTTGTTGGACTTATTTTTTCAACATAATATAAGAGTCACTCATTTATATTGCAAATATTAGGCATATTTGTTGGTTTTATAGTGTCGTTTATATATCTTGTTTGTCATGTGACCTAGGTTGTTTATAGGCTACACTTGAGGGAGCCTATTAAAGTGTCTCACATTCAACATCTTTTTATTTCCTGAAAATTTTATTTTATTAGAAACGGTTAAAAGAACTTATATGTTTCTAACCAACCCTCCATATGAAATTAGTAAAACCCCAACACCCAATCCCTTTCTTTAAAACCTCTGAGTGACAAAAAACACAATGAGATAACCTACTAAGAGGAAATAGTCTAGCCACTCAGTGACGACTCAAACAAAAACATCTCCAAAAATACATTCAAATCATAATTTATTGCGATTTCCCCAACAACGATCCCTTTCTTTTCTTTATATCCCTAATCATATCACATTGATATTCAGAATCGTTTCATCCACCATATCGGTAGATTTAACTTCCCACCTCATATTCTAGATTTTGAGGTTGAGACCCCTACTCTTAAATGTTGTTGGACTTACATTTTTAATATAGTTTCAGACCATATATACCTTTATTAGGAAATGTATAAACTTTACATCCAACACCGTCTATTGAAAAGTATAAAATGATAATTATCTATATTTTTCATCAATTTAAATTTTTTGAAAGACATGATAATTCAACATAAATACAAGGTTTCTCGTGTTTTTATTTTTATTTTTATCATGTCTAACGAAAAGCAGGTTGCTGAGCTTCTCCATTATAATGGGATATTCTCAATCATTCTCTTTACGCCCTGCACCTGAATCATCACATACTTTCATAACTTACTTTCTATCGGTAAACTTGCATAGATTCTTATGTGTTATTGTTTTCCTAAATAAATTGTGTATCATACAAGATTTAAGTTCAAGGGAGACATTAAAATTTGATTTGACAAAGAGGCCTCATACTACATTGACCATGCCCAACGCGGGAAATGCAGCACCACTTTTCTATGTGTTTAAATTTTTGGTGAGAAATGATAAATCAACGTAATTTCAAAGACACGCTTTCATTTATAAAAATATATGAAATCTAAAACTAAAAAAGAATTATAAATGTATAATTTATGTAGAGCTTTCTTTTTTAAGTAACTCCCACAATTTCCATTGTCATTATTGCTCAAGTGATACAATCCTTAATAAAGTGTCATAAATCATATGATACAACGAATGCATCATAAATTTGTTTAATACCAATCGAGAATTGAAATACCCGCGCCATTTGTCGATATAATGCATCGGGTCAATAGCAACATGAAAGGGAGAAAGCGTGATAAGTAGCATCTGTAGGAGAGAGACGAATTCCACGTGGACAATGACGACAACATTAGCTGTGGTTTGCGATATTATACTCAACCAGGACAACTATTTTTTTGTAATTGAATGAAATGTCCCATTCTTCAAACTAACGTATGATTGAATGAAATGAACGAGGTTGAACGTTGAAAGGGGCGTAATACGTGCCACGTTGTGCTAGTGGCAACGATGGTAGATGTGACACGTGATGGGCTAGGTGGGGGGCGTGTGAGTGGTTGCAAATGGTGGTAAGGTGGTGGCAGATGGTGATGGAGTGGGTGGTAACAAATTATTATTCTTTAGTCATGTTTTAGCTATGGGTTGTAAACGAGCCGAGTCGCCACGAGCAATTTCGATGCTTGCTCAAATATGTAATAATCGATTACAAGTCTAACTCAGAGCAGCTTTGTCAAGGATAACGAGCCGAACTCGAGCATCCGAATGCTTTACTTGAAATGTTTATTGAATTATATTGAATATACATATATTCTGTTTTATTTTTTGACAAGCCAAACTCAAGTATTTTGAAGCTCAATATTTTTTCCAACCTATTTGAGCTAAAGTTCAGACTAAAAGCTACTGCTAGAAACTATGTCGATCATAGTCGAGTCAAACTCGAGTATTATCAAAATATAATCGAACCCATCTTGAGCAATTTTCCTCCGCTTGATGAACTCAAGCCAAGTTTAAACATTACCGCTATGAAAGACCACTGTCGACTAGATAAGTGAATGCTTGATCGTGTTACACCCTAGTTTTAGCATTAGAGTTTGTCAATTTATTCTATCCACAAGTAAGTAATGAAAAAGTTATTAGAAGAAAAAATGATGGGCCGATTTTATAGAAATAACACACTTCAGTTGGGCCTTTATGTTGGGCTTTGGAAAGATTTATTTGGTAGGCTTGATGGATATGTAACTAGTAAACAAGTATACCACATCGAGAAAGAAGGATAAGAAAGCATACAACTGGTAGTATATGTATAGCTGCTATTATAAGGTTTTAAACTACCTGTCCTGTCGGGGGTGCTTAGGCGACTCGTCAATGACCGTTTAGGGACGGCGGGTCGTGCCAACACCGACTTACCGAACACACAATCTTTCAGGCGAGCAATGTTTTTCTCCCTACTTTGGTGAAAACTTGCCCGTCAATTTTTGGAAGCCCTCGATTTTATTATCGAGGGTTCTCACTATTATTTTATTAAATTTGATCGTGTTTTTTACAATACAAAAATAAAATTAAAATCTAGGCGATTTTCTACAATTTTCGTTTTAATTGAGAGAATTCATACAAACCGGTAAAAACGTGGATATCATCGAATGGTTCGGAATTAATTTCATCACATATTAAGACTGCGTTATCTTATTGGTGAATGAAATTTCTGATGTCAGTTTTGGTCTATAAACTAACAAATGAGTCTTTCAGAATTTAATGAGTGGTTTTCTATTGGCATCGTGTTATTATCTTGAACATCAATTTTTTTTCTTTCAATATAAAATTACTTATTTATCAAATCAAGTTCTCTACGATAAAACATGATTATTAAGTTTGTCTACTGCGACGACCCAAATGCAAGAAAAAAAAAGGTAAAAAATAATACTTCCATCGAGATCCTAAAATCGATATGCTTTTATATGTAAAAACGTAAAAACACTATTGACGCCCCACTCGCTTTTTTAGAATCTGCTCCGCGCCTCTAACCGGCATTTTTTTCTGGCCTCACATCGTTGGTTTCACAATGAGACATAATTTGGCAGAAATAAGGTTTTCCTTATGTCTTTTTCTTTTCTTTGTTTATTGGTTTATAGCAAATGATTGGTGGTGCTCGGTGGTTATCCAACGATAGTCCGTTGTAGTTTCGCTTGGTTCTTTTGTTAATGGAAGGAAATCTTTTGTTTCGAGAAGAAAAACACTTCACACGTTATGAACTTTACTTTCACTAAGGTTGATAGGAAATTCAATTGTTAGTGACATTTGTTATTGCCATTTATCTTATCCATCATCGCCTCCTTTGGGTAACGCTTTCTCACAACAACGAACGAGTTAGAATGACATTATTTTTCCCAAAAATAATCGCGATTTTGAAAGTAAATTTTTTTGTCTTAAATACTCGTGTTGCTCAAATAAATAAGGTGCCAGATAAAACCCGTATGCGATACCCAGCCATGGAAATTTACATACAACCAAGCGGAAGAATCGCTTCCTCGATCCTAAAAATACACTAATATATGTGTTATGTTTATAGTTTGCCTCTTAATTTCTTTTGATCCTCTTAAAAATTATTTTTTCTTTATCCGAGATCCCCATTCGCCTCAAGATACTCTAAATAGATACTATTAGAACTTATAAATTGTGGTCTGGCGGGACAAGCATTTAAGTGTGAGCCAATAGAAAGTATAAGATGAGATCGCAGCGAAGCGAACTTCCTTCCTTTGCTAAATGGCGCCAGAATCGCCGGGTTTTTCTGGCGGCGGTTTGACGAATCGCTGGTTTGATTTAACCGCCGGTTTGATTTAATCGAATCGTTTGTCAAACCGCTGGTTTGAAAAACCGCCGTTTGAAAACCGGGCGGTTTATCGCTCAAAACCGTTGTTGCCGGTTTGGGCCGGTTCCGTTTGCCCTGGTTTGCTCCCGGTTTGCTCCCTGTTCGGATCACTGTTCAGATCACTGTTCCTACACGGTTTTAAAATTTCATTTTTTTTTCTTTTCATTTTTATATAACACTTATTATTTTCACTACAATAACAAATTATTATTATTTTAATTATAATTATTAGTTTAATGTAATATATATATTATTTTAAATAGATTTCTATTCGGTTTTAAAATAATATTAATATTGTGTTATTTTATTTATATGTAAATAATGTTATTTTAAAAATTATGTTGTTTTTCTTATATGTGAATCATAAGTATCTTTTCAACGCCAGATCGTAATTCGTCGCCACGTATTTTTTATGTGTAATCGTGTTTGGATGACAACACATATAAAAAATCAAATTAATTTAGTTCTAATTGTTTATGTTTTTAGTCTTTTATAGTTTGTCTGAATGATTTTTATAGTTATTTAAGAGGTTTTTAAGATACTTTGATTATAAATGCTGTTTTATAGTTTCTTATAGTTTTTTTTTTATAGTTTGTTATAGTTTTTTTATAGTTTGTTATTGTAGTATTTTATAAGACTTTTATGTGTTCAGTATTATATAGTTTCATATAATTTTTAGGTTTGTATATGGCTTTTTTTTAGGTTAGTATATAATTTTATAGTATTTTTTTAGGTTTATAATTTTTTAGGTTTTTTTTTTAATTTATAGTTTTTATGGTTTATTTGTATAATTTTTTTTTATGGTTTATAGTTTTTTTATGGTTTATAAATTGTTTTTATTTACATGCATCCAGAAAAAAAAAAAAAAAAAAAATAATCGTTGGGGTTAAACCGGGCGGTTCCGTTCCGTCCGTTCCGCCGGTTTTACCCGGCCCGTCATCCGTTTGAACCGGGCGGTTCCGTTACTAATAACAAACAAACCGGGCGGTAAACCGCAAACCGGCGGTTAAAAAATTGAAGGTTTAACCTCCACACCCCATTATTTCTCCATCTCTTATTCACCTCCAACACCACCACCCATTTCCACTATCTAAACCATCCAACACCATTTCCGCAACCCCTCGCTTTTAAACTATTTCCACACCAAATTTTATAATTATTTGCCGGTAAACCACTACCATTCTACTCATCTCATCTTCCTCCTCTTCCTTCAACCATGACTTCCAAAACCTTTACATCCCCACCCAAAAATAAACCTCCTCATCTTCTCCTCTCTTCGCTTCAACCTCTTCCACCTCGAATCCATGACCGCGGGCGGCTTCCACCTCGAATCCATGCCCGACAGAGGTCCTTTCAAGCACCCACCACCGAAACCTAGCCCCTCGTTGAACCCGCCTCATATAGCACTCCAAATTGGCCCCCCTCCCTCTCAAACCACTCGCCTCGCTGCTCCAATGACGGAATCCGCCGCCGACTTATACTATGGCACCACTCGCCAAACCGCCACTTTCAACCAACGCCTCCATTGATTCCGATGACCTCTTCAACATTATTTTTCGCCCTCCCATCTCCACCTACAATGGCGGAATCGACCACCTTCTTCTTTAGCCGATCCCGTCAAACGGGCCACCTCAACCAACACCTCCATTAATTCGGATGACCCATTCGACACGCTTTGTCCCTCTTCTCCACCTCATAAAAATGAAAGCAAATATATTGTTATTATTTTGTCAATGGCGGATGGATAGACCAGTTACGTTGAGAGATGGTTGAAATCTATCATTTGGAGAAATTGAAGGTTTTAATGGCAATGGATTTAGCCGAATGTCACCGGAGAATATGGTTTTGACTGTTGATGAAGATGAAAAATGAAGAAAGATGAAGATGATGATATAATGGGGATTTGTGATTTTTGTGTGTTAATAAGGATAGTTTTGTAGATTTTAAGTTTTTAGGGAAGATATGACAATATAATAGATTGATAGAGTAAAAAGTGTTTGACAATATTGATTTTTTTTTAATTAATTTTGATATTAAAATGTGGTGCAAATAATAGATGCACAGAAAAGTAGATTAAATGTTTTGTAACTTAATGCACAACAATGATAGATTTTCACGCACATAATAAACGCCTTTTTTTTCACCCCTTCCATATGACTCTCCAAAAATAGATGTATAAAAGGATTGGTTTTCTATAGATTCATGTTTTTTTAGAGCCATTACATCTCATTTATGCAAGTTGCTTTTAAACATTTTTTGGAGGTCGGTCATGTGAATATTTTATATTATTTTTATATTGGTAGATGGAATTTGGAAGCACATGAAGAAATTGATCACTACCTAAGGGCAATAGTAATAGCCTGTTTTTTACTCCTTCTTTCTTACACCATCCAAAAATAGACGCAGAAATAAAACAATTAAGATTACTGGCTTTATTTTCCATCCAATTTTGTTCATCCTTTCAACATGCACTTCCATTTATGTAGCTTCAAAGTGAAAGGCTTTTTTAATCTAGGCATTTTGAGAGCCACTACCTGTAATTTTGGAAAGCCGTAATAATAAGGGTGGTCAGTAGAGTAGCTTTTGTAAAAAGACATCCAAAACCTAACATGGCCACATATTTAAACGTTAAAACGCAAGTTGATTCTTATTACTTTTGGCCTCCAAAATTACGGTAGCTGGCGCTCCAAAATCGCTTCAGATTGAAAAGCCCTTCACTTTGGGCTTCTATAACTGAAGTGCATGTTGAAGGGATGAACAAAAATGGGTGGAAAATAAAGCCACTAGTAATTGTTTTCTTTGCCCATCTATTTTTTGGATGGTGTAAGAAAGAAGGGTAGAAAAACAGGCCATTAAGAATCAACTTGCATTTTAACATTTAAACGCGCGCCATGTTGTGTTTTAGATGCCTTTTTTAACATAACTACATGAAATGAAAATAAAGTAGAGTGAATGAACCACAACTCATTGACATATTGTTTGACGTACTAATTGGTGATCACTTATCATATATGATCTACTGACATTACGCCTCCACACCACTGGCGGATTCAGTGTACTTAGGGGTCACAGATCCCGCTCAAATTTTTTAAAAATGAAATCATGCAGAACGACGCTGCTTTTGGTAAAAAAAAAAAAAAAAAATCAATTTTGACTTAATTACTCACCGTCCAAATTCTGTTTTGATATGGAAATGTTGACCTAATTACCCGGCTAACCCGAATATTTTGAAGGTTACTACACTTTTGTGATGAATGACCATCGAATTTTTTTTTTTCTGATTCGCCAACGCTTCCACACCTACCTCGACAAGTATTAGCCAACTAAACTTATTATTCTCGACCCGTAAGTGAGCACGCTTAACCAACAAATGACATAGCCGGTATTATTGGGCCCACAAGTTTATACACTCTAGCTAGCATCGGGTTTCTCAACAATTCATAAAGTAAAACATGCCATAAAAACAAAGCATGGCCACACTAAATCTACCCGAGCACCACGCCAATGTATAAAATTAGAAATGTACTGAATGTTCTTAAGAAACGATAGATATCATGCGCGCGCTTCTTAAAGATCATTAAAAACAACCGAATGATCATAACCCATGACCTCTAGAATCTGTAGCTTGATCATCCAAGGTATTGGAAAAGCCAAAAATTTATCAACGAATGATTCTAATCGGATTAATCAATTGAAGTGAATTTCACTTAAAAACCAATTACAAAGTCATCTAAGAGCAAGAAAAGTTGATGAACTTGAATTCGCTGCATAGAATGTATAAATTGGTTCCATTTATCGGGTTGATCGATTAGGTACTCCAATTATGCGGTTCGAGAAGAAATCAGAGAAGAAACATGTAAATTATGTGTTAATTTTATGAAATTAAAAGAATGCGATCTCAGCCAGTAGAGATACCAAAGAGGAGATATATATAAATTCTAGGAGGTTAAGTCCATCCGGACAAAAAAGAAATATTTTACACTAATAAATGTGGTATTTCATTTCAATCCATTAAATCGATTTAATTTAGTCATCCAACGATTTGATTATAGTCCAATAACTCAACCCTAAGTTGAAATTCTATATAACTCCGCCGTTCATGACGACGGTGGCGATACCTTACCATGATGATGGTTGCATAACATTAGATTAAGTTGAAACAAAAAGGTACAACATTTTCCTTGTCTAACGTTTTAATTACTTGTTTTTTTTTTTCAAACAAACCAACTATTTTATTAAATGAGGTCGATCATACAAGCATTTACGACGTATTAATTGAGGGGTGCCGTGCCTCAACTAACTAACCCTACAACAGTCAAACATGCACGGGTATATATAGACAATGAATTTACTGATTACCAGATGTCTTAGAAAAAGAAAAAAAAAAAAAAAAAAACCTCTGGGCAAACTTAAGTAATATGAGACCATACACCCCAAAGACGACATATCATCCTCCTTAGACTAAATTAAGTTGTTGAGTGCAAGCTAAGGAATATGATTCCATAATAACCTGGCACGCACAATCCTATCCGAGTCCGAAGCTTACTCCTTGCATTTTCGGATACCGTCCAGTAGTATCATAAGGAGGACCTCCTTTCGAGGCCGCTTAAGGAAAGAGTACGGTACATAGGAATTCTCAACGTGGTGTATAGCACGAAAACCCTTTCGATACAAGATAGGGCCGCTCACATGAAAGATAAAAAGTTTCCTTTCTTCTCTTCTTTCTCTTTCCCGAGATTGCGAATCAAGACTCCAATAGTTGATGTGCCCTCATAGTCATATTTATCTTCATTACCACCTAGTGGAAGAGCCGACCATAGATGCAGAAAATTGATCGCCTATTCCGCAACATATATGTGTAATCAAACCAGCGATATTCATTGACTTCTGATCATACATAGACTCACAAATAACTGGCCATCCAAATATACCAAAATGTTTTTATAATAACAGTTAGTTCCCCTAGATCACAACTGTCACATACATAGCGAATGAAGGAACCAGAGAGACGGGGTGAGGGTGTGCGCGCGGGGGCGGTTATAATTACATGTTAGGAGTAGGATTGTAATGTAAATGTTTATCTATATAAGTGAGCTCCCAAACAATAGATTTGTCTTAAATCGTGTGCGCAATTAGCTATGAAAATAATATTTATACACTCGCAGTATTATCAGAAAGCCCCACATCTCAGAAAAGAATGAACGATCACTCTATAAATGTGAGATATAAATATCTTGTTAACTCGTGTTAACCTTTTTAGACCAAACGAGGACGACGATCTAAACGGTTGATCGGACAATTTATGATTCATTTAATATACGTTAAACCCAAATTTTGTATGCTATAAAACGATATTCAGATGCGACTATCGACGGACATAATCGACACACCGTGAGAGACGGTGGGGCCACATCTAGACTCAGTTTAAATGCCTCATCAACTCAAGTAATTTTTAGATCAAACGAGACGACTGGCCTGAAAGAAATGACCGGATCATTTACGCTCATTAACTCTGCTACCCAAGTTCTGGGGCGTTACCATTATGCCTAGTAATTAACTAAATTAGAATATTTATTAGTTTGTAATAATCCACTACAACAAAACAAAATTCCTAGTAATTAACTAAATTAGAATATTTATTAGTTTGTAATAATCTACTCCAACAAACAAAATTCCTTATTGACATTTTAGACTTTTTACCTTACAATTTAATCATTATCTTAATTCATGTGTCCATATCTAAACCGACAAATAATATAAAACGAAGAAAGTAAATTAATCCAAGCAGAATTTGATTTAGTCATCTGTTCTTTAAATTATTTGATTTTTCCCGTGTAGCTCTTATAACAGCATTACACATTTAATTAAGACGTTTCAGATATAAAAGTATAAAAAAGTCATTAGAAAAAACCCGGAAAAGTAAAAAAAAGTTCGGTATCGTAAAATAATAAATTCTCACCATATGTTTGTGATGCAGTAAAAGATGATTAATAAACGATTATCTTTTTTTCTGAATTAGAATTGATAATAAAATAATATATTTTATTCTCACCAAGACGTTTCATTACATTAAAAACGAATCGAATTTTTTTTGGGAAAGAATATTATCATATTTTATGGGTGAAATTTTATTGAGTATATTATATTTGAAACAAAAATAATATATTTTTTTACAAGATAATGGAAAAATGATACAATTATAAAATCACGCCTCATAATGATGAAAGATAAAGTTATGGGCGGATGTATTCTTATTGATAGTGGGGCAAGCGCCCCTCAGATCTGAAAATACACTATTATGTATTGCTGATTTTTTCACTTCTAAAAATTTACAACCGCCCTTAGTATCGCCCCTCACCAGTGATCCTGCGTCCGCCCGAAGATAAGTGGTGCTAAAAACGAATTTTTCTATTCTCTATTAATTTTTCATCAGAAAATAAGAATCAAAAATGAAAAGTTAATCACTTTTAAGTTAAAAGTTTGATGAATAGTAAAATACATTTTTCATTTCCCAAGCAACCAAACGCTTCTAAATTGAGAAAAGAAATATAATATTTTCTTTTCTTATCTCATTTCTTCCTACCAAACACATCCTTAGAGATGAAGACTTCCTTCTTAAGGTTTACTCATAGTATTTGATGTCAAATTAGAAACGCACTGGTAAATGTAAAATATTTTATTGTCATTCTAATATATATATATATATATATATATATATATATATATATATTATTGATATAACATATACTCGCCATTCCAAAATAAATCGGCGCAATAAAAAACACGTATATTAAAAATGCGAGTTAATTCTTTAATTTAACGCCAAACGACTAAAAATCACTTAGTCTATAAATTAATACGACGTCAGATTTATTCTCTCACTTTAATAAATAATATTATATAAAAACTCAATAAATGCTTTATCAAAATATAATCGCTTCAACTATTTTCAAACAAATGTTGATAACTCCGCTTATTACTTAAACGGAGTGGTGTAGTATTGAATACTGGTGTAAATGATTTGTGTACAAAAGCATATAAATATTTATATAGAAAAATATGAAAGCGTGTCAAGATGATTTTTTTTTTTTGGATTAGTGTCAAGACGATTTAGGATGGATGAATATTTGAATATTTTTTAAAAATTTCATACAATGTTTTTTTTTCAAAGACGAAAGACACACACTCATTTTAAACTAACGCCTGTCTCTCTGTCTCTACCTGATAAATTATGTTAAATCTTAACGAAACCACTGCGCCAACGTACTCTCATGCAATGTTTTATATACATAACTATCATTTTTTTTTTTTTTTTTTGCATTTAAAAAAAAAAAAAAAAAAAAAAAAAAAAAAAACTATCATTTTTTTCTATAAATTTAGAATTGTTTTCATTATAGTGTACTATGTGTTTGTCCTATTTGGAATCCCAGCCCCGTGACAGCCAGACATTGCATTTGTATGTAAGAAACATCATTGTCTAATGTCATATTCTAATTTTATTTTATTTGTGACATCGACAGAAAGTTTCACATATTAACATAAAGGCTTTTTGCAACAAAAAAAAAAGGCATAATAACATTTTTATTTACGATTTACGATTTTTGTATTTCTGTTTTAATGTTTTATCTTGATACTTTTACTATTAATTTACGCAATTTGTCTTACATTTTTAACCCAAAATATATTGTTGAAAATCTTACGACGTGTCAACGCATACCTAATCCATTCAATTAAAATTTGACTCATGATAAAATTGATCAAATAAGATAAGACAAAATTATGGATCAAATGTAAAAGTCATAAGATTTAAACATGATCATAAAATAAAAATCCTAAAACCCAAGTTACCGAAAGTCTTATTATTCCTTAACATAAATTACAAATACAACATCATACGTATATTTGAGATTTTTTTTATAGCATCTTTACATATAGAGACATGTACACCATACATTTGTCCTATAATCTCACAATGTGTGGTGTATACTGTATAGTCAATAGGAGAGGGGTAAACCTACCATACGAGTTGAGTCAAACATAATTCAAAATTTACGAACTTGAGTTTGAACATGAGCTTCAGAATGCTAGTGATGTAACTAACTCAGAATCAGAATGGTCTGCTTAACAAACTATATTCGTATGGCCGCCAATAACTCAAAAACTAACTACGTTTAATCGAATTATATATGCTTTTAAGATACCGAAAAAACACCGCGCGCCGCGCCCACCTGCCCACCTTCTAGGTCCGTCCCTGTCGTAATGAATACGTCTTACGTGAAGACAACACATCAAATCACCCATACATCTACTTTTTTGTGGGCCTTAATATGCACCATTGCAATTCAATCGATACACTACACTATCTTTATACCATACCGAAACGATCTTCAGAATGTCGATTTGTGAGTCAAAAAATCAACTTTCCGAATGTTGATGGTGTGAATCGACCTCGGGAAAATCAATTCTAGACTCAATAATCGACTTCCTGAAAATTGATTATGTTTTTTATTTAATGCAACAGTACAATCGACAAGTGCAGATAATAAGTTTTTCAGGGGTTCTATTGACACCTCCATTTTTACGATCGGTACCTCTTTTTTATTCTAGTTTTTCTACTCCTAAGACCACATATATTCTTTCAAGACATTCCTATTCGATATCAACGCCATAGATCGACGTTACTAAGAGCCGACACTTCAGATAACGTAAACGCTCGCCGCATAATCGACTTTAGTTTTTTGAACAACAAATAAGTAATACACCGACTTTCTTTTTCAAT
Organism: Gentiana macrophylla; assembly: GCA_026214975.1. Classification (NCBI taxonomy): domain Eukaryota; kingdom Viridiplantae; phylum Streptophyta; class Magnoliopsida; order Gentianales; family Gentianaceae; genus Gentiana; species Gentiana macrophylla. The sequence goes on from CM047813.1 coordinate 14,580,529, forward strand.
AAAGAACGCCAATAACTAACATCGTTTCATTAAAAATAATCGCTGTGATAATACCTAAAATAATAGAAATCGCTAAGAATAAAATCGTGTACAACTGAACAATTTTTTTTTAAGGAATAGATATTTAACTTTGATGACAACTGACAAGAGCGTTTGCACACGCGACCAAATATGAAGAGCGTAATAATAAAGAGGAAATTTGAAATAATAAAAATAAAGAAAATGACCTCATAGTGGGCAGCCTGACACATCACTTTTCCTCTTTTACAAAATATCTTACTTTTGCATGATTTAATTTATCGTCTCTTCATTAGTTGGCGAGTTATTGGTGATATATAAACTTTTGCAATTTATCGTATCGTAAAGAAAAGAGAAAGGTAGGATAGACGTCACTATCGAAGAGAGTGTGTTGACTATGGCGGTGCTCTAATTTTGTGTGGTGTAGGCTTTTTTTTATAATGATAATATGTCATGGTTGGAAAAGAGGAAGATGATGATGTTGTTTGAAATTATTAGATTAAAATGTGTGATGTTTCTTTTATTTGAATTTTGAGCTATTTTGAATTTTAGATCTTGAAATATTTCGATGTGATTCGATTCAAATACGATAAAAAAAATGATTTTTTTGATAGTGACAGATCTATATCTATCTGGAATGTCCTTTAGTAATTAAGTTAACAAATAGCTTAAATCGAGTTCCTTTTTTGAAACATACAATACATCATATGCCCAAAAAAAGAGTGACTCGTGAAACATGTCTGATCAATCAATCAATATAAATATAGCGGAAGCAAATTTCATAATTGGGAGCTTGGAAATACAACAAACCGCAGAGCACCTTTCCGCCGCCGCATGATTCTCGAGGTTTTCGCTATCCGCTGTCGTTAGTTTTCGGTTTTCGTTGTTCGAAGTTTCGGTGACTTCATCGACTTCACCGCAACACCTCGCGCCGTGAGCTTCTTGAAGTTTGGGTGGGAGTTTTGATCGCTTTTGGCTTGTCCCGCACTCACAAAGGCGGATTTCCAAGTTTAATCAAGTTCCATATATCGCAGTTTCGCCCAAAATCGCCTCAGTAAAAGGTAAAATCCTTAAATCTATCTCAAAGTTACGAGATCGTGGCTTTGTTTAGATTATGGTTTATCGCAACGCTTATGTTAGATTTCATTTCTTGTTAGATTTCGTAGATACGCCGCCGATTCACAGAGTAGCTTGCATTTATCGATATTCGGTTCATCTCTCGAGGTAATGATGCCTTCTGTAAACATAATCCTTTTGTTTCAAAAGTTGTTACTTTTATAGTTGTTTTTAGAAACATGCATTAAACTAGTAGTTTAGGATTTTGTGTATGCATCATACGGGTTTTTTAGAAGCAAAAGTCGAACTGAGAATTTTTCTAGGCACGTCGACGCGGGCCTTGGCCTGCCGCCATGAGTTGGGCTGGTTCCTGGAACATGCGTTATTATGTGCCTCACGAAGTTATTTTTATGTACTATATGTTTCTGAAAATATTCTATAAATCATTTTTATGTACTTAAGCTTCACATGGGTTAGAATATGAAACTGAACATGGACTTATGTGCTCCAATGTGTTTTTATGTGTTATCAGATAGTCTTGGTCCTTGTAGTTAGTAACCCACAACACATCACAAAAATATCGTGATCCAATGGTCATGTTGGATGTATAACTAGTTTAATTACCTATGTTGCAAGCGACGTGTTACAAATATACCATGCTTTTAGGTGTCAAAAAGTGGACGTTAGCTAGTTATAATTTCACCGTGGCCTCCATGCAAAGTTAGGCACTAAGATTTTGGTTCATGCAATGAATCTTCACTAAAATATTTAAACTAAAATTTTCATGAAAATTCACAAATACATAGATAAGATTCTTTTGTGTGTGAAAGGGATTTGTTTATTATCAAGCCATCCAAAAGGCAACAACCAATTTACAACCACGTTTGTGGAAAGAAATTATTGGCCTAGTCTATACACCATGCAAGTCGTAAATTCCTTGCACACCCAACTATACTAGAGACAAACGCATACCGCGGTGGCCTATCCTCTTCATTGCCATGCTTTAGTCGATTTCTCCACATCCAAATCTCATATAGGGCTTCTTTCCAAGCATAATCCCATTTGGTTGTCCAAATTACTTTACCCCGGCATTCAGCCGCATTCGATCCACTATATTTGCAATTCCAAAGAATTCTCTTTGCTCGTCAACGCGTACACAGTGGTTCCAAACTTCCTTTGCCCAGTTGCAATCACGAAGGGCATGGAGAATGGATTCATCAGCTTCTTCGCGAGCAAAGCATAACGGATCATCTATGATTTGCCTGGAATATAACATCAATTTTACTGGAAGTGCATTATGCATTAAAGTCCGCAACATATAGCTACCTCTAGGAGGACCTTTAAATGCCCATACCTTGCTCCAAAGGTCTCCCAAATCCGTATAATCCGCGGTAGGATGGAAAAGAGTATACCCCGACGCAACCGTATAATTGCCCCCGGGATCCATCTTCCATCTGAAATCTTGTTGATTCTTCTCAAGGCCTTCCCTAAGATGCGCATAGGCCTTGCAAATACATCTCCATGTAGACGAGCAGCCTGCTGCGGCCTGCTTTAGCGATGGTAGATAGTTTCTTGGTTAAATAGTAAATAAATAAAAATAAGGATGTATTAAAATTTTTGTAGAGTGACCGTATGACAAATTACGAGATAAGAAAATAAGAAAATGGAGAAACATAAATTAAAAACAATAGAAAGAGAAAACATAAATAAAAAGAAAAAAACAAAACGAAAAAAGGCTAGGAAGAATGTGGCAGCTAGATTAAATGATAAGTCCAAACCAATTGAACTAAAGGGATGATTTAACTAAAGAATGTTTGAAGTTATATACATACACGGTCTTTTAATATTATTAAAGGAGTATGTTAAATTTTTTATCTCACCAAATGTGAGTGGCCTCTGATATTGCGTGGAAACTTGGGATGACACGCACTTTTGATTTGGGAAAATACTTAAGCGCCCCACTTTATAAAACTAGAAAGATGAATTATGACTTCAATTTGATACAAAGGCGGGCAAAACTTCAAGTGTGTGAAAACCAAGTCCTCTCAAGAGCGGGACTAAATATTCTCATTCATTCGGCTCTTACGACCATCGCAGACTATTTTATGCAAACGATCCGATTACCTAATGCTATTGTTGATGAGGTGGAGAAAGTGGCTCGAACTTTTTCTCTGGCTTCAGGCCGAACAGGGCAAAGCATGCACTACGTGGCTTGGGCCGACATATGCAAACCAAAATCATGCTGGGTTGGGGATTTGACGACTATGGAAAATGAATGTAGCCCTCAGAGCTAAATTGGCTTGGCGATTCGTGTATAAAGATAGCACGGGTGCAAGTGTTGAAGGCTAACACGGGAGTCCTTTCTCCAAACCGAAGCCAACTTGTTCTTTTGTGTGGCGGAGTATATGTATGGCGACAGAGTGCCTCCGGAGGTTTTCGTAACTACCGAGGAGGGAAGAGTGGAGTGGTTGGCCACATCCTCGGGAAGTTCGACGTGGCAAGTGCGATCATGCCCATCTAAGTAATCGCTACTCTATGGAAGAGAGAAATAATGGATGGCTAATCGGTCTATAAAAGCGGCCCCAAAACAGTAATATTTTGTTGTGGTTGCTTCGCCGCGCATGCTACTTCACGCCGCTTTACTTGCATATCGCCATGTCACGCATAATGATACCGCCGGTTTGTTGAAACCACGAAGAGACTTTTTATCGCATGTTTTCCGTGGATCGCAGATGGATTCATGCAATATGGAAGAGTATGATTGTTCCAAGACACCATCACAATTTTTTGGTACTTCCCGCGCAAGACGATATGGATGGATGATTCCTCAAACAAGATTTGTGGGGAGGAAATGATGCGAAGTTTATGGAAGTTCAGATTTCGAGAGTCACGGAACTGGTAATCGGCGCGTAACTGCAGAGCTAAGGAATTGAAAATGCCCCCCCCGCAAGATGTATTCTAAGCACGCGATCACCAGAGCGAAGAATTGAAAATAGCTTGGAATAGCTAGTGTTTTTTTTTTCTAATTCCCAAAATTGTTGGTCGGTAGTTACACTTTTAATTACGCAACAAATTCATGGATGTAAATATTTTGATTTTTGTGTTTTAATAAAGATCCGATTTTCGTAAAAATAGAGTATATTAGTAATTTCGTAGAGATATTTTTAGTGGGGTCATGACCCCTCGCCCTGGGGTGGCCTCGCCGCCTCTCCACTGGTGTGTTTTCACCATTGGAGTTGTGTCCTTTAATATCGGATGCGTAATGCTATCATGATATTCAAGTAAACATGACATGAAGAATGAAAATGCTAAGGGGTGTAAACGAGACGAGTCGAGTCGAGCAATTTGAAATTATCACGAGCTGGAGTTCGAACTCGAGCCTAGCTCAAGTTTTTCATCGATCTTATCGAGTCTAATATATTCTAAAACTTAACTATATATAATTCAAATTATCCCTTGATAATAACAAAAAAAAATGTCATTTCGACCAATTACGATATGGTAGATGAAAACGATAGTTTATTGTGTACCAAATAATGTATATAATGCAAATTATTTGATAAAACACAAGATACAGTTGATATAAAATCAATGAAAACTTTAATATTTTATACAATTACTACAAATATAAAGGTACACATACATATTTAATAATAACATATATGTATGTATACATGTATAGATATACACATATGCTTTTTAGTATATTAAAATACATATTCGAACTTGCTCATGAGTAGTCGAGTCGAGTATTACATTCATCGAGTATCGTTCATTTAATCTTCGAGTCGAGTCGATTTTGAGTTCGAACTGATTTAAACCAAGTCAAGCCAAGTTTTGGATCGAGACGATCTCGAGCTACGCACGAGTAGCCTAACTCGCTTACAGCCATATGGTATGCTAAGTAAGTTGGTAGAGAACTGAACAAGTACGTGGAAAAGAAATTGTAGTAGTTAATAAGACATAATTTAATGCATTACTATAGGTTTTGCTTTATTCCTTTATACTGTTTGGTAAACTGGATGAAATAGATTCATATCATGTATCCCGTCTTCTGACAAACATGATTATCTCTTTTTTTATCTTCTACTTCTTACTGAGCTTGTGCACAAGTTCACTCTTTCCTTTTGGTTGAGATGTCTTTGCAGGACAGTTCTAAATAGCACGCATATGATTAATAGTTGATATTCTGTTATAATGATTAGGTGATACACCTCCGTTTTTTTTTATCTATCGCATAGAGAAGATTCACACAAATTAAGAAAATGATTAATGTGTTTTAAAAAGATGGTAAAATAACAAAATTAGTGAAACAAGAATTGTCTTATTAAAATGAAGAGTAAAGATGAAAAAATAATAAATACCGCATCGATATTATAAAACGATGTATAAATACAAACAAAACAAATTCTAAAAACGACGGTGAAAAAACGGAAGTAGTGGCTGTTTTCCTTTAGTTTCCTTTAATTTATTTATGATTACTCCAATTTAGAGCCTAGGTTTTATTTTCCTCTTGATTGACCCCTAACTAATAACTAGGTAAACCTAACTTTTTTAAATGAGCTTCCGTGTGATGTTGGTCATTAGTATACCTATACGGAATTGTTTCATCAGAGGATTTCTAATAATGATCGCTTACGCAGAGATCTGACCACACAGCTTCTCGAGCTTGGAATACACAACGCCCCATGTGTGGAAATTGTGGCCCAGACGCCACACGTAAATAGCTTCCCTAATAGTGAAATTCCCAGTGATATAATTTTCCTATCTATACCCCCTCCATTCTATATCTTTGTTGCTTTCGATATAGACACCCTATTAAAATAAAAATAAAAATGGTTGAACAATGTTATACAAGTCTAAAATACATTTTTAAAAAAAAAATGTTTGTCGTATTAGAAACTAAAGAAAATTAATCAATGTAGTATATATTACTTTGTTTTTGTAGAGTGGTGGTGGTTCGGTTGAATTGTTCAATGGTAGTGTTGAAAAGAATGCACTAATTATCATTTTTAATTGCTAAGCTTACACATAATTGCAACGACACACACACGCACACATATATATATACACACACGGATCTATCAAAACTATGAAGAATCGAAATTTATTTTTAATAGAAATAAACCTTTGTTCTCCTTTGAAAAGGAAAAAAAACCATAAGAGAATAGTCACGCGTCAAAAAGGCAAACTTTATTAAAGGCATTTGGTTCTACCAACAAAGGTTGGTTGTGTGGAAGAGACTCCGATCGCTTAAACAAGTTATGCCCTGCTCAACCCTGTGGACGATCAAATATTGTTGGGAGAGGTCCCTACCTTTTGCCAGGTCCGACAAGACTAAAATTAGCCTCGCATAATCGTTCTGATACCTTATGAAAAAAAAAAAAAAAAAAAAAAGTGTTTTGTTCTTAAATGGTTATTGTATGATAATCTATCAAACATGGAGCAAAATATTGTTTTAGAAATACTGTTGTCACAACAAAATACCATAATAAGTATAGCAAATCATGTTAAAGCATCATAGGGACGCAACGAAGACGGTTGCAATTTTTTGTTATGTTTTGTTACGTTTGTATTGTTTGTTATGCTTTGCTATTACTAATTTATTTGCTATGTGATACCTTGCTGCGATTTACTATATGACGATACTAGAAATCGTCAGTATAGAAATCATGTATTTAATAAAGAACTCTTTTTGAAGGTGTTATTATTTAATTGAATGGGTCCATGAACATGCCTCGTGTGCTCAAGGAGCGCTTTATCTCGTCATAATAATAGGCTAAAATCACGGAACCATTATTATATATGGCGTTACAATCATAAGGTGGTGTTCATAAATGTCCGCCCGCCACTTCGGATACCGAGGTCAATGGTGATGATATGTGTAACGCCTCGCACTTTGAGCCTGGTAGCGCTTTAAACGAGTCATAAATGGTCCGAAAATCGTTAGACCGTCGCCTCGCTGGCCTAAAAGTGGCTAACCCGAAAGTTGACAAGATTTTTATATCTCACACTTATATGGTGGTGATGCGCTCTCTACTTCCAATGTGGGATATCACATTATCCACCCTTATAAGCGGATCAAGGCCTCTCGCCAGACGGCCAAGACTTGTCCTAGTTTCGCCCCTACCAGAGGATTTAGAGGTGGCCGGCGGCACTTAAGTTCGTATAGATGTGGCCTGTGTTACTTAGATCCGCTCTCGATAGTCGGCTCGATACCATTCTCAGAATGCTCTGCACTCGGGCCTAAGAGCGCTTAAATGAGTCATAAATGGTTCGGTCAATCGCTTAGACTGCCGCCCTTGCTTGGTCTAAAAGCGGCTAACCCGACTTGACAAGACCTTTATGTCTCACTTATATATGGTGGTGATGCGCTCTCACTTTCAATGTGGATGTCACAATATGCCCCTAGCCGGAGAGTTTAGACCAAGGTGTTATTATTTAAATGAATGGGTCCATGAACATGCTCGTGTGCTCAGCGAGCGCTTTATCTCGTGGTCATAATAGGGCGGAAATCACGGAACCATTATTATATATGGCAGTTACCGTCATGGGATGTTGTCTACTAAATGACCGGCCTGCCCACTTCAGATACCTGAGGTCAATGGTGATGATATGCCCCGAGCTGAGAGTTTAAGACCAAGGTGAACATGCATCATGTCGATTGAATGAGTTGAGAGACGTTTCATAACATACTGAGACCATTTTTTCCGAATTTATTTGGAATGTAAGACCCCGTGTTGGGAGCCTTCTCGCCTATTTATTGAGAAGATCTAAAATGACATGTGTATAACGGCAGGTCATACCTACGCCAGTGCACTTATTATATTACTCATTTGTGATATTCGTTATGAATTTAGACATGAACATGACTCTTATTGAACCTGTACCATGTCGATTGAATGAGTTGAGAGACATTTTATAACAGACTGAGACCATATTTACCGAAGTTATCTGTAATGTAAGACCCTATGTTGGGAGCCTTCTCGCCTATTTGTTGAGAAGATCCAAAATGTCACGTGTATAATGACAGGTTATACCTACGACAGTGTACTTATTATATTTCTTATTTGTGATCGTGCGCTTACTGAGGGGTAGCCAAGGGCCATGGCCTTGAGCTCTCCTTAAAACCAATGAATTTAAGGGCCCCACAAAATTTCAACCTAATATTATATATATACTGTATTTATATGAATAAGTAATGTATTACCTTAATGGTTAGCACTTTAGTATATTTGACATTAGACTTGGTTTCGAGTCTTGCTAGCTACAATATTTATTGTTTTCTTAAACTAGGACTAAGAGTCAAGTAAGAGGGTTTTTTTTCCTTCCAAACCCATGACTATCTCACGCAACTTTTTTGTTTTATTTTTTTAATATATTTTTTGGTTACTTTTTTTTTTTCGAAGGGCGAGGGCCTAAAATTCTTTTTGGCCCCGAGCCTAAATTTCGACAGATACGCCCCTATTTGTGATATTTCGTTACGACTTTAACATGACTCTTATAATTTAAGTGAGTCAAATATTATGGTTTTTCAATGTTGGAAACCGGTAGTGGATGGATTTTTCAAAAAGAAAGAAAGTGAATGGAAACTTTCTCACACATGACCCACGATTTTAAAGAAAAGTAAAGGATGATAACTCTTTTGCAGAATTCGGGCAAGCACATATATATCAGAAAAAAGACACCAAATCTATGAGACCAAATAAAAGCTAAGATTTTAGTAATAAAATAAATAAATAAATATATATATATATATATATATATATATATATATATATTATAGGGAGGGAGAATGAGATTTTTTATTACACGGGGACAAGGATTCAGATTTGAACCCCGGTCAATATAAAAAATTGCAATGGATTTTATACTGATAATTATGGGGTTAAAAGCTAAGTTCTTTAAAATATCAAGAATTAAGATTGCTCCTCTTAACTCAAGAAGATAAAAGATAATATGTCGATGAAAATTTTATCGTACATTCAGCTTATAGATATTATAATAAAGAGATATAATATAGGTGTTTTTTTTTTTTTTTTGTTTATGGTGACAAATAATATGGAATTTGTGATTGAACATATTTTATTTTGGGAGTTGTAATCAAGCAAATAATAATTTAATTTTATGAACTTAGCATTATGTGTAGTTTAGGTGCTAATCTATAAAACTAACATATATGATATTTACCCACTATTTTTTTCCCTAATTGTTTTTGAACACCTGCCTCCACGTTAGATTATACTTCAATTTCATCACTCTAAATCGACGACCTTATGATATTTACCCACTATTTAAATATGTGTAAATGAAAAAACCACATATATAGGAGGATGGGTGTGATAATAAATAAATAGTCTAATATGTAGAAATTTCTTAGTTTAAGCTTTTAATAAGAGCCTTGTTTGGTTTCTTTGGTATGGATCCAACTCAATATTTTATTCATTCCACTATTTTATTTACCATTATTTCATTAATTCTATTACTTATTATAATTTCTCACCAATCATTTCACCATCAACAAATAAAATAATATTAATTAATTCATTTTATTCACTAACTACGCTATTTAACTATTACTTTATCGATATAATACTTCATTAAAATTTCTCTCACTAATCAATTTTTCATCTACACAAAATTCAATACAATATTTCAACTTTATAATCATTAATTTATTTTAATTTATTTTCTCTCTCCTGGATTCATTCAACCTCAATCTAATCCGAAACCAACCAGGGCGCAAGATGTTCAAGTTGAACAAGCATCTTGGATTAGAGTAGAATATTTCTAACAGAGCATCAAGCTAAAACTAATTAAGTAAGGAATGTGGTATCAAAATCTAGATTTAGTATTTCATGTTTTATCAACTTTTGTAAGTTTTCATTCATTTTTTACCCTTAGTAAAGTAATAAAGTATGGAGACATGACAAGTGAAAAGTGATTCGGATAGTTACGATTACATTGTGTGAAGAACGCATGTGGATCTTGATCTTTCATGACGGAGTATTGATTGAAGTAGTTACGTGTCTCGTAAATGTGTCACGCCATTTATGACTTTGATTTTTTTTTGGGGAACGAAGATCTTTATTCAAACAGTGAGAAAAGCCCCAATGTGGCATTACATCAGAAGGTAAAACTAATTATAACAGCCGCAAAATCAGGCAAATATTATATAAGAGAAGAACCGACTAGTCTTGGATCCCCCAGGCTAAACGGAGGTCCTTAGCCTTTCGGATAGCTCTCGAAATGAAAACTTGCGAGGGGGCCCTCACCAAACTCGGATCATGTACTATTTTGTTTCTCCAAAACCAAATACCATAGCATATTTCGCGAAACACATAGGGCCAGTTGTTCGCCTTTTTGATGTTACATCTAATCCATTCCGTCGGAGATGGGGCCAAGAAAAATTGTTGCCTTTCCTCCAATGGGACAACATTTCTCCAAAGCGAGTCAGCCCAATCGCAGTCCCGCAATGCATGAAGTATTGTTTCCGTAGCATCATTACAGAGACTACAATTCGGGTTCGCAGCTATACGCCTCAGAGAAGAGAAATTCCTCCACCATTAAACTATTGCGGGCAAGCCTCTGTCATAGTAGGAAATCGAGCGGTTGGGTCCCTTTAAACTCCATATAAAGGTCCAGTTATCCGGCGGTTTACTACTCAAGAAGCCCATTTGGCAATTATAGGCACTATTGAAGGTGTATTTACCTTTTCCAGAAGGACTCCAAATAATTTCATTATTTGAGACCGTGAAACCTTCATGTAGCCGCGTACTAGTTGCACATATACCCTTCCAAGTCGGGGAATCATCCATCTTTGGTTTCTCGAAAGGTTCCCATATTTGCTAATGGGGATCGAGACCCAAAGAGAGGAGTCATCATCCGTGAGTAATTGCCACGTAAGCTTTCCTAACAATGCAATGTTCACAACTTCTATAACTTTCTGGCCGAGACCCCCTCATTTTTCGGTTGTGAGTTCCATGCTATAGTATGGAGCTTCATTTTGCTGTTATCTCCCCCCCAAAAGAATTGACGACAAATCTTTTCAATGTCACTAGTAATGGCCTTTGGTAGTTTTGTCGTTTGCATTACATAATTCGGAAGGGTTGCCAGGGAGCTTTTGATAAGGATCGTTTTGCGGCTTTAGTTAACGATTCATCTTCCATGCAGAGCTTTTTTCGCATTTTTTCTCTGATGTAACCATACGGCTTAATTTTCTAACGTGATAGAGATAAAGTTACTCCCAAATATGTCCCAAATTTAGTCGTATGAGCCATATCACGCTTTTGTGCAATGGCTCTCTGTTGGTTTGCAAAGACATTTTTCGAGACCATGAAATTAATTCGACTTTACCACACTAATCCGCAGCCCCGAAATCTTACAAAAATCCGCCAAAACCTTGTGAATTACTAGAGCCTGATGTTCCGAGGCCTCAGCGAAGAGGAAGAGATCATCAACAAAAAATAAATGAGAGATGTCTGGGCCATCCTTTTGTAGTCGGATTGGTTTCCTGTCACCCTTTCAACAGCTGCTTCAATAAGTTGACTGGACGTTTTCAAGCAAGGGTGATCGGGGTCAATCAGTTATAATATACTTGACCACCATAAACCAATACTAGCAAGAGGACTAGCCCATCGTAGTATAAATATAGTGAATCAAGGTCGATCCCACAGGAACCAATTGTGGATCATCTTATATACAAACAATTAATTAAACATGTCAAGGACATAGAGGCGGTCTACGACCAACATAAGACAAGAAAGGTAAAAACACGACTCGACACAACGTAATTAACCTCCCCAATTATAGTCTTTATCGTTTGGACCTAGATAATTTATATAATAAATCGAACTTATTAATCGTCAATCCGTTTGTATCTATCTTAGATTGGCTACGGGAGTCATCCTCTTTAACTTGACTTAGCACCGGTTAGGTTGCTAGATCACCGTGTTACATTACGTGACTTCGCTTTTGGGTATTCATCTCATATAACTTGCACGCTATTTACACTAAGGATGCCGATATTAATCGTACACCTCGCCCAGGCAACATTCCTATGGTTAGGCGATTTTCTAAACGATTACTCAAGCTCGCCCAACTAGCAATTACCAAGTTATAGTCTCATGCTAATCTACGACGACGATAAGCGGTGCATGCAATTCCCGAATATAAACCTACCTAGATAACGCCGAACGTCCGTGAAGAGCAATTCATAAGCCTACCTAATAGTTTTATATTGGTATTTCCTTTTACACGCTTTTAATTAAACTAAGCGAGTAATGTAACCATAGCCATACCTACCGAGATAATAAATTCAACTAGGCTAAACCTACCATAAAGACGTGGCGTAAATAATCGATGAAACAGGCTCGGTCGACCGAGTGTAAGGCCTCGGTCGACCGAATGACACCTTTCGTCACCCGAACGATTTCAACCCAGAATACATCTTAGACTATATCTCTCAGCGTTTCATCATACAGAACAGATTAAACAGTAATTCGCATAGTATTCATATAAACTAACATAGATACGTATTAATTAAATCAAGTAGATTCATGGATAGAAACTAAGTAGATGACGTATGTTATGGGATCCTCATAGACAAGGTATCGCCACCTTCCCAACGTCATAGCCTAGATCTACATCATCTAGCTATGATTAACTAACTCAAACGATAAAGCATAATTGAGGAATTAATTACTGAAAATAAAAACAACAGAAAATTAAAGGCTTACATATTTGCAAACCATAATAAATCACGGATGAATTACATTGTAACGTACCAAAGCTATGAATGTAATTGATAAAAAGGTATAAGGTATTGTATGTATGTCTAAGGTGTGTGTTGGTGTGTTTTTACAAATTTCGTAGATGCTGCTTATATAGAGGTTTTTGCCGACCTAGGAAGGATCTAGAAGATATACACGCGATTTCTGCCGGATAAACTTCAAGTGACCGAGCCGACTCTCTCGGTCGACCGAATGGATAGGCTCGGTCGACCAAGCCCTTTTACACGTGTTAAACACGCCTCTTTGTCCGACTTGTTCCCAACGCATTCTTTTGAACTCGATCCGATTTATCCTTTGATTAATGCTCCGATTTTCTTCCTTATTATCTCGAGATTTACCGATTGAATGACATTTATCCTCTCGATTTGTCGTGATCTCGCAAAATCAAAGATTTATCGCACAATAAATCGGTCTTTTAATAATAAAACAATTAAATACCAAATATCATATTAATAATCACTTAACATTAAATAATAAATATAAATAAGTGATTTAATATGAAATATACATTATAAATCTCGATTTAAGGTCAATGTTGATAATTTTTACGGGTATAATTTGACCGTCATCAAAGGGACAAAGAGGTATGGTGCAAGGGGGTCACATTGACGAGAGTCCTCTTTTCGGAGTTATCGGATCAAGTTTTGTTCCATTCCACAAAATCGAAAGCCTGGATGAAGACAACCCAAACATAATGAGTTCCTTGAGTTTATCAGAAAACCCCACCATCCTGATCGTATATTCCATAAAATTCCAATTCACCCTGTCGTAGGCCTTCTTTAGGTCGATTTTCAACATCATATATCCCTTCTTGCCCATTTTTTTACGGAAGGAGTGTAAGGCTTCTTGGACAATTAAAATATTACCGGTACTACCCCAGCCATGAATAAAAACATTCTGCGATGGACTGATTAGTTTATCGAGAACCATACGCAGCCTATTCGCTATAATTTTAGAGATAATCTTGACGATAACATTCGAGAAAGTGATAAGCCGAAATTGGGCTGGATTTTACGGGGGATGTTTCTTCGGTATCAATGAAATAAGGGTTTCATTGCACTCATCAGGGGAAGAACCCAATCAAAATGCATTGGTGACAAAGTCAATAATAGATGCACTTACCCGAGGCCAACACATTTTCTAAAAGAAAGCAGGAAAACCATCCGGTCCCGGAGTTTTGTAGGATCCCATATTGAACACAGCATCTTCGATTTCATTCTCCGAAACCTCTCGGTTAAGTAATCTGGCATCAAGGCTAGAGAGAGATTTTATGGCAATCGGCACATGTATTTTGTCTTCCTCATTATCCGGCTGGTACAGAGAGGAATGGAAGTTCCTTACCATGGTTTCGATCTAGGTTACATCATCAATCCACTCCCATTTAGAGTTCTTTAAAGTAAGAATCTTTCTTTTTGTCGCTTCTTGATAGTAGTGAGATTATAAAATGTGTGTTTCTCGTGCCTTCTACTAACCACTGAATTGACTCCGCTGATGCCAGTAGACCTCTTCTTGATCAAGAATGGAGTTTAGCTCAACTAATAGCTCCTCATGGAGATTGACAAGGAAGGTAGAAGGGGATCTATCCAAGCTAGTTTCTATTCCTTCAATTCGGGCAAGATAAGTTTTCTTCCGTTCGAAAATATTTCCAAACACATTGCGGTTCCATTTTTTCACCTCTATCTTGAAATTCATAAAGGTTGCGCAAAGATCACATGCATAATTCCAAAATGTTTGACAAAATTTTCAATATCCTCATGTTCAAGCTAGGCTCGTTGAAAGAAAAAAGCTTTCAGGTCTTCACGTTTTTTGATTTCCTCCGCTGTGATTAAAAGGATAGGGTTATGGTCCGAGTGGATTCTCTTTAAATGTTTAACCATAGCAGTCGGGAGAGATTCAATCCATTCAGTAGTACTCCAGGTTTGATCTAGTCTCTGCACAATTTTTTCTCCTCCACAGGTAGTACCAGTCCAAGTAAAACGGGGTCCTTGAAAGGGTACCTCCATGAGGCAGCATTTTTTAGTCATTTCCCATTTTTGTGCATTGTATCCACCAACCGGTCTTTCACCCCTTTTATCCTTTTGAAATATTACTTGATTCATATCGCCAATTAGACACCAGGATAGTTAATGACCGAGGAAAGGCGTTCAAGATATTCCCATAATTCATTCCGTGCTGAGGGAGTTGGGGAAGCGTAGATTAATGAATAAATCGAAGAAATTGTCCCAAACTGTTTTATAGCAATATTCAGACATTGGTTTTTCCAAGAAAAAATTTGCAGATGAATGTGTTCTTCATTCCAAAAACACCATAGACCCCCGAATAACCTCTTGCTTCAACAACAAACATTTTGGTATAAGGAGTTTTCAAGAGTACTTGTTTCGCTCTCTAACTCGAGCACCGTGTTGCCATGATAAAAAGCACATCAGGCTTGTGATTTGACATAAGTAGTCCGAGATATTTGAGAAAATCCGTAGAGCTCGCCCCACGGCAGTTCCAAGCCAGTAAACACATTTAATCAAGATAATGTGGAGGAATTCTCCTCCGAGGGTTGATGGGTTCTGCTCTCATCAGATGTGTTTTTTGCTTGGGGGTTAGTTTTTGGGGTTGTTTTCTTAGAGATTTTTGCAGTTTTGGTTGGTCCGCCATGGGATATTTCACAATGATGTAATAATTAGTGAATAAACCTCATGAGTAGTTGAATAATACGGCATGTAGTTGTTGGTCCCTTGAAAAGGCTTTGGTTAAGTTTAGAGGAAGGGGGTGAATAAAATTAACACTTAAAATATTTTGGAGTTGACAAACTCAACAGGGTTCAATAGTTTGTCGACTTTTCACATCTCACGACTATCAAGCTATTGAATTTGTTGCAGAGGAATATATTAGATTAAGTCTTGTTACTTGTTGTTTTAAAGATGATACTAAGTATTGGATACTTAGTAGTGTAAGTAGTGTGATTCAGTTGCTAGTTCAGTAGATTGATGTGATAAGTATGCAGATAAAGTAAATTGCAGAATGTGAATGCAGTAAAGTAAAGTAGGCAAGTTTTATAGTGGTTCCAGGTGGTGTAATCCTGTCAGCCCACTCTTCTCCTGTGATGTTGGAGGAAATTCACTAGAGACTTTTGATGTTCTTTGTTACAAAAATCGCTAAACTGCTTATCCTTGACCAATGACTATGGCTTCACAAATCGAACACTAAACAGTAGGATTGCGCTCCTAAGTATCCACTGGTCCTTGAAGCGGTAGGATTGCCTCTTCACCACTCCACCACAAAATACAATAAAGCCTTGACACTTCAAAGCAGTTGCTTCACTGTCTTCGTGTTCTTCTTGAAAAGAAGGGTTGAATCAAGAAAGTGATTCAAATTTTCAACAAGCTTTTGATCGAGGATGAAAAGATCGAACTTGTAGTCTTCAAGTGTGTATACTAGATGTAACTTGATTACAGGAACACTTGAAGAAAATCCTTGATCAGTAAATTAAAGCTCTGTTGGTATTAGCAGGGTAAGATTGCACTTTGATCAATTTCTTGCTCGGAAACTTAGTTGCTTTGGATGTACTCGTGTTGTTGCAATCTGAAACAGGAGTCCTCTATTTATAGGTGTAGATCCTGTGATTTGAATTTGAATTTCAAATACAACCGTTATAGGATTGTCTCGAATATTCCTCGAAAATTCCTCTCGTTGTACCTTCATCGACACTGTCGGGCCCTTCGACGACAATCCAAATACCAACCAATGATTTATTTCCATTTAATATGGCTTTGAAATACTTACAACGCCCCTTTCATCCTGGTCATTGATTGACTAATTAATCCAAGGCTTGTAATTCAACATTATCCATTTAATCTTCCAGAAAAACTTGGATTAATTCGACTTTTGCATTCAGCAGACACCTGTTGTGCAAGTCTACTGATGTACTTGTATGGTCAGCTGAATTTTAGTCTGGTGTGTTTTATAAACACATTAGCTGACTGCTTCTCATCTAACTTTTTATTATGAAGTTAGAGTACACCATTTCAAATATAACCAAGTTCCAATCATCACCTTACTTTTATGGAACTTAGACCTTCTACACAAGGTATATGTGATCAGTTTAGGTCATCACAGACTTTCCTAAATTATGATCTCATATCCTTCACTTTGAATACTAAGTTTGATCCCTTAGCCTTCATTACTGAGTTTGAACCCTTAGCCTTCATTACTAAGTTTGAACCATCAGCCTTCAACCATCAATGTGTCCTAGACACTCTAACCGACCTAGTCACTCTCATCGACTAAGATAGTCTCACGATCAAGTCACCGACCTCTTTATAATGCTTGTTTGATCAAACCTATACAAAGATCAAACTCTAGTAAACCTATACATTCAATCTAGACATCTTTTTGCCTTTGCTCTATAACAGCTAGTCGGACACTCATCATTAAAACTAAAATATGTCTAACAATTTCCCTATTTTTAGTGATGATGCCAATACCTCCTTACAAAGAAAGCAAAAAGATAAAAACACAAAACAGTAACAAATTTCATTCATATATCATTGGTGTTCAAATTTGTTCAAAATTATTACAACTAGAATCAAGAAAAGATATAAAATAAAATAAAAAGTGTGAATAAGAGTCCGTTGATCTAGTTTCATCCTTGTCTTGTTCTCTTTTCTTGATACTCCTTGATTTCCTTCACCATGTCTAGCATCCATTGATTTTCCAAAGTGGAGAAATCAATCCGTGTATGTACCAATTTCCACAATTTCAAGCTTCGTGCAGAGCCAACCTTAAGCTTTGAAAATTGAATCCTTGTCTAATGTATAAGTGCTTGAATTCATCCAAGGAGTCCCTTGCTGTCCAGTTTCCCAATCTTTGCTCAGCAGTTTGTCTTCTACCTCCTCTTCCACTATGACCTCCTCTTGTTGTAGACCTTAAAGATTTAATCCTTATTTCCCAAAATTCAAGTCCAAGAAAAAAATTTAGACCCTCCTGAAAAAGTCTCATGATAAGGTCTCTTTCTTGCATAGTATAGCTTCTTGAACTCCTTCAACAAATCATCTCACAAATGTACTCGCCTGTGTAGGTGCTATAAATTCATTGATATCACCTCAAACCTCTTTTGTCGTAGATCATTGCTGCCTCTTTTGCTTCTGATGCCTGACCTTCTTCCCCCTTATTGACATCATCAATAAAATGGTTCAGTAGGCCAATAACACTCTCCTCTGTGTTAACCAAATTATTCAGTTGTCCTTCCATTATTTCTGTTCTAGTATCAACTGAAGTAATCCGGCCTTCCATTTTTGCTCCAAAGAGTTTATTCTCTCTCGTAAGCTTTGGATCAAGTGCAAAGCAGGCTGTGTGTCTCACCTAACTTATCAACTTTCTTGTGCAAAGATGCAATCTGCTCAACCATGAATTTATCTTTCTTTGCAACATCCTGCTTGACATAAGCAACTCCTCTAAGCATTTCATTAATGGTAAACTGTAAATGAGTGACATTGGATGCAACTGTCTCAGTAGTTCTTCCTCTATTTTCCACCAGATTTACCAAATCTTCAAATCTTTGCTCATTTCTTGTCAATTGAGTTCTTTGCTGTGTGATATCATCTCTAACAACTCCTAACTTTTCCAAAATGAGTATTGGTATTGCAGAAGCCCATACCACCATACCACCAAAGCAAAGTTCGCAGCAGATCCTTCAGTATTATCATCAACCCTTGGTACCCTTACCATAATAGCTCTTGTCATATCCCATACATAGGGCTCAGGACCTTCCACATCCAAAATAGGAACTTGCTCAATGACAGGTTCTTGTTCTTCTTGTTGAGGCTCTTCTTCTTCTTCTAGAGGCAATTGAAATTCCTCATCACTGAAATCATAATCAAGAAGTTGCTCCTCGATTGTTCATTAGCGCCTTCTTGTCCATTTTTACCACCCGTAGCTATTACCTCGTGAGCTCTCTAAGCTAGACACATGGGATTCCTCCAATCCCAACAATAATTCCAACGCTTGTCCTAATATTGTCTCGATCCTCGAGACTTTGGACCTCCAGTCCCAACTTTTGTTCAGTTGATGTCTGAACCTCATCAGACTGAACCTCCATGTCTTCAACACTTGGAAATGCCACCAACCTCAGCTATCTCTCTTAGTACTTCAGCAGCATGTGCTAAAGTTTTATCAGTGTCAATGTTATCTTGATATTGAGCAGATTCCTCAGATATGGTCTCAGTCTGCTCAACCATTATAATTTCAGTAGCATTCTTCAAAATTGCATCTTCAAGAAGTGTTGCTACTGCAATTTGCTCCTCCAAATCTTCAGTAAATGCAGCAAACATTTCTTGGTCTAGATTATCAATCATTGACCTCCTCAAAGAAGAAAGTTGCTCACTGTCTTTCAAGAGATCCCCGTCCAAAGATCCTCGTAGATTTTTCTTTACAACACCACTAGACTCACCAGATGCCTAGGATGATCATCATTTGAATCGATGATGATGAATCATCACTATCATCTCGTGTAAACTTGGGATCCTTAAACATGATGTTTCCCTTCTGCTTCCCATCTTCTATGATCTCCAACAGTCTCATTTGAAGGAGTGATGTGTCAGTTAATCCTAATATATTCTCCACTCCAAGACTTGTAAAGCCCATTCTTCAAAACCAGACATGGGTTCTGCTGCTGGTTTCTGTTTCTTGTAGAAACCAAACTTTCAAGCAAAATACTTTGTAATATTTTTGAAGTTAGGATCTTCTTTTGACTTCTTGGTTTTTCTTTCATATGGCATGGTAGGTTTCTTTGCAAAGAGTTTCTCAACTTGTTGATCGCCAAAAGTATCAACAAGATGAGTCGAGTTTCTCACAGACACAAAAAGATCGTGAGATTCTGGATCGTATATTTGTGTCTACTATCTCTAGTTGTTCCACACTTGCTTCCCCCTGAATTGTATGCTCCTCAGTAGGGTTCTCATCCATCTGTTGTTCCCCCCTGAGTTTTTGCAGTTTCAGCAGGGTCTACCACAGTCTCAGTAACCTTCTCAACAGGTTCTTGCAAAAACCTAGTAGCAACTTATGTTGTCTCTTCAACCTGTTGTTCAACATCTACTTCTTCTTCTGCTTCTCTTTGTTCCTCTAGAACTCTCAATTATTTACCTTTGCCATGTCCCTTCTTCTTTACAACTTGCTTTCTTCTGTTAGAAGGTTGTTCTTGAGTCCCAAAGATAGATTCTTCTAAATGCTCCTTGCTGACAGCCTTCCTTTTCATGGATGCCTCTATGATCTGTTCTTTAAGAAAATCTACAACAGTCTTCTTAACAGGTTCAGTAGGCTCATCAGCAATTTGATTCTCAGTAGACTTGGCAGTGTCCACTGATTGTTTTGCCTTCTTTGGCTTTAACATCTCTGCTATCTTTCTTGTATCAGCAGCCTTTCTCTTCTCTACTGTCTTCTTTGGTGCAGCAAGTCGATTATCATTTCTAGCTTTTGTTCTTTGTTCCTGGTCACCATCACTTTCCACTTCTTGTATCTCATCATCATCATCTAAGCCTGGGATAAGAGTGTTAATCTCTTGCTTATATCTGGCCTTGTTGATGGTTGATGGAGCAATATCGGCAATCTCCAAATGATTCAACAGGGCCTGAACCATTAACCCCAAAGGCTTTGTCCTGATAAAGAAACTTGAACCCATATATCCAGCATGTTTCTTCTCTTTCAACCTCTTTCTTATGGTTTCTCTTTCACCAGACATTATTTTCTTCATATATTGCACACAGAAACCAGCCCAATCAAATTTCATACTCCTTGAAATGATAATCATCAGATCTATTTTAGATCCTGACAATGTATCAAGGTTGCCCACAAACCCCAAAAGATTCTGCAATGCACTTGCTCAGTAGGTTATACTCCAAAGAAATATTCTTTACATTGATGTTTAAGGCAATTGGTGCATTTGGGTTTGTTCTAATTGATTCAACAAAAGCTAGCCTTGGTAACCCCATAGATTCTGGATTTGTTGGAGCACTATTTCCTGGACCAAATCCAAAGACTTCTCTCTGCCGGTTCGATGAAACTTCAATCTCCTGACCATTTACAGTTGTTGTAAATGCCTCAGTATTATCTCTAACCACCATATTTCTCCAGAAATCACAGACATTCTTGTATGAAATCTTCTCCAATCCTTAAAATCTTCTAATTCTTCTTCCCAGATTGATTGCTAAATCAGTAGCATTTGTATCCGTGACATATCCTCTAACACTTTGTCTAGTTCCAAGATAAACATCTTCAGCCACCATTGTTGTGTGAAATTTGATAAAATGAAGAAGATGAAAGTCGAGAGAATGCTTTCACACTTGTAAGAATTTTGCAGAGGATATAATGGGAGTTCTTGCATATAAGGTCTGTTATATATAAAGGCAGAGATTTTGTAGTGGGTAAGACACTGTGCACGTAGTGTATAATACGCACGATCTCAGTCTGAAATAAATGTGATACTGCCACGTGTCCCACTAACTGATCTCACAAGTGTAATAAACGGTATGTACTAGTAATAGCTGTAATAAAGATAAGATCAATATCCATTTACTCGGTTGTTGACTTTCATTAAAGTCTGACTTTATCAGCAGCGTATCATCCAGCAGACATCTTCAGTAGACTTCATCTTTAGTAGTGTGAGTATAGTCCGCTGCTCATCTTTAGTAGTCTCAGCAGATTCAGCAACCTGCTAATGCATAAAATGCACAGCTGATCTTTATACAACATAGTTTTGTCCAACTGATAATACAAGATGAAGATTAATACCAATACCTTATCTGCCAAGTGAGCTCACCCAACAGGGCAAAAACCAATCCCCTTGGCAACTTCATTTACTTAATTGTCCAAACTATAGGAATTGTTGATACCAATGACTAATCTGCCAAGTGAACGGACCCAGCAGGGCAAAGACTATTTCCTTTTATGAATTCCAGTACTCTGTTGACCTATCAGCAGGTCAGTCAACCTTGATGATGCCAAGTTCAGTTCTTAACTTAGCAAACCTTTCACTATCCAAAGGCTTTGTAAAGATATCAGCAAGTTGATTTTCAGTAGGAATGTAGAGAACTACCACATCTTTCTTTTCAACATGATCTCTTATAAAATGATGTCTCACATCAATGTGTTTGGTCCTCGAGTGTAAAACAGGATTTTCAGTGATTGCTATTGCACTTGTGTTATCACACATTATGGGAATTTCTCTTTCTTCAATCTCATAATCCCTTAATTGTTGTCTTAATCATAGTACTTGTGCACAACAGCTTCTAGCAGCAATGTATTCAGCTTCAGCAGTGGAAGTTGGTTTGGAATTATGCTTCTTGCTAAACCAGGAAACAAGCCTATTTCCCATCAACTGACAAGTTCCCGTGGTGCTTTTTCTATCAATCTTGCACCCAGCATAATCAGAATCTGAGTAGGTTATAACTTTAAAACTTCCATCTTTTGAATACCATATCCCTACTCCCAAGGTCTCTTTTAGATATTTGAGAATCCTTTTACTGCAGCTAAGTGACTTTCCTTAGGTTTAGATTAAAATCTTGCACAAACACTCTCATCGCAAATGATATACCAGTCTCATTGGTCGTGAGGTACAACAGACTGCCTATCATCCTTCTGTATAAGGTCTAATCAACATCTTTGCCTTATTTATCTTCATCCAATCTGATGCTTGTACCCATAGGAGTTGATACTTCGGTGCTATTTTCCATACCAAACTTCTTCAGTAGCTCCTTGGTGTATTTTGTTTGATGAATGAAGATTCCATCTTGCATTTGTTTGACTTGCAATCCCAAGAAGTAGTTCATTTCTCCCATCATACTCATCTGGAACTTGCTTTTCATGAGATTGGCGAACTTTTCACATAACAATTCATTTTCAGAACCAAAGATTATGTCATCCACATAAATCTGCACCAGCAGGGTGCTGTTTCCTTTATTGATTCTGAAAAGAGTCTTGTCAATGGTTCCTTTGGTAAAACCATTGTTCACCAAGAATTGAGATAGAGTCTCATACCATTCTCTTGGTGCTTGTTTCAGTCCATAAAGTGTCTTGTTGAGTCTATCCACTTTATCTTCTTGAGCTATAACTTTAAAACCAGGATCTTTAACTTTTGTTTTTGATTCCAGCAGAAAGGCTACATAGTTTGGAATTTTGATTTTAAATCATGATCGAACGATTCAAATTCGAATAATCGAGTAAAATACGAGTCGGGATCGTTATGATTACATTGTCCATCATTTCATAAAAGTTTCAAGGGTACAAGGTTACATTCACATGGTAGGTTTAGAAAAGAAAAGGACACGTACGCTTGAAAGTGATGCATCAATTTACCAAATTTATTTGGTCTAATCTAATGATTATGTATCTTTATTTTGTTTTTGTTTTTATGGAGCACTTACTACTAAGTCTTTTTAGGTTAAAGGTTGTGAATCAGAGTTTTAATCTAAAATGGTTGAGAATGACAGTTACTAAATGTGTTACTACATTTTGTCCTTCTCAACAATTTTGTATATTATCTTGTCCTTCTGGCCCCTGGCCCCAATCTTTTTTTATGGAAAACTTATGGTACGTTTGTTAGGACGGAATGGAATGGAATAGAATTTTTTTCATTCCATTCCAATGTTTGTGTTGCTGGATATACAGAAACCCGAATCCGGATCCGATCTATAATTAGATCGTCAGATCTGATTCTCAGCACCAATCGAGACGCTCGATCATGCACAGCGGAAGCTACGAATTAGATTCGTTTACGATTTTACCACGATATGATTCGCATAATAAATTAATCTATAAGAAGGTTAGTAGATTTACCCCAACCGGAGAGAAAATAGGCAATCGACCAAACGGAGAAGCCGTGATCTTCCGGATTGTATCTCCAAGCGACGACTGGTGGACGTCGATCCTCGCCGTAGAACCTCCTCGAATATGCTACAAGAAAAACCCTAGGTTTTTCTTCTCTTAATGGCTAGAACGAGAAACTAATTTTTCTATTCTTTTGGTGAAAAGAGGCGCAAATAATCATGTGTCATTGTGTTGGGAACTCTATTTATATATGAAAATAAATAACTAAGAGAGAGATAAGAGATAAGAGAAAATTCTCAAAAAATCAATCTCTTATCTCTTTTCCATTGATTATCTAACAAATAAATAAATAATTAATTACACATGTGACATAATCTAGAAAAAATTATTTTTCTAATTTTCTCACAAATATATGGCGCCATATTGCCATTAAATTTAATAGAAAATGTATTTTCTATTTTACATATTATTTACCAAATAAATAATATCGTATATTCATTAAAAATAGACTAACTATTTAATTTATTCTCTATGTTCCATAAAACGAGAAAAAATTTACCTGTTAGAGTCAACCCGGGACCATGTAGACCTATAACCAGTAATTGCTACAATAAATTGAACAAAATATTCATCGAACAAAATATTTTCATCCAACTTATTAATTCCGGAATTACGTCACCATAAATCCGAAACTGAACTCTATCGATTATAGATATAAATATTCTCAAAACGTCGAGTCGAGTCGATAAGTGTCCATTGATATAATTATTACATACAAACTAACCCTCCATAGACTATCCGTAATGAAGCGAGATTATTTCCGTAAACCTTCTTCAGTACATCTTATCCTTATTTACCATTAACCCACTAGTGAATAATTAGTTCATAACCAATACGAACTCCCAGGATCGATCAGTTTCTAGGATTAAAAAATAAGGGGATTGTCTTTCTACTTTCCGCAAGAAGGAATGGATTACATATTTGTGAGACACACATTTCTCACTCATCCGAGAATAGTGCCAACGTGAAAGTGATCGTGCCGCGCCTCTTAGCGATCCTTAACGAACACATCAAACCCTAACTTGAAACAAGTAGGAGTATGCAATCACTTCATGATTAAGGTTAATCCATATATGATCATCTTGTTATTTAATAAGATTTCTCAATCACGGAATTATATGAGAAATGCAGATCAAATCGGTCCAGTCCTATATGACTCTCATCATATATAAATGCCCCACTTAGACAACCAATGTCGACGGTCCGGATAAGACGGTCACACCTTAATGTGTCCTGGGCGCATTAGTGGTGGTTTAATCAATATACCTCATACTTTGATTAAGTTCACCACGGACAAATAGTTCAAGTGTATCACCATAAACTTAATCCTCATGTGTGACACACACTAAGTTATATGGCTACATATGATACGACTTGGGATTTTCAGCAGTGTATAATATATAAGCACAAAGCAAATAATAAAATGAGAATAAATCTGTCATTTATTAATTATAAAAACAATTACATAAATTGTCTTTCGGGCGTTACTTCCAACATGTGTATGACTATGAGGAAATGAAATGGAATGAATTTTATTCCAATGGAATGAAAAAGGTCAATTTTCATGCCTTCCAAAAATGGATGGAATGCGATGGAATAAAATAAAAATCGACAAAACACGTGGGTGATGGGATAAGAGTGGGTGTGTGGTAGGGTAGGTTAAGGTAGGTAAGGTAGGTTGGGGTGGGGTGATGGGTAAGGTAGGATAGGGTAGGATGGGGGTAAAGCATGGGTGGGTAGGGTAGGCAGGGTGGGTAAAGCGTGGGTGGGTAGGGTAGGGTGGGTGTGGTAGGTAAGGTAAGGTAAGGTATGGGTAGGATATGTATGGTAATATAGGTGGGTGGTGGGTAGGGTAGGTAGGGGGGGGTGGTAGGTAAGGTATGGCAGTAGAGAGGTAGGGCAATGTGTGGGGTGCAGAGGTACCCACCCCACCCCACCACTTCCACTATATCCTACCTTTAATTCCATTCTTTCACATCTCAAACGCAGTAATGAAATGAATTTATTCCATTCCACTCTATTCCTATCACTTTATTCAATTCCATTCATGCGTAGCGAACTACTAATTCGAATAAAAAGTTGGTTCCGAATACCGGAAGCTTTGAAAAAAACAACAGTTATTTACTCCATTTGTTTCTCACTGGCTAATTTAATCATGATTTATGAGTCTGAAGGATTTGAAGTTATGACCTCACAGTCTTAACTTCATCGTTCTCCTTTTTTTCATGAGCACGTGTGACCACTCACATACAACAATACTGTTACCCATATTTCATAAACATGTGTAATTTACACAAACACACCCAAATCATTGCGTCTTCTGTTTCATGAACACATATGACCACACACGCACAACATTATTATGTCCTTTTCTTAAGGATCATGCGTAATTTCCACCCAAATCATTGTGCCCTCGTTTCACAGACTCATGTAACCACACACTTGTTTCAAAATCACGCATAATTAATTTCTCGCTAATTATTTATTTCCACGATTATTTCCATTTAATTTATTGATCAATGCTTACACTTTACAAGGAGCCTAACCCGACTTGTCCGGCTAGAGGCATTTTTATGAAATTTTGACTTGGTGTCATTTGTTTACTTAACTTCACTCAAAGAAGAAACTCTCTTAAAGGTTAACAAACCTCCCATCTAACTTTAAAAGCACCGGAAAAGACAAAATTGCTCTCACATAATTTATTTTAAGAATATAGTTATCACACTTGTCACATACATTTATCATTTTTAATAATCAAGTTATAAAAAACTAATTTTTTTGGAGGGATAGTTATAAAAATATTTTCATTTTGTTTTATAAAACTACATGTGTGAAAGAAAGTGTTTCAAGGCATCTATTGCAGCATGGCATGTGATCTTTTATTGCACGTGGTTTTGAAGACGTCAAATATTTTTGATAACTACTAATTGCATATTACATCGTTTAAAAATACAATTGTATTCTTTCCAATTTTGTCAACCCAATAAAAATGGAAAAAAATACTAAAATCCCTTGGGTGACTATTTTTTAACGCCCCCTGCACTTTGGCCCAGAATAGTTAAACGAAATGTAAATGTCTGGCCAATCTTAGATCGCCGCCTCGCCGGCCTTAAAAGTGCTAACTCAGCTGACAAGATATTTTTTGTCTCGTGACTTATATGGAGTGAATTTTACGCTAATTTCCGATGTGGGATTTTACATGGAGGTGATTTTTTCGCTAATTTCCCGACGCGATTTTACATTTTCACCCCTTAGAAAGGTGGCGTCCTCGCCAGACGGCCAAGACGGGCCTGATCGTCGTCCTTACTGAGAGGCAATTACACCATCTTTCTTATACGGCGATTAGCAGCGCTTAGGGCGCCTGATAGTCTGCCTCGATACTATTTCAGAACGCCTGCACCTCGGTTCCAGTAGCTTAAACGAGTCATAAATGTCCGGTCAATCGCTTAGACTGGCCGCCTCGCTTGGCCTAAAGTGGCTAACCGAGTTGACAAGATATTTTGTGTCTCACACTTATATGGAGTGTGAATTTTTCGCTAATTTCCGATGTGGGATTTTACAATTTTACTGACCAATCATGTAATGTCTTACATTTAACATTTTATTTTTTTTTACTATTACATTTAACATTGACGGTACAGATTTACTATTCTTTTGCGATTGATGTTTAATCAATTACTACCTACTAAAATTTATCTAGTCTTTTCCAGAAAAAAAAAAATTTATCTAGTCATAATTTTAAGAAGAGACTTAAGATTGGTTACCGAGATTTTCGTTTTAGATTTTGATTGATTTACGCTCTACAAAATGTTGATTTTTAAACTAAATTGATGATACTCATAAATTCAGGCGCTTTAATGACGAATCTTAATGACGTTTCATCTTTTCAATCGTTTCATCTTTTCAATTGGCTTATTCAAGTCATTTACGTCGAGATCATTGAAAAATCGATGATGCATTGAAAACATTCAACGTCGTCGTTGAAATGTTGGGAAACATGGTTAAATAAGAGGCAAGAGTACCGCCAACATTGAAAATGATATTATTATCTCGGATAAAAAAGGAACAAATAAATTGATACGACAATAAAAGAAGGAAGACCGATCACCGGTTAAAACAATCATTGTGGACATATATCAGAGTAGTGTTTCCTTTTGTCCTCCTTTATTAAAGGAAAAATTTACATAGTAGACTCGCTTTCAGAGGGAAATGCAGAAGAAGATCATTCTGGACCACACAGCCTATCGCAGAACGAAACCGTGTGGCCCGGGATGATCATCACGCCACGTAGACGATGCAATTTCCCTACAAGCTGAGCCCCTACCATGTAATTTCCCTTTATTAAAAGACAGTCAGAGAATCATCCTCATACATTTGCTTACAAAGGATGATTTAAGTCTTGTTGGATGCAGGGGCGGCTCCACATATATAATTGAAAGTGCAATCGACCCTCTAAAATAAAATTATTATATAAATAGTAGATACTTTTTTATAAACATATATATATATGTGAAATTGACACTCTTATTTTTATATATTGACCTCATGTTTTTATCTATTGCTCCATAATTACATGTATATAATTGAATATCCAAATATACGTGTGATACGTAAAAATAAAAAAATAAATGATAATTTTTTTTATCCTCATATCAAATTTCTTGCGGCCATCCCTAGTTGTACGTAACCTTTGGGTTTCATCCCCTCCCTTCCAAGTCGCTTTGACATGTATTATTGATCATGCTTTATTAATATATATACAGTCGTTTTATGGTGGTCCAGCACCACCATGTCATACTTGTCCATCAATGAAATGTCTTATAAGAAGGGTAAAAACGTCAATACATAGGATTTATATTTTACACGGTGGCCCTTATGTTATTTGTCATTTTTCTATTGGTTCTGGATCACCAAGTCATCATTGGTCCAGGACCATAATAAAATTTCCCAATATATATAAAGTTTCTTTTAGGCCTAAAAAAACATAAATAATTTTGGCAAGATTAATTGAAACCAAGTGAATTGCAAAACTCCTTATATCAAATCGTGATCACTACGTGTATAATATAATATGATATAATTAATTTGTACAAGTTTTAATGTCGACAATAGATCCACTAATTCAAATAAATACATCACAAAGAGGCAATTCCAAAAGAAAAAGACAACAAAATATTGTTCATGACAACAGACAGATATACTAAACAAATAAGAAAATATTACGGGGATAATTAAATTAAATAAATAATCATCAACATTATATTTAATTGAAAGAAAAAGACAAAAGGAGAAGTGTCAATCTGATAAGAACCAAGTGATTAAATAGTGGGGTCTTATATATTAATTATTATGTTTGCCTAAATTACATTAATCATTGAATATAGACTTATTTGATATGTTAGTTGTGGATAATATTACTTGATTAATTTAGATGATTTTCATTTGTGGGATAAATGGCAAATGAGAATGTGGATTTTTTTGTTTTTTTGTTTGTAATAAAAGAACAACTTCAATAACATAGCGTATATCGTATATATATGGAAGTATGTACTACATAACATGAATTTAGTATCACATGGTATTATATTTGCGTATTTAACTAAATCAATTATCAAAATATTATATTATTAATAAGCACGCATATTAGGTTAATATCTGGCATGATTGCAGATCCAAAAATTTCTTTAGGGAATCTAATTTTTTTCCAATGAGATCGTGATGATGACTTGTAATCGTAATTAGTTGATTTCATTATATATGGCGATAACTTGTTATCATAAGTAATAACGCATGTTATCGCTATAATGTTTGGTGTCCTTATATATTAATTAAGGATTAACATAAATAGCTAAATATGTAGTTGCCATCATAACTTATACCTTGGCAAAATTGCTGACACAAAAAATTACATTCTATAAAAATATATTTACTGGTATTGTGTTCTTTCCCCTTATCCATCGTGAATTGTCAAAATGACCCTTGACACATTTTGAAAATCATGTTATTAATTTTTGTTTATTTAGTTTAATTTTAACTTATCTTTTGTTTGTTGGCATGGGAACAAAATCTCAAGTCACTAAATGTATAAAAATAAAAATAAAAATTTGTACTCCTACGTCTTTATTACATAAATAATTTCTTTATTATAGCAGTAAAATTAAGAAAGGTACCTTTCAATTCAGAAAGGTTATGTTATAAAAGAAACTTTCCTAATTTACTTTTCCTATACATGATTAACTATACTCAGCTGCATGCCCCAATCAATATCTAATTTTTCTTTTTGATATGTATATACACAACTTTTATTTATTAACAACTTTTATTTGCTTTTTTAGTTTATTTGTTTTTTAATAAAAAAAAAACTCTTATTTTTGGAAGTCATTATTCTTAACGTTTTAAATTCCGTGAAGTGCATTTAAAATATGCATTCTATATCTACTTATCTTGATTTTTTTATATGAATACCTATTCCATCAAGGACGGAACCAGGGTGGGTGCTAGAAGGGCTTGCAATTTCATCCTGCTTTTATTTTTGATAATTAAAACCTATATAATTCACTCCAACACCATTAATGCCTTAATCCAAATTCACCCAACGATATATATATAGTCCACTAAGACACCTAAACAATAATTCCCGATTCCGCCCCTCGTATTCCATATCGTAATATACTGCTTTTTTTACTATCAATTTCGCTTTCGATGATATAAATCGATTAGAGTATCGATATAGTATTTGTTATACTCGCTTAATGTGTCAAATTTGTTACAATCTCTATAAATAAATAAAAATTGTATGATGACCGTGACATCGGGAATTTCGATGTTTGTTCTAGGAAAGTCCGGAAAATCTACGACGTGTGTAGGTCGACGGAGATCTCTATATATACGTGTAATCAAAACTCGACACGCGTGACATAATTTGTGTGTGTTGTAGTCGGTTTGCAACCCCGTATTGACACGCCCATGTAGTTGTATCTAGTATTCTCCTGCCCGTTGTTTGGCGAAACCAGGCCTTTCCGTTGTTGGTATTGTCTTATTGGAATCTTACCCCGAAATTATGTTTTAGTTGCGTGTGTAATGAATCTAGCTTACATAATATCTGTTTTTTTCTTAAAAAAAGTTATCCTTTTGCTAATAATTTCAAATAAGGGTATGTTGGCTTGATTACTGGCGGCTTATAATTAAAATTTGATTTGTGACATCTCGGGAGAAATTTTCACTACTTAAACAATAGACATGACACACATCGATGATGACTTGTCATCGCAATCAGTTGATTTCATTATATGAAGTAGTAACATACATGTGATCGGTATATCATACAAAATCATCAAAAAAAAAAAAAAATACATTGTATAAATATATGGGCGTATATTGTATTCTTTCTCATTATCTATCGCGAATTGTCAATATAACCCTCCACACATTTTGAAAAGCATGTTATTAATTTTTTTATTTTGTATAATTTTAACTTATCTCTTCTCTCTATATAATATGAAGACAAGAGTGTGTGAGGGAGTGACACTTGTTTTTTTTTATTGGTTCCTCATTTTTACTGTTCATCGGCCCAAAAGCCACCTTTTTAACTGTTCATCTTCTTTTACTGTTCATCGGTCCAGCGGCCCATCTTTCTTCACTGTTCATCGACCATGCATTTTACTGTTCATCGTTTTTTTTTCCCATTTTTTTTTTTTTTTTTAATCTGCATATTAGCCTTAATTTAATCTTATTATATGTGTTGTGCTTAAGATGTATCCGATTCCAATTTAATTACATATTATTTTGCTTTGTGCCTGAACCACACAACCCTCTCTAGAAAGACACCAAAATCATTAATGGAGAAGAAAAATGGATCGGAAACAACCCCACACACCCCTTTTTTTTATTTGTTTTATTTTATATATTTGGCTATACTTCTAGATGAAGGTAATAGACATAACATTAATATTTTATTACTCCATCCATTCCTATTTATATGTCGCAGTTGCCAAAATCAATTTTTTTTAATATGAAACCGATGAACAGTATTAATAAAAAAAAAAAAAAAAAAGGCTGGGCGATTAACATGAATTAAATGGGTTATGAAGTTAAATACTATTTTTTTTTTTTTTTTTGGAAAACCGGATCTTTATTAAACCTCAAAATCAAAATATTTACATCTATGAGTTTGTCACAGTAATTAAAAGTGTAACTACACTACCAACTATTTTGGGAGTTAGAAAAAAAAAACACACTAGCTATTCCAAGTTTATCTTCAATTCATTTGCTTTGGTGATCGTGACGCTTAATGAATACATCTTTCGGGGGCATTGAATCCCGGTTTGGTGACGCTACCGGTTACGCCGAAGCATTCAGTTCCGTGATGATATCTCGAAATAGGAACTTCCATAAACTCGTATCATTTCCTCCCACAAATCTTGTTTGAGGCGATAATCCACCGTATATGCGCGCAGAAGTACCAAAAATTGCCGATGGTGTCTTGGCACAATTATACTCTTCCAGATGGCATGAATCCATCCGCAATCACGGAAAACATGCAAGAAAGTCTCTTCGTGATTTCGACAAACCGACGGTGTATCATCGTCGTGACATGGCGATATGCAAGCAAGCGGCCGTAGTAACGCCACGGCGAAGCAACCACAATAAAATATTACCTCCTGGGCCCTTTTATGACCAGATAGCCATCCATTCTTTCTCCTCTTCCCAGAGTAATCGTTACTCAGTTGGGCATGATATGCACTTGCCACATCGAACTTCCCGAGGATGTGGCCGACCACTCCACTCTTCCTCCTCGTAGTTTTGAAAACCTCCCGAGGCACTCGTCGCCATACATATACTCCGCCACACAAAAGAGCAAGTTGGCTTCGGTTTGGAGAAAGGACTCTCGATTTAGCCTTCAACACTGCACCCACAGCTATCTTTATCCACCGAATCCGCCAAGCCAATTTAGCTAAGAAGGCCACATTCATGTTCCGTAGTCGCCTAATCCCCAACCCACCGCATGATTTTGGTTTGCAAATGTCCGCCAAGCCACATAGTGCATGCTTCGCCTGCTCAAAGACTGACCAGAGTAAAAGTTCGAGCCAATTTCTCCACCTCATCAACAATAGCATTAGGTAGTCGGATCGCTTGCATAAAATAGTAAGTTATGGTCGTAAGAGCCGATCGAATGAGAATATTTCGTCCCCCGCCTCTCGAGAGGGCCTTGGCTTTCCATACTGAAGTTTCGCTCGCAGACTTTATCCAAAATGAAGCCGTAATTCGCCTTTCTAGTTTTCGCGATAAAGTGGGACGCCCAAGTATTTTCCCGAGATCAAAAGTGCGTTTCATCCTAAGTTTCCGCATGATATCGAGAGGCCATCGCGCTTATTCACATTCGTGAGACAAAAATTTTGATTTAGAAATACTCACCTTCTCGCCCCGAGATCGCATGTAATGTAGACAAAACATGCTCTATGATCTCTCGCTTGCCCCACGGATGCCTCCGTAAAAGTAACAAATCATCCGCAAAGAACAGATGAGAGATTTTCGGTCCCCTCTAGTAAATACGAAATGGTTTCCACCAAACCGCATCGCCTTTCCGCTCATCAATGGAGATGCTCAAAACTTGCATTACCAAAGACAAACAGATAAGGGCAAGCGGATCGCCTTGCTCGATGCCCCGCTTTGGTTGGAAATCCTCAATTGGAAGTCCGTTCAGAGAATCGAAAGAGAAGTCGATGATAGGCGTAACATGATCAACTCAATCGGACTATCCGAGAAACCCGTTGCTCGCATAATGTGAGTCGAAAACTCCGTTTACTCCCGCCATAGGCTTTCTCAAGGTCTACTTTAACAATCATGAAAAAGGAAAAAGTTAAATACTATATTTCTATATGAGTTAAATACACAAAAATGGGTGTTGGGCCATTTGCATAATGAATTATGAAGTTAAATACTATTTACTATATTATGTGTGTCAAATTGTATGATGTCACACAATCCATTTCTAATATGATTGCACATTTACTGGGCTGTGGCATATTCACACACACTATTTTCTATTCTGCTCGCGTTTGATAAAAATACATAGATTAAAAAAGTGATTTATTGTGTTGACTTTCATATAAAGTTCAAAAAAAATCTTGAAAAGTGTAGCGGTGTATTGAATATGAAAAATTAATTGGTTGAATAAGCCTACGAAGTTGAAAACTATGACATATTAAAAAAAAATTGATTTTGGCAACTGCGACATATAAATAAGAATGGATGGAGTAATAAAATATTAATGTTATGCCTATTACCTTCGTCGAGAAGTATAGTCAAATATATAAAATAAAACAAATAAATAGAAGGGGTGCGTGAGGTTGTTTTCGATCCGTTTTTCTTCTCGGTAATGATTTTGGTGTCTATCTCGAGAGGGTTGTGTGGTTCAGATGGCTGTCGTACAAGTCTCTACCCTCTACCTCTTCATTTCCTCTTTCTTTCGATCTATTAACCATCTCGATTGCCGAAGGGAGATCGACGTAAAATGTTTTATTCTTCATTGTTGCGCTTAAAAATTGTGTTCTGAACGGTTCGTTACATGCTACATTTCTTCGTATTTAATATCGTCAAATAAATTAAAACTTATAGCATGGGCACGCCGTTAGTTAGTTTTAGTGCGAATAAAGACCAATTTTTACTAATACCATGGTAAATGTATTTTATTGATAAGAGTTAAATGTAGTTTAGAACTTTTGTTTTTTTGTATCCGGTGTCTATGTAAGTAAGTCGAAAATATTTGTCTAATTGTCGTCATGTTAAATAATTGACATCATAATTTGTGGTATAATATCAATGCCGGCTAAATTTCGTCATTTATATTGTGTTGTAGTTAAAATGTGTGGAATGATATTTTAATTAAAATATATTTTATATTTAATAATTTTTAACATTAAGATAAACATCTAGCATGAACACTCGGAGTACCGTTGTTACTAGTATTTTTACTTGTTGGCATGGGAACAAAATCTTAAGAATCTGACCCCTAACCAAAAATAAAACCAAGTCAGTAAATATCAAAATAATGTAAAATAAAAGTTTAGACTTTAGATCGGTTGGTCTTACCTATTACTCTTACGTCTTTATTACGTAAATATATTCTTTATTATAAAATGAAAATTTCCTCATTTGCATTTACTATTCATGAATAACTGCCCCCCAATGAATATCTAATTTTTCTTCTGATAGTACGTATACACTATTCATTACATTCATTCTTTATCTTTAACACTAATTTATTACCTTTTTTAGGGGGCCATAATAGTTACTACCACCAAGTTTTTATTAGATACTCCAACATATGCAGTATTGATAACCAAAAAAATATATCTTAATAAAAATTTATTTACATTCACTTAATTTCTTAGATTTTATTAAAATCTCTAAAAGAGAAAAACATAATTCGTACATTGACCGTACAATGGATTTTTTTGTTTTGTTTTGAGAAGTCAATCATCTTTTATTCAATCGAGTCTGTTAAAACAACGGCAGAAACATCATTCGGGGTTGTGAGCCCCAAACGGTAACACCAAAAGAATCAACTCTTATAGGAGCTAACAGATGAGCCGGAACGTTGTCGGTACGCCTAACAAAAGAGAAATGAACATAAGTAAATTTAGCCACAGTCCTGAGACAGACAACCAAAAGATGAGAAATCCACCTCCATATGCATCGGCCGCTGCACACACACACCAAAGAATCACTCTCTACCAACAGGTGAGACAACCCAACTGTTGACCCTCCACCAACGCTAAGAGGATTGCACTCAACTCCAGCACAATAGCCCGATCCCTGGATCCAAATGGAACGAGTAAGCCGCCATAATAGGCCCCTGGTGGTCTCGGAAGAACATGTCAATCCCCAAAGCATAATGCATTGCTAAGGCGCCCACGTTACACTTAATCACCCCATTCGGCGGTTTCTCCCAATAATGATGTAACTCGTGTTGTCTTTGCAAGAACATGTGGTGCTTGAGCAGCCTGGGCAAATTCTAGAGCTGCATCGAGGGCCGAAGAACAAACACGAGACACATACACCGCCTGATTGTCGTAGACCGCATTACAATGCGCCTTCCAAATGTGCCACATAACTCCTTAAATAATAGGAATGACACACATCGATGATCACCTACCTGCCAACGCAGTCCACTCAGCAACAAATCACGACCCTCGAGTAATCTGCGCCATAAGAAAGAAGGCCTCGATGTACGGGTTGCAGTGAAAATCAGAAATTTTAATGTTTTTTTTTTTTGTTCATGAAAGTCCGGAAGATCTACTACGGTGTGCAGGCAGAGATCTCACTCTATATAAAATTTATTAGATTCATTTAATTTCTCAATTTTTATTAAAATTTCAACAAGAAAAAACGTAATTCGTACGATGACCGTACATCAGAAATTTAAATGTTTGTTTTAGGAAAGTCCAGAAATTCTACTTCGGTGTGTAGGCGGACATCTCTCTCTATATATAAAATTTATTACATTCACTTAATTTCTCGGTTTTTATTAAAATATCTACAATAAAAAAACATAATTTGTACGAAGACCGTACATCATAAATTTCGATGCTTGTTCTAGAAAAATCCGGAAATCTACTACAGTGTGTAGGCGGAGATCTCTATATATACATGTAATAAAAGCATAACGCGCGTGACTTAATTTGTGCGTGTTGTAGTCGGTTTTCAATCCCTCGCATTGTTTTCATCGAACTGAATAAACCTTTCTCACTAAAAACACAATATTCTTCCGAAATCTACTACAATGTGTAGGCGGAGATCTCTAAATATACGTGTAATCAAAGCATAACACGCGTGACTTAATTTGTATGTGTTGTAGTCGGTTTGCAATCGATCCCTCGCATTGTTTTCATCGAACTGAATAAACATTTCTCAATAAAAACACAATATTCTCCCGAAACGTATATTACAAACGTTATACATATATTATGTTGCTTCGTTTTTTCTCTTTTATCATACATATCCTTACTATATAAACAAAAATAAATATCATATTATTTGATATAACAATGTTACGGTAAATTCTCTGGTACATCGAATATGACTTTTCTTACCATATGTTTTCACTTTGTATGACCCATTAAAATCGGGAAGTTATCACAGTAGTATTTTCATTTATACCGAAAACGACAGAAACAAATCAACCACATAATTTAAATTCAATTTAAAAATAAAAACTCATATCACGTCACATAGATGATTCCAGTATATGACTGACGATCCAATAACTTCCGATTAAAATCTCCTTTCTAGGTGTGACTTGTGATGATACACGTTTGTAAATGGGCCCATCATATATGATATATCCCTCTAGCGCGTTACTACACGCTCCCCATTCCTTTCCTTTTCTGACACCATGTCGTAAGACAAAAAAGAAATGAGACGTTTCAAACTTCAAAATCTCGCGAGAAATTAAATCTCGAAAACTACGAAAAATTTAATGAAAAGTATTTTTAATTACAAGAATGACAGCGACTGCAATAAAAAATAAAAAATAAAAAAAACAATTAAAAAATTGACACGTAACTCAAAACGAATAATCAACTCTATTTGATTCTCACCTTTCGAATCCGCTACTTTTCCTATAAGTTCACGCAATGATACGTTGAGTAACATATCTATAAGTATATGAATACTTGTTTTACGTATCAGTGATAAGTGAAGTTACTTATCATGATATGTTAAGTAGACTTTGCCGAACGCATAGAAGATAGCGAGACCCAGTCCCCTACTCACAGAAACCACATTTTCTTTTTCTCTCTCTTTTTTTCTCTTTCTATAAAAGCTGTTAGCCTCTTCTCTTTGGTTCCTCTCACTAAAATATTCTCTCTCTAAAAAGCATATCAGTAGTAAAAAAGTAGTCTTGTTGTTTTGTATGTAGGTCTTGTGCCGGAAAAGGCGAGGTTTTGGAGCTTTATTTGGAGGTTTTTTGGTTGGCGGTGCGGCGGAGCTGGTGGCTTAGCTTTGTGGCGGCGTCGATCTGGTTGTGTGTGAATCAGGGGAAAGTTTGGTTTTCTGGTTGTCAAAGATGTCGTCTTTGAGCAGAGAATTGGTGTTTTTGATACTTCAGTTTCTCGACGAGGAGAAATTCAAGGAGTCTGTTCATAGGTAGATAATTTTTATGTTAATTAATTAATTTATTTATTTATTTTCTCCATTATTTCAGATTATCTGTTTTTTTAATAAAAAATTGTTTTTGTTTAGATGTATGGTTTTGTTTTGGTAAATTACTTTTTTGCTGGTAGGTGGAAGGTAGAGGTTGTTAATTTGTTTAAGTAACTATTGAGTAATTATTAAGGGTAATTTCGGAATAGGGAAAGAGGAGGTGGTGATCGCTACACTTTTATTGTTGCCATTTTTGGGATGTCTTTGTATATGCTTTATTAGTAATAAATGCAACCTCTTTGATTTTTTGATTAATTTTTTTTTATTTGATTGGATTTATTTTTTTTGAATGCTATTTGATTGGATTTAGAACGTAGAATGTGTTTCTGTCTGTGAATGATTTTTAGTAAGTATAATAACAGGGTTATAACGTTTACAGTTTAAAACGAAATCGAAGCGGTTCTTTCCGGTTTTGACCTCGGTTTTATCGATTGTTACACATTGAGGAATTAGAGCTATTAATTTTACAAGTAGTTGTGGATTAATGTTGTATGAATTTGTTTTATAGGCTTGAGCAAGAGTCTGGATTTTACTTCAACATGAAGTATTTCGAAGAGAAAGTCCATGCCGGTGAATGGGATGAGGTTGAGAAGTATTTGTCTGGATTCACTAAAGTTGATGATAATCGATACTGATGAAGATATTTTTCAAATAAGGAAGCAGAAGTATCTAGAAGCCCTTGATCGGTATGCCCGCGTGTTACATTACATTCATGTTTCTTCTCATCGCTTAGTTTGACTTACGTTTATGTGGTCAATGTTTATGTTTATCAGGCAAGACAAGGCAAAGGCAGTCGAGATCTTGGTGAGTGATTTGAAAGTTTTCTCGACATTCAATGAAGATTTGTACAAAGAAATCACTCAACTGTTAACTCTCAACAACTTCAGGTGCGTGTCGGCTTTGTGTTTCACTTAGTTTTTCTCACCGTTTTCATAAACATGATGAACACTACAGGCCCGTGTGCTTGTGGATGGGGTCCTTGTTTGTTTTGACGGTTTTCAATGTGATTTGTTTTCTAATATGTTACCCTTGGTGGCAGGGAAAATGAGCAGCTTTCTAAGTATGGTGACACTAAGACAGCCCGAAGTATAATGTTGATCGAGTTGAAGAAGCTAATCGAAGCTAATCCGCTCTTTCGTGAAAAGCTCGTCTTTCCTTCCTTAAAAGCTTCTAGATTGAGGACTTTGATCAACCAAAGGTAAAGTTTTTAATTGTGTATGCGTATGATGCATGTATACTTTTGTTTTGTCACATATTCGATACGTGTCCGACATAATAACGCATCAGATGCTTATGATATACGCACCCGGGGACGAATTTGTAACTTTTGAAAGCTGTGTACAGGGTTCGTATATGCATATCCAAAACTCGGATATGTGAAATGAAG
The DNA here is from genome assembly GCA_026214975.1 of Gentiana macrophylla. Lineage (NCBI taxonomy): Eukaryota > Viridiplantae > Streptophyta > Magnoliopsida > Gentianales > Gentianaceae > Gentiana > Gentiana macrophylla. The sequence goes on from CM047813.1 coordinate 14,619,856, forward strand.
AACAACATCGAAAGTTAAGTAAAAACAGTCAGAAATGAATGAAAAGTTTTCAAAATGAAGAAAACCACTAAATTTTGTTTTATTTAATGTATTTTTATATTTATTATTTGGTCCTAAATAGTTTTATTATGTATATTTTGATCCTTATATTTTTAATATTTACGCATATGCCCTCCTTACCTATATCTTATATTTTTCACACACGATTTCGTATCCATGTATCTCGTATCCGTGCAACCTAGGTGTTTGCTTTAGTTATATCTATTGTTTCTTTGATTATCGAGAAAGGGCAACAAAGATAAAGTATGAGTTTGTTGTATATCCGTAGTAGTTAAGAATAAAGAATAAATCCACCAAACACTGTCAAGATGTTCCTCTGTTTTGGGGCACAGGGGGTTCTGTTTCTTAGTCAGTAGACGATTTACGGTTCCTATGTGGGTCTTTTGCAGTTTGAACTGGCAGCATCAGCTATGCAAGAACCCGAGGCCAAACCCTGACATCAAGACCTTGTTTACGGATCATTCTTGCTCTCCTAATGGGGCTTTAGCACCGGCTCCTGTGAATCTTCCTGTTGCTGCAGTAGCAAAGCCGACTGCTTATCCGTCATTGGGAGCCCACGGGGTAAAGCATTTCATTCTTTTTTTTTTTTTGGCATCTCGGCTACTGCTGAAGTTTAAATTTCAATATTTCTTTCTGCTTTAAACATTCTCTAATGGGTTCTTCGATTGTAGCTTTTTCCACCGACAGCCAATAATGCTCTAGCAGGATGGATGGCAAATGCAGCTGCTTCTTCATCTGTTCAGGCAGCTGTTGTGACTTCATCATCTATGCCTATTCCTCCCAATCAAGGTCAGGGATTTACCTTCAAGTCGGTGTTTTGTGATAAAAAAAAGAACATCCGATTTAAAAAAGAAAAAGGGAAAAAGAAATGTTGTTTTAACTTGCCAGAGTATTAAGAGAGTTGAAGAGTGAAGTTTGGTTGCAACAAATGATTGTATATATGAGTTAAAAAGTTTTGTTTTTGTGTAATGAACTTTTACGCGCGTGATTCCTTCGAACAGTTTCGATACTAAACGTCCCATTACACCTCCAGCAACATTGGGCATGGTTGAATATCCAAGTGCTGCTGATCATGAACAATTGATGAAAAGGTTACGTCCGGCCCAATCAGTTGAAGAGGTATGGAATCTTTGTCTGAAAATTGAAGTCTGGCCTATTGTCCTGCCGTTTATTCGGCTTTGATTTTTTTTTAATGAGACTTTTTCTTTGTATTTAGGTTACTTATCCTACAGTTCGTCAACAATCATCATCATGGTCCCCGGATGACCTGCCAAGAACCGTTGCTTTCACTCTGCATCAGGGATCTACTGTTACAACTATGGATTTTCATCCAACTCATCATACCTTGCTGCTCGGTATGCGAATGCTAGCAAGATTTTTCGTCAATTATGTAATTTTAAATGCGTAATTTTGTTTTCAACAGCCTAACTATATTTTTTTTGTATACCCGGAAAAAAAAACAGTGGGTTCTCATAATGGTGACATTTCGCTTTGGGAAGTCGGGGTACGAGAGAAGTTAGTGACCAAGCCATTCAAGATATGGGAGATGCAATCTTGTTCATTGCCATTCCAGGTCATTGTCTTTAATATTCTTTATACTTACCTTACTGTCTCTTTGTGTACAGATAATTATTTTTTTCATGAATAATGTATGGCTATGCACTCGTATTTTCATTTTCATTTTCCTTCTGAATGTCAGGAGAAATCATCTTTTTCTATTTTAGAACTTGCTTTAAATCGCGGTTTCAAGAAGTGTATATCTATTGATAAAAGATCACTTCTCTTTTCCATTTTACAGTGAATAATTGATGAGAAAGCTTGCAATTTTCTTTTCTTTTTCCCTCACATTGTATAAGTCTGAACAGGCTTCTGTTGCAAAAGAGGCGCCCTTTTCTGTTAGCCGAGTTGCATGGAGTCCAGATGGGATGTTTCTAGGTATGTGCTTTTACATAGTGGCATCGACCAGTGTTTGACTGTTGACTTTCTTGTTTATTTTTTTATTTATTCTTTTTTTATTTTATTGTGTTGTTAATGTCACAGGAGCTGCATTTACTAAGCATTTGGTACATTTGTATGGCTATGCTGGACCGAATGATTTAAGACAGCACACAGAGGTATTTTTATAATTTCTACATTTATTGCCACAAACAGCGTGATTTCAAGCAACTTATTTCACGCTCCTGCTATGTGCGTGTAGATTGACGCCCATTCTGGAGGTGTAAATGATTTAGCTTTTGCTCATCCAAACAAGCAGCTATGTGTTGTAACCTGTGGGGATGACAAGTTGATCAAGGTAAGTCCAGATATTGAAGCTATCATCCCGTGTTTGTCTTGTTAACTTCGGGATCTCTCTTCAAATAACGAGAATTATTTTAACAGGTATGGGATCTAAATGGGCGGAAACTTTTTAACTTTGAAGGCCATGATGCTCCTGTGTACTCTATTTGTCCTCATCAGAAGGAGAACATTCAGGTATGCTTAACAATAGAAAAGGCGGTAAAACTACTTTATAACAGAAATTATCTTATGCTCAGGAAAGATAATTTTTTTTTTATTTTTGTATGGAGAAACTCTATGATTTTCCTTTGACTTTGTTGGTTGTGGTTGATTATAGATAATTAGATATGCAATTTGATTTTATTCTACTTGACATTCATTTGTATATATATTATTGTTTGTAATCATATATTACGTCCTCATGTTTATGAGAATGCTGAATAACTAAGTGTGATATATTTATGGTAGTTTCTGTTTGATTAGCCTGTGAAAGTTGTAATCTTTAGTACAATAATGAAGTTTTCGTAAACTTTTTTGCAGTTCATATTTTCAACTGCTGTTGATGGGAAAATCAAAGCTTGGTTGTATGACAATGTCGGGTCTCGAGTTGATTATGATGCTCCTGGACACTGGTGTACCACTATGCTTTATAGTGCTGACGGTAGTAGGTATGATGCGCGTTTAGAATTCAAAATAGTCCTTTTAACCTTTATATATAGGCGCCTTTAGTGGCACCACGGTGTTTTTACCTTGCCCCCCGTCTCTCTCTCTCTTGCCCATGTTTTTGATACTTAGATGATATTTTTGCAGGTTGTTTTCGTGTGGAACTGGTAAAGAAGGTGATTCTTTTCTGGTAGAATGGAATGAAAGTGAAGGTGCTATAAAGAGAACATATGCCGGATTTAGAAAGAAGTCAACGGGTGTTGTGCAGTTTGATACAACTCAAAATCACTATTTGGCTGTGGGTGAAGATAGTCAAATCAAGTTTTGGGATATGGATAATATCAACATGCTTACCAGCATAGACGCAGATGGTGGACTATCGGTATGCATTTATCCAAATTTATATGATAGATGATTGACTCGAAATCTGTTTAAGTTTGAAGCAAAAGTAAAATTTGTTATCTGTTGCTGCAGAATCTTCCGCGATTGAGATTCAACAAAGAAGGTAATCTGCTTGCTGTTTCCACCGCTGATAACGGAATCAAGCTGCTTGCAAATGCTGCTGGATTGAGGTCTCTGAGATCAGCTGAGAATGCTGGTTTCGAAACTCTTAGAACGCCTATTGAAGCAGCTGCAATTAAGGTTTCTTTTCTTTTCTTTCTTTAGTTTAGGTAGTGAAATTCTAATGCGGGCGCCTGGGTACGTAAAAGATGCGAGCTTTTACGCGTATTTAACTCGATACACGTAAATGCTCTGCATCAGAATTTCCAGTTACAGTGGTTTTTTTTGTTCATAGTTCATACTAAGCAAGATTACCTTTGGCTTGGGCAGGCTTCAGCCTCATCTGTCATGAACGTTACACCGATGAATTGCAAGGTGGAAAGAAGCTCTCCTGTTAGGCCTTCTCCCATCCTGGTATATCCTAATATCTGTCTCGTTTTTTGTCGTCTTTAAAAAATGTGTCGATGTGAATCAAATGAATTGTGGTGTCATCACTACTAAACGGGCTTGCAAAACAAAACAAATCGATTTTTGGCTGGCTTAAAATTCATATTTTGATTGTCTAAGAATTACTGTTTATATCTCAAGTTTTAGGCGACGAGCTTTTGTGTTTGAGCCTGGAAATGGATTTGAGCGTGTTATTCGAATTTGAATTTATCATTTTTGATTGATCTTGAAACAATCTCAAACTTAAAGCATAGCGGAAAGCTTGATACCAACTCGAGTACTAATTCGAGCTTTGTGGTATGAATGCTTGTGCCGAGCGGAGATGCATTAAATTTTCAATTCAATCATCTTCATCTACTGCAACCCTAGTCACACCTATTACTGGACAAAATACGCCTACTTTATTTCTAGGATTTGGCTCCTTTTCGAGTATATTTATGCATAGAAGCTTGACATAATCATTGTCTATGATGTTTTCACAGAGTGGAGTTGATCCATTGGCTAGAAACATGGAGAAACCGAGAACTTTGGAGGACGTCAATGAGAAACCAAAATCTTGGCATCTGACTGAAGTTGTAGATCCTGCTCACTGCCGGATGGTTTCCATGCCAGAGAGCGCAGATGCTGCTAAAAAGGTTTAATGAAGCAATTTCCATGCAGTCATATCTAGAAATTACTTTTCTAAAAATAACTTCAATATACATATTGTTTTTTCGTAGGTTGCTCGCCTTCTGTACACAAATAGTGGGGTTGGCCTGTTAGCCCTTGGATCTCATGGTGTTCAGAAACTTTGGAAATGGGCTCGTAACGAGCAAAATCCAAGTGGCAAGGTAATGGATTATGCCCTTTGATCATGTTTCCATTCTTTCTGTACTTTTGTATGTTTATGAACTCATCATGTCGGTTTTGAAGGCCACTGCAAATCAAGTACCTCAACATTGGCAACCCAACAGCGGTCTTATCATGGCAAATGATGTCACGGGTGTCAACCTTGATGAAGCAGTTCCGTGCATTGCCCTCTCGAAAAATGACTCGTATGTCATGTCAGCTGCTGGTGGAAAAGTTTCTTTGTTCAACATGATGACTTTCAAGGTATACTATCAGAATTCTAACTTTTTTTTTTTCGGGTTTCTTTTTATCTCGTGTTCTTAGGCCTCTTTTTTTTTTTGTGCACTTGGTTTTGGGGGTGTATTTTACGGTAAATGCTCGTAAGTCTCTAATATTGTTTGTGATATAGGTGATGACAACATTTATGCCACCTCCACCGGCTTCTACATTCTTAGCTTTTCATCCACAAGATAATAACATTATAGCCATTGGCATGGAGGACTCTACCATCCATATATACAACGTTCGAGTGGATGAGGTTTGCTTTCAATATTCTCATAAAACCTCCCTAATGAGGAGTTATCACCAGCTCCAATTATATCACGACACGTGTCTCAGGATCTGAAGTATAGCTAATGTGAGTGATGCTCCTTTTGTACAGGTGAAATCAAAGCTGAAAGGCCACCAAAAGCGTGATTACGGGTTTAGCTTTTCTACAAGCTTAAACATTTTAGTTTCTTCTGGTGCTGATGCACAGGTATTAAAGTTCTTCTTTTTATAGACCAAAAGTTTTCAATCCTATAAGAAATTCTTTTGATTTTTTAACGGGTTCGATTTTGTGATTTGCAGCTTTGCATTTGGAGCATTGACTCATGGGATAAGAGAAAAGCAGTTCCCATACAACTACCTGCAGGCAAACCATCCGCTGGTGATACCCGTGTCCAGTTTCACGCCGACTCGGTTCGTTTATTGGTCTCCCATGAATCACAGCTGGCAATCTATGATGCTTCCAAGATGGACCGTATACGCCAGGTAAACATTCGGGAAATTCTATTACAACGAGTCTTGATTGGTTTAGGTTTTCTTATTACATATTTGTCACACGGTGTTTTGTGTCTTCTTCTATGCCACAGTGGGTGCCCCAAGATGTCCTTTCTGCCCCTATATCATACGCGACGTATTCATGCAACAGTCTGTTGGTTTATGCTTCATTTTGTGATGGAAGTATTGGTGTGTCTTTATGCTGATACTCTTAGACTCAGATGCCGTATTGCCCGTCCGCGTATCAGTCTCAGCCTCAACTAAATGGGTAAGCATTCAATATTCTCTTATATATCTATATCTATATATACACACACACATACATATATATATATATATATATATATATATATATATATATATATATATATACATATATATATACATACATACATACATGTATGTATGTATGTATATGTATATGTATGTATGTATATATATTTCGCTCTTCTACCTACAATGTTCCACTTTTACAGTTTTACCCTCATCTATGCATTTATTGTCCATTTTGTCACACATTTCAAGTTTTTTATTGGTTGGAGTATGTGATACCTTCAAAGACTGGTTCTGCTTTTACAGTTTTAACCCTCATCTATGCATTTCCTTTTTTACCCTTTTAGTCCATTTTGTCACTTGTCAAGTTTTTTTTGGTCAAGGTCTGTCGTACCTTCAAGGTTGGTTCTTCCACTTTTACAATTTTACCCTTGTCTATGTTTTGACAGAAGCCAAACAGTGTACCCTCTGGTTATAGCGGCGCATCCCCAAGATCCGAATCAAATTGCAGTTGGGTTGTCAGATGGGTCTGTTAAAGTGATAGAACCACCGGAATCCGAGGGGAAATGGGGAGTATCTCCGCCTCTCGAGAATGGAAGGACAGCTGGATCGTCATCAGCGACCAGCAACCATGGCGGGGCCGATGCTGTTCAAAGATGAGATGCTATTTGGTGCTTTTGGAATCAGTTTTTTCTTCTTATATGTGTCTGTATTTTAGTAAAAGCATAGAATGTTGTAGATGGGATTTATTTTTATTTTCTGTTGTGCTCTTTTATAAAAGGAGATTAGAATTGCAACAATTTTTTTTTTGCATATTCTTAATTATTTTGGTTGAAAATGAATGCTTTAACTCATAAGTTGCATGAATGGATAAACATTTGCCAATGGCAAAATTGTTGTTCTTTTTTCTGGGATGTGGGGTCGTTTTTGGCATTTTATCGATTCTATTTTCTATTTTCTATTTTCTAGGCATTACAGTGAAATTTGACTTTTGGAAAGTCGAATGTAAACTTATCCATTTTCGACCTCAATAAATCGAATATTGCATGAAGTGGTGTGGTGTGGTGTGGTGTCTCGATAGATTTTCAATGTGGGTCTAATAAAATGGACCTTTGATTTTCCTTCTTTCCTTGCCCTACTATTTTCAAATCCGGCTTTTGGTACTTTGAGCCCCCCCCAATTCTCGGAACTATGCTCGCCCAACTACATTCGTAATCGATATGTGTATAAGAATAGAGTTTGACTCTTACTCATATGTTTTCGGTCCAACTCAAAGCACTCTTTAACATGTTTGAGTCATAATGAAAGTCAGACATTTGACCGTCTAGAAGGAATTGAACGCTTGACCTCTGAGTCAAACTATAAGTTCACTCTTTTCAAATTTGCATGAGTTTTCTTCTCTTTTTTTTTTTTTTTTTCTCATCTTTGTTGACATCACACATAATATATCATTGTGGCACCACGGTGCGATCGGCTTTTTCATGATGTTAACGAGACTAAGTGTTGATTTCCGTTGAACAATTGTGACAAATCGATTAGATGATTGTTGGTTTTACCGATCTTTATTGGTATGACATCAATCTACCATTGTGGCACCATAGTGCAATCGGCTTTTTCAAATCGACAACAAGATTGAGAATTGAATTTTCACCGGTCAATTGTGATATACAACTGGATGATAGTTGATTCTACCGTTAAGAATCGTCAGTTGTTTTTTTCCAGTGTAATGTCATCATAAGTTAACGATACGAACAAAACCGTTCAGACACAATGTGAATTTACACCATTGATTATGATGGAAATACATATTAATCAACGAGGCGCGTTTGTATTGCAGGAATGGAATTAAATACTTTTTCATTCCATTCCATCATTTTGGTGTGTTTGGATAAGAAGAAATGAAAAGCTTTTTCATTCCAATGGAATGAAATTGGGTCATTTTCATTCCATAAAAAACCGGATGTAATGGAATGCATTACCACGATCACAACTCACCACCGTCCGATCACCCGCCGCCCCGCCACCACGATCACCACCCACCACCCACCACCGTCACCACCGATCACCCGCCATGATCACCACCATGATCACCACCCAACACCTATCACCCGCAGTCACGGCCACCACGATGACCACCCAACGCCGTCACCACTGATCACCCGCCGCCACCATTATCAGCACCCACCACAGTCACCACCGATCACCCGCCACCACGATCACCCGCCAACACCGCCAACACCACGGTCACTACTTACCATCGCCACCACTGCTTCCACGATCACCACCCACCGTCGTTACTTGTCGATGTCACTACCCGCTTCCGCCACCACTCACCGTAATCACCTCTCATATCCCGCTGGCGTCACCACCCATCACCCGTCACCTGCCATCTTCCTTAGTATCGGACATTCCATTCCAACGTACACCAAACGTAGTAATGGAATCAGGTCCATTCCATTCCATTCAAACATAGTCATTATATTTCATCTATTCAAACGTGTCATATGTGTCTGTATCATTACTCTAAAGCTAAATAAAGAGTAAGAAAGGAAAGTAACAATTGGATCCCATATTCGTGTAAGAAGCAGCGCTGTTAACGAGTCGAGTATTGATTATTTGAACGTGAGCTCGTTTAGCTCATGAACTCATTCATTTGTTAAACGAATAAAAAATTATGTTCGAATTCGTCTCGTTTCAAAGATAAATTGTTCGAACTTGAGTTCGGCTCGTTAGAGTTATTTTTGTCGTCTAACTCAAGTTGGTATAAACGTAAAATATAAATATAAAAAAAAAAAAAAAAAAAAAAAAAAAAAAAAGAAATTATAGATCAATTTAGGTGTGTTTACATGTTCACGAATCTAAACGAGATGTTTATGAAAGCTATTTCGTTTTTATTCGTTTAAAAACAAAGACAAATAATATTTTAAAATTGGGTGTATTTAAAGACATTGCATGCATTTCTTTTAAAATTAAGTGATTACTTTTTAAGACAACATATTATATTTTTACATGATAATCTTACTTAATATACCATACTTCTTAAAACAAGCAAATATATTATTTCCAGGATATTTTGACTATTGTCAATTTTTTTTATTTATGAATACTCCCTACAAATATCTACATTACTATAATTTTATTATAACCCTATTATGAACCTGGATATATTATTTCCAGGATATGCTTTCAAGTTTTATGCTTTCAATTTATGAACCTGACTTAAGAAGGGCACGGAGAATTGGAGCAACAGTTTATGGCATGGTGCAATTATCAATTATATTTCATCTCACAACTAACTTATTTAGACTGTCATGGTGACACGACAATAACTAATGCCCTTAATGCAGATAACTCTATCTTTTTGAGCATTTAGACTCTCTGCAAATATGCACAGTGGAGCTTAAGCTCATACCACTAGGGTCTACCATGGCCTCTGGGGAGATCCAGGGTTCGAATCCCCTACCCCTCCTTTCGTTTCTGGGGAAAAAAAATATATGCACAGTGGTATCAATGTTATACACAAATCTCAGTACATACGTAATATTACATAAATAAATCCACACATTTTTTAAGAAGGTGGATTGATTTCCATTGGAATAGAAAACGGAGATTCATTTCAATGAAATGAAACAAAAACAAGAAAATCATTAGATGAATAACTTTCATTCTTTCCAACGATGATGTTTTGGAGGAAAAATCTTAAAACTCTTCATATCGATTGTATAATTGAGAAGGAGGAGTTCAATCGTGTATTAATTTGGAGGAAAAAATAATAAAAATCAATAAGGTAGATACAGAGTAAATTGAAGGCACAAATAAAAAATCAAAAGTTAATCTTCATTTGTATTGTAATTATTTTGATAAGAGTGGAAATTTTATTTCAAGTGTAATGTCTTAAGTATAAATAACAATTTATTATTTTTTTTTTGGAGTGGAAATTTAGTTCGGTTTTATACGACAAATTTGTTCGAGATTTCTTTAAAAGGCCCAAAAGCTGCACTGCCGCCTCTCGCCTCAATCTATCCCCCTTGTTCAAAAACCCTAGGCGGAACACGGCGGTGAGCTTGAACAATGGCGAATCGGACTGACCCAGCGGCGAGGAATATAAAGGGGACGAACCCTCAAAATCTGGTTGAGAAGATTGTCCGATCCAAAATTTACCAAAACACATACTGGAAAGAGCAATGCTTTGGCCTCACGGCCGAAACCCTAGTCGACAGAGCTATGGAGCTTGACCACCTCGGTGGCACCTTCGGAGGAAACCGTAAACCTACTCCTTTTATGTGTCTTGTATTGAAGATGCTCCAGATCCAACCTGATAAAGAAATCGTCGTCGAGTTCATTAAAAATGACGACTACAAGTACGTTTCCGTTCGAATTTGATTTTTCTTTTTAAGCTTATTTGGTCGAGCAAGTTTTATCTCTCTTGTTCTGTAATGATTTTTTATTTTGCTCGTCACTAAGTGAATTAGTAGATATTCAATTGTTAATTGATTTTGTAAAGTTTTTCATTCCATTTTGATTTTGATTTTGATTTTTTGCTAATTTGTTTAGCAAATTCTGGTTGAGCATAGTTTAAGCTGTTTTTTGCTCTATAAATTAATTATTGATTGATTTTGCTCTTGTGGTGAATGGGCAGATATGTTCGAGCACTCGGAGCATTTTATTTGAGGTTAACAGGGACGGATGTTGATGTTTATCGTTACTTGGAGCCGTTGTATAATGATTACCGGAAGCTCAGACAAAAGTTACCAGATGGAAGTAAGTTGATTTTACTGTTGCCCTCTCTGTTTTTTCCTCTTTGAGTATTTTTACCAATGTGATGTGGCTTTTTTGTGCTCTTCAGAATTCGTATTGACACATGTGGATGAAGTGATTGATGAACTTTTGACCAAGGATTACTCCTGCGATATTGCATTGCCACGGATAAAGAAGAGGTAATTTGCTTTAACTTTAGTTATTTGAACTTCTATCTCTCAAGTATGATTGTTGTTTGTATACTTATAGTTATATGAAATAGGACGTCTTTAGTGGCACCCCACCGATTCTACTGTTATGGATCCCAGTGACAATATACTTTTTCAAGGTTGATTCTACAGCCAAGAATCAACTTTATGCCTTGGTGAGAATTGACTTTGTGCTGAGTGATTGTTTTGGTGTGGTGCCGCTAACCACTATGGTGACACTAAAGGCGCCCTACTGAATTAATTATGTAATTTTTCAGTGCATTAATGGGACAGACATGCGATACAAAGAAGCTGTGAGCTGAAACACATAGCCAGTTGTAGTTATCCTAGAAATTTGCACCTGTAAAAGATATTTGCAGAAGGAATTTCAATCTTGTGGTTTTTAGTTGATTATTCATTGTTCATAATTGTGTTTTTTAGTGATACAGTGATTAGCAATGTTGCATGTATTATTGTGCAGTAGAAAAGTTGCCTATTAAAAAAATGGGAAACTGAGCAATTAGGTTTGGCTTTTTGGGTACTCGAGTGAAATGAGAACTGTACTACATAATAGTTATTCATTTGGATAGGTCATTAGTGTTGCAGCAAACTTCTTAGTGTCTGAATGAGCGTAGTTGATTTTACATCTGGATACTGTTATATAAGTAGAGAAATGATGTGATTCGACCCGCTTTTGCAACCTTTATCTTGATTTCAAGAATAAGTAAAACAAGCCATACAAAGATTAGTAAATTATGCTCAAGTGTTTATACTTCCTCTTTTAGCAAGTCTCTGCTTCAACTTGCATAGTTATTTTCTCTAGGTACACACTTGAAGCAATCGGTTCCCTTGAACTCCGAAGAAGTGTCCTAGAGGATGATTTTGAGGAGGAAGAGGAAAAAGATGAAGATGAACAACCTCCTAATGGCTTAGACTCTGGTGATCATGATAAGGTATACTTTTGAAACTCTTCTAGGGTAAAGAGATCTTGTTTTTCCTTTGTTGTTGTTTCAAATTTGTTTACGCACTACAATGACGGTTGACTTTTACACAATTGATTCTAGAGCTGAAGATAGAATCAACTTTGAAAAAGTATCGTTTCCGGTGTTATGTCACTAAAGGCGCCCTATATTTTTTGGATACTTTGTTTATTCCGGTCTTAATATATTTTTTGGTGGGGGTATTGCAGGACTACTATCGTGGTCGTTCTCCAACTAGAGAAAGAGATCGGGATAGGAGACGAGATGAACGCAGACACAGGTAACGCTGTTTGTAATTATTTCCTTGTCATGGTTTTCCTATTATTGTTATGCAACAATGTGGTGAAATATTGTCATCTTTATATATATATATATATATATATATATATATATATATATATATATTTCTCTCTGTGTGTGAGAAACATGTTTAAGCTAGTATAATGAAAACCCAGCAATCAAAATGCTGCTATTCTGCATTGCAACTCATTTTAAAGATGCCCAAAGAGAAATTCTTTCATATGCATTGCTTGCAAAATTTGTTTTCTTTGAATAAACGTTGAAATCGGAAGCTGTTATTCCTAAAGATCATCACACTAAAGCACACACGCACATCGAGGATATCAAATCCTCTGCGATAACACATTCTAAGCCCATGATTTCGTCTTTGACGGAAATATCATTGGTTCAAAACAGCTTCCTACATGAAATTTATCGTGATCCTGCCAGGTTTCTCTGCATTGGCAGTGTGCAGTTGAGAAGTATGATGGATCATACATTCTAAATCGTGTTTTTTATTTTCTAAATCTTCATAATCTGTATTTTTTTCAACATTATTTTCCCTACCTTTTTCGTTTTCTGTAAATCTGCATAATATTGCGGTACTTACCCCAAAAAAAAGTAAATCAGTGAAATAGAGATTCAAATCATTCATATCCACTTAAAAACCAGCTCCAACTAAATCTCTATTCAGATCTGTAAATACGGATTCTCTATTCAAGTTATGCATTGTAGAGACTTTTTTTTTATAATTTGTTTTGCAATATTGAATTTTCCATGGATACTGATTTGTATGTGTATATATACTTTTGCTACGTAGGGATCGAGAGTATGACAGAGAGAGGGATTATGATAGAGATTATGACTACGATAGAGAACGCGGCAGGGGTCGTGACAGAGATAGAGATAGAGAAAGGCATCGTGTGAGGGATGATAAGGAATATGGACGTGACAGGGAGCGTGACAGAGAAGGTAGGGAACTAGATCGACGTGAGAGGGATCGTGGTCGTCGTAGAAGCTACTCGAGGAGCCGGAGCAGAAGCAGAAGTAGAAGTAGAGATAGAAAAGATCGTGGTGGTGAAGAACGTCGTAAAAGGCACGGACATGGACGTGAGAGTGCTAGTCCTAGAAGACATGGAGATGGAAATGACGATCGGGATGAGCCGAAAAGGAAGAAGGAAAAGAAGAAGGAGAAGGTTACCGATGGAACTGATCATCCGGATCCGGAAATTGCAGAAGCCAATCGGCTTCGTGCTTCTCTCGGGTTGAAACCGTTGAAATAGAAAACGATTATTGTATAATTGAGTGACTTATTAATGATGATTCTAGATACATGAGTGTCTCTTGAATGTTGTTGAATGTCACAAAAAGGTTTGTATCTATCACTTTTTTGACTTGTATTATTCAAGGTTCTAACATATTTTGAAGCATAGCATACCAATTGAATTCTCAACAAGTTTATGTGGACATGTTTTTGAAGTATCCAACTCACCTCTACAATGTGTTGGGATGAATATAATAATACAGCTGTTTTTTAGGGAAATATTTTCTTTTCATTAAAAGAAGGAGAAGAAAAATACGAAAGGTAGTTCAACCCGTCTTAGTAAAGTATAAGATATCTTAGCACCTAATTGTGTTTCGTGTTAAAACCTCATAGCAGCAAAACTCAAAGGAGGTTGTTTAATGCCAAGTTAAATTATAGAATTAAACCGTTAAAATCTAGTAGCAATAAAACCCAAAAGGAAAAATCTACGAAGAGAAAATAGTACATATGTTTAGTGCTAAGTCAAATAATGGAAAGAAAAAAAACGTGAAAACCTCGTAGCAGCAAAATCCAAAAGGAAAAATCTACTATGAGGAAAGAGGAAAAATCTACTATAAGGAAAGAGTTCGCTTCTTCAGTGCTAAGTCAAATTAGAGTAAAAAATCTCCGATCGAAAGACCCTAAACTAAACTGAACCTGTTATTCTTTGTTCTTATCCATGGGAATACCTTTCTCCTTTATGATCTCCTGGATCATTGTGCGAAGCGTGAGACTCATCTTGATATCTTGAGTATTAAGTTGTGGTGTAAGTTGTCCTTGTATGTCCACTCCAAACTTGGATTTAATTTTGTTCCAAGGGGGAGACTCATGAGAACATGCTCTGAGTTTTATGGGACAACCTATCTTTTTCACCGACCTCATCCTCCTCATCTTCAATGTCTTCTCTGTCATTGGTCAAGAAAGTGATTTTAGAATTTTTATCTTCAAAAGACAAAGTTCGTGGCAGAGACTGTCTACTGATGTTAGTTAAGTGAGCCTCTGGAATAAAGTTAAAATCATCCAAGGATGGCGGACGCAAATTAAGGCGGTTACTCTCACTGTGCATCTTATCTTCCACATGCGACATGATCATACATTATTGTGACATGACATCCGTAAATGAATCCTCATTCTCTAATTCCTTTGTCAATCTTTGATAATCACGCAGGTCCTCGTCAAGAACAAAGTCATCCACAAATGATTCCTCAATACTCTCCACCCTTTGACATTATCAACCGTGTCATTGACCTCAACCAATAATTATTTAGAGCATCGCCTCCATTATTGTTATTTTCCTTTGCTCTTCTTGTGATGGATTGAGGTATTAGAAGTCTCCGTCATCATATGCGCGTTATTCTCTTTTGGCATGTTGACTTGAGTCTTTTTTTAGGACTCTTTCCCTTCACCCTTCTCTTCGTGTTTCAGAGGGTTCTTAATCCGACAAGTATTTTCACCGTGGCCAATATGTTTGAAAAGGTCACAGTAATCCGGTCATGTTTTTGCTATAGTACTTTGCCAGAAACCATCATGAACATCTTCTCTAATCCAGATACGGTGGAACCTCGGTTTCAAAAGATCCACTTCCACAAGCACCCTGGAAACCGTGGGCCTACAAAGATCAAGGGTAGCATTGTCCAGTTGTAGGGATCGCCCAATTAAGGATGCTAACTTCCAGAGAAAGTGATTATTAAACAACGGTAGTGAAAGCCTTGGAAATTTGAATCAAACTGTGGCTAGGAATGCTTCCTCATTGATGCGATAATCAATGGTCCACTTCGAAATGGTGCATTGGAAACTTCCTTAAAAACCATCAACTTCTAGTGAACAGACGATTATAATCCTCTTGGCAGCCAGTTTGAATAAGCACATTGGGGTTATCAAGTAAGCCAATCTTACATTCTGATTTCAGTTCCAGTGTCGTAAAGAAACCCTCTAAATATCCTCAATTCTAGGTTTATAGTTTGGAAAACGACCAATAAAAGCATTCTCAAACGGTTTGGAGAGTACATTTAGTTCATTCTTTGAGATGAAATATGCTAGTTCGCCCGGACAAGTTGCCAGGTGTCCAAAACCGGTGATGTTGATGCATGGCGACACAGAAGAGTTGACTACAACTACAAAAGTTTTTTCCGGGGGTAGGTCCGGCTCCTTGGGGTCCATGCCACCCAAACAACCGCCATTCGCTCGTGGCTATCGCTGAAACCCTTGCATGGGTCAACCCGTGCTTGCGGAAGGACGGAAAACTCATGTGTGTGGTGCTGTGACCGGCCATAGAAAACCGGAACGCCGAAAGTATAGAAAATCGCTGGAAGCAGATGATTGCCTTTTTTATTTCCATTATGTGGAGAATACGAATAGTAATACATCACACACGTCCATTTGGTATAATTCATAAATACCTCTTGCATCATATTTTTTCTCCTATTTGATGGCATGTTAAAACGGACTCAAGAAAAGTCAAGTACGCACGTTCAACTTCTTAAAGTTGAATATTAATAGGTGAGTTCTATTGGCACCACGAAAATGCTCATGGCACCACGATCACTTTGGCACCCTATAAATCACTTTTGGCATCACATTGAATATTTTTATTATCTACACAACACAAGCGTCTGTGGAACTGACGCCCGTTCTCGGTACGAGCGTCACTGGAAGTGACGTTTGTGTTCCATTCCAACGTCACTGACACTGATGTGTTGCCAAAAAATGATTTGATGATGCCAAAAAGTACATGAAAAATAATAAGAAAAAAGATGTCAAAAGTAATTTGGTGGTGCCAATAGAACCCACCTATTAATAATATAATCGAATTTTATAATGTTGGGGTATCAAAATCAATGTTCCAAAAGCCAATTTCCAGCTTAAGGTTCCTTCCATTCATGTTTTCAATTTTAAGGATCCTGAGAGAGTTAAAAGACTTTCGTTTAATGGCATCCCAATACATATCTATTTTCAAATCTTGTTAAGTCGTGTTTCAAGTGGATTTAGTGTGGTGTCCGTAATGACCCCAAAACATAATGTGAATAAGTAAACCCCACCCTAGTGTAAACACAAAGGTCCCCAAAATAAAAGACCCATAAAAAAGGCAATTAGTCCTCAAAGCATATCCCCAGGTTAGTAGGAGTTTTAGTCTTAGGATGATCTGGGCTTAACTTATGGAGGTGAAGGTTGACACGTAAAAAAGGCCTCTTTTCGATTCTTTGGTATAAAGCGAAGTCCATGATTACGTCATGCGGATAACTTTGATTAATATCTCTACCTATCCCGTGAGACAGGAGGAGTGGAGACTCTTACGTGAAGGTTCAACAATTTTTTTTATTATAAGAAAAGGCAATTTACAAAGAACAAAAACACATGGGGTTGACATGGCATGGGCCCTACAACAAACCAACCTCATTTGACACTTATCATCTTGGGGAATCATCCAGCTGTCTTACACAACAACTTATATTATATGTTAATAACTAAGCATAAACCAAATCTGACACATTATACAAGTATGTCTGTCTAAACTTACTTGAATCGTTTAAGAGTGCTGATAAACTAGAAGGGAAACTTACTTAAAAATATACTTCAAAAGTTAGACATTGAAAATCAATGTCACTGCTCATTATAGAGGTCTGTGTTGCACGAGTGCGTATACGCGAATCGGAAAATCGCAAATGTGGAAATTTTAACAAATTCGCATATCCAAGTTGATTTTAAACATGGACGTTCATTTCACATATCCAATGAATATGCATATACGAATTCCGTATCCTAACTTTTGAAAATCACAAATTCGCCTCAAAGTGTATCAAAAAATATCAGCTACGTAGGGGACACGAGACACGCTACTAGGCCGAAGAGGATCTACACTCAGTCCAATCATGTGGTTTGAAATTGACAGATGGAAATACTTAAAAGAGTTGTTAATGGCACCACATCGAATCTACTCTCAGAATACAACACTGACATTCGACCCTGACTTCCGGATAGTCGTATGTAAACTCAACATTCGACTTTACAAAGGTCGAATGTCCATTTTTTTACCTTTGTAAAGTCGAACTTGGCCCGAAATGTGGTGCGCCACGGTAGATTCACAGTGGTGTCAATAACAACGCCCCCAATACTTAAAAGGAGATCATAAATACAAAACAAAGTACCCGAAATTAGATCATACAAGCGGGGTAATATGACATATGCTATAAGATCATAAATTATACTTACAAATGCAAAACAGTCAGCATTTATATATATATAATAACAATTATATCTGTTAGCTTGTAAACAGAGTACCAATTAGTGAACAGCAAAAAAGTTCACATTACTACACAAATCAATACATAATAAACTATTAAGTTTCTTACCAAAACCTAAGACAAACAACTATGGCAGTTGTAAACTATAGGTCAGTTTCATACTGCCAAAAAAAGCAAATATACACTTGCAATTAATACCTCATATATTGCCAGATTAAGCAGTTATTGTTGATAATTAGCCCTTTTCCCTTCCATCGCGTCTTTCTTCTTACGACAGGTTGCACAAAGAAAGGGGCCTTCCCATGGTTTTGATGAAGGTGAGAAATAGGGACCTGAATTGACAGAAAGACCCTCACTTGGCTGTTGGTCCACTTGGCAAATCGCGCATTTGAAGAGCCCAGAATTGGAATTGAGAGGAAAGTCCTTGCCCAACCTGAATGAAGACCAAAGAAAATGGGTTACGTACATAAAGGGTTAATCTTTCAAATAGTTGTTGCCCTAATCCAGGAAACTAACAGAAAGCTGCATGATAAAGGTCAAAATAGGAATGAAATCTCACAAGAAAATGATTAAATCTCGGAGAAAGTACAAGGTTTAAAGCTAATGGAACCAGAGTATTTCAATTGATTGCCAAAGACCTAAAAACAGAAAGAACAACACTACAGCAGTAATACTTTTTACCGTAAAGTCTTCTACAAGGCGAATTGAAGGAAAATCTTAAAATCTTGTTTCAATGTTCTGTTCCTAGTAGCAAGTTGAAGAATTCAACCGTCAAATATCACTAAATGAGACATCTATGCGCATATGACTGTTTGCAGGACACATTTGCCCAGTCTAAACTTGAACTCAAGAATAGCAACAAAGCATTCTAGAGGCACTACCCGATGCTGATGCAAATACGTATACAGCCCGTGACATGTGGCTTTCGAAAAATTCCTAACAGAAAATAGACAAATGATACACCAAGAAAAGGATCCATGAATGTGAAGGCCAATAGCATCTCAAGATAGAGAAAGTTTTATCCTTTACATGTGGAATGAAAATCTGGGTCCGCAATTCACACTAGTAACATCTGCATGTACATCCCGTATACGTGAAAAAAGATGAAAACGATTCATGACACATATACCCCATGCTGGGAGAAGTAGCAACTTTAGTTTGAAAAGAGAAAAAAAGAACATTCTTTATTGTATATTTCCTATCCCCAAGCTAAGGACCAGTTTAGGGTTTCATAAAAAGATGGTGGCTAACAAAAAAATAACGCATATCATTCGTTACCTTTCAGCAAGCATCGCAGAACCCTCTTCAAACAGTTCCTCCACAACCCCAACAGCAGAAAGCTTATTACTTCCTTTGGTAAGAGAATTTTGTGATTTCTTCCGAAATAAAAGTGTATTAAGCAAAGTTTGTTTCTTTATAGGCATTGGAGGCAAGACAGCATGGTCATTAGGAATAATATCAACAACTAAACACGTAGTATCGTCCTTCAGACCACGTGAACGAAGAGCCTCCTGAATTAAAACAAGCCAATATTAAAAAAGGAAATAAACCGATAAAATAAGACATTCGTATGTGACAAGTACTACTAAGAAACCCTTTGTCGTTTATTACCTTAACTACCAACTTAGCAGCAAGCTCTGCTGGCAAACCCCGGCAAGATTGAGCAGCCATATCAGATGATAATGCATCCCATATGCCATCAGATGCAATTATAAGTCTTCCCCCGGCATTTGAAAGCTAATCATACCAATAAAGCATAAGTTTTTCTTAAAATGCAACATATATAAAATTGAAAATCAGCATCCAAGAGATACAAACCTTTACTTGCTTCACATGGGGTACCGGTACAATGTATTCACCAACATCGGTATCACCTATGGACCTTGATAGACACAATCCACCAGGCCAGCAACGCAAAGGACCAACCTATTACCCGAAAAAACGACTTAGAACAAGCAATAAGAATTCTATCACCGACAATAAATGAAGTTCTGCATACCTCATTCCCACCAAAAACATTCAGCCGCCCTACTTCACCACCACTGGCAGTGACACGCTCCCGTTCTTCTACATTTTCTTCCAGTCTATGATCAACTGTCAACAAGGATACGACACCCCCTTGCGTATCTAATATGCACCGAGAATCTCCAACAGATGCAGCTGTCACAGTCCACCCATCAATCACAACAAACGTAACAGTGGTTCCAGAAGTTTCACCTGTTATTACATCCATCCATCCATCCATTCAACCAAAATTAGAAATCCAGTTAATGAAGTAAACAAAAGAGGTTACCATAAAGATAAGGCGCCTTTAATGGCACCACGGTGTTCTTACTGTTCCACCACACCAAACAATCAACCAGCGAAAAGTCGATTCTAGAGCTATGAAATGGTTGATCGTCACTGTGGATGGTAGATTTGGTGTGGTGCCATTAAACACGCTATAAAAATAATGCTTGGAAATCAGGCAACTTGCCCTTTTGCTGAAATTCGATATCGGTTTTCACAAATCCTGCAACTAATGCACGAGGAAGAGCTTGAAGCCATTCTTCCCTACTAGCTCCTTGAGGTATAGCACTCAAAACATTATTCAACAGATTTTCTTTAGCAAATATAGCAGCTGATATACCATTATGGCCATCAAAAATCTACACACAGAACATACATAAATCAATCAAACTAACACAAATCCAGAAAAGAATAGTTCCAAATCGCGAAAAATTACCGCGAAAACCGAGAAAGAAGTCGAAGGATTTCCAGGAATCCTTATGCAATCAGGCTTAATCAAGAAATAATCCTCCCCTTTCTTCGCTAAAGCAGCTTGTCCATACTTCACTGTAGGTTTCTCCACCTTCTCGTTCCTAAGCTCACGACCAATTAAAGTTCCGAGCGGAACAAGCGGTGGCTTTTGCTTCATTGTTGGAATCTCCGTCGTCTGGTTCATTCTACTTTCAATTTCATTCCATAAAGTCTCATTTCAAAACCCTATATTTCAACAAACAAATCAAAATTCCCTCTTAATTTCCTCGTTTTCCATTACAGAACACGTCATTTCACACCGATCTATATATTCTACCCACAAAATTAAGCAATTTGGCACAAAAAAATAGCAGCTTTACATCAAATCCGTCAATTTAATTCCTGTTTCACAGCATTAAGTATACAATAAAACCAGGAGTTCGAAGAAAAAAGCTCAAAAAAAGCGAAATTTGGGGTAAAAAGGAAGATGGGAGATTAAAGACTTACAGTTCAGATAGATTCAATTGAAGAAAAATGATGAAAAACCGTGTGAAATTAGGGATTTTGATGGTGATTGAAAATGGGTTGTGTGTGAATCCCTATCTAAGAGAAAATGGGAGCCTGTGGGAGTACTTAACTAGTGTGAAGATGCATTTTAAACTTATGCTGTGCAGGATAATGCTGGAAAACACAATAGAAGCTTGAAAAAAAGATGCTTTTTATTTTTCATTTTCTTAAAACAAAACTTTATAAATAAATAAACAAATAAAATAATCGTGCAATGCCGTATCCCAGTTTAGGGATGTAAACGTTTTGAGCAGTATGTCGTTCGACTCGTGAAATATTCGTACATAAAATATTCAACCAAATTCGATCAGTTCATTAAAGTTAACGAGTCAAATTTAAACACTTTAAAGATCGACTCGAAATGTTTACTAGTATTATCGAAGATTATAGATAAATATTGAAATTATATATTTGACATATGTATGATCCGATCTCTACATACTGCCTAACACCCTAAACTTATTCGGATCTTCTTCTTAGATAGGCCAGCAGGGCCTCAAGTCGGAAGCGAATACACAACTTCTCGCTCTGTTCGAGATCGTCTCAGTTCAGTGCGAGCAAGTCTCTAACCGACCTGGTTCGGCTCTTTGTAATTATCCAAGTGCAAGTCGACCTTAATTTCAGAACATTAGTAGCTCTCCGTTCCGGACATTTAGCAGACATTACTTTACGATCTTGAGCAATTTTTTCTTGCTCGAACGAACTCGAGCATCACTGTTCTAAGGAGTTGCTCCGCTCTAAGTAAATGCTTGATTTGGATATTTTATGACATGCTTGTTTTGCACAAATTGAAGTAACTCATTCCATTTATTTCTGCATTTGGAACGTGAAAAATAGAATGAAACAAATTACTCAATCCTTTTTAAATTGTTTGGAACATTTTAAAACTCGTAATTTTTAAAAAAAACATAATTTAATGTATTGTCTAGTATGAGATTTTTCCATTTTTACCCTTTATTTTATAAATTTCCTTACTTCATAAATTCAGTCCAATATTTGTTACTCTTAAAAATTGATAGCTGCCATTCGGTAGAAGTGCTAGGAAAAACGGCTAAAATTGTGGGTATTTTCTTTACCTTTTCCTTTCTTTCATTACACTCCCATAATTCAAGGGTTTTTTTTGTTTCCACACTCCATAATTCACGTTTTTTTTTTTTTTTTTTTTTTTTTTTTTTTGTGTGTATGTAAAAAGAAAATTCAAACATACACAATTTTTTTTATCATTCCAATTAATTAATGGGCACTAGAATTGATACTCATTCCCCTCGAAAAAAACATTAAAAAAAATTTGATACTCATATTTTTTATTGGGGGAGTAAATGAGGTTAATTTTTATTTTTATAGAGGATCACCGTAAAACAAAAAAACCATAAAAAAAAAGCCAGACGTGTTATAAAACTAAGAAGATAATGGAGGAAGAAGCAAGAGAAATGCAAGAGTATAGAAGAAGGAAAATTGCTTGTGTCTTTATTCCAATGATATAAGGGGTATTTATAGTAGAGATTCAATGTGAACACAATAATGAATTAATCACAAATCTACTTAAATCAATCGAGAATAATAGATAATCCATCAATGATATTATTTCATAACACTCCAGCTGGATATCTATTATTTAAACATACAATGAGATATGATATCGCTCATTAAAACCTTACTAAGAAAACCCAGTGGGAAAAAATCTTAGTTAAGGAAAAAAAGTACATATTTATACGGTTGATTTACTCCCACGAACCAAGCGTCAATTTCGATATTTCAATTCTTTGATCCCAATGCGCTTCTTCAATGGTCTTTCAAATGTTGCGATCGATTATTTGTCTTGATAAATAATTATCGGTTGACCGGATCATTTGCACATCAATCTCCTCATTCTTTTGCAAATCATGAGTAAAGAATAACTTGGGTGAAATATGTTTTGTTAATCTCCATTAATATAGCCTCACTTCAATTGAGATATGCAAGATGCATTGTCTTCATGCAATTAAATAATTTCCATTTCTCATCTAGACAATGTCTCAATTAATTGTCTCGATCGTAGTTGCATAACGTATATGTCATGTACTATTAACTTTGCTAGAAAAACCCGGTGGGAAAAAAACTAGACAAGGTAAATAGTTCATGTCATATGCTTTTATGTGTTGCAATCGATCGTCTCATTAAAAACCTTTAACTAAGAAAACCCTTTGGGAAAAACTTGGTTAAAGGGAAAAGAAGTACAATCATTGGTTTTAAGACTAAATCCACACAAAAGTTTTGAAGTTGTCGCTTCTTCCCAGCGACAACAATCTTTCAAATGTACACATTCCATTATTATAAACACTTATTATCCAAAACCGATGTAGGAATAATCTTAGTGAACAAAATCATGAGATTGTCACTTGAGCGTATTTTTTGCATATCACTCTTTTTAGAGTTTATTGGATAGTCGAATGTAGGGGCTAATAAAGCGTCATTCCCACTACTAACTTGTGCAACACATGCAACACAATCAACACTGTAATCACTAAATAATGGGGAAGTAATATAATCGAAATTTGCATGCATATATTTCCACTATCATGCATCGTAATTCCTTAAAATTTATGACATTAACCATGCATTACTTACATATTCCTTTCTCAATAGGAATCTACTCAGCTCTGGTCATACTACATTCAACATGAATGATAACGACCTTAACATATATATGATGTTGCGATTGTCATATTAATTCATTTCGAAATCCACCAAGGATTTTCATATCAATATTAATGTCTAACGACCCGTAAATATACCGTCATGACATAAAGTTCTTGCCGGATATATTAGTTAGCGGAATATTATATTATCTATAATGGGAGAATATATTTGATCATTAACAAACAAATATTTCCAATTCAAACTCAACCTCAATTGCTTATTTCATTTTTACCTAGTCTCGAGTGTTTATGGTGGCTCTGCGAATGACTTCAAATCTTTGGATCCGAGATATAATAATAGCAATTAAAGAGGCAAATATGTCGTTTAAACGACTATTATATTTTATTATAATTTCTCCCATAAAATTCATTGCTAATTCGATATTAGCATAAACCAATTCCTTATCAATGTATGGATTGGTTGTTCGCAACCCCAATATTTAATCATTTGATGCACGTGCAATTTTGTTTTGGGGTTTTCGTCTACAAGACGAATCTCTTTAAGAGATTTCATGAGTGATTGAATATCAATAATAAATTGATCATTCTTCCGCGGATTTTTATCTTTAACACCGATCGGTCTTCTACGCTTCTACGGCGTAATAAATATCTTTAATCATCTTGTTGGTGCATTTATAAATAATCACTCATTTAATTTCAATATAGGCATCGGCATATTACTTGTTAAATACTACAAGTAAGATTATTTTCATGATTCGATTAAAGCGATGCGTGGAAGATCGTTTATCTTGTTAAAATTTCTCGGCATTCTTTTATTCTAACATGAGATTTTCTTTATCTCCCTAATGCGAGAATCGATCTTCATCGAACATGTAGCACCGAGCTATACATACATTGATTTTTTTTTTTATTATTCGCTTCATGCGATTTACACATATAAAACATAGTGGTTTCAATTAAATATCTCATTCTATGAGATTTTTGAAAGCAATATCTCTCTTGGCGCTTCATGCGTTTAATATATCACTATGTGATTTTAGATTCTTCAAGAATCGTTTGAAAAAATTCACGTTATATTTAGAGAAATCACTAGAATGAGGCAACGAACTTTTGGTTCGTTTCTCCTCTCTTCTCGGAAAATATTTGATATATGCAAAATGTGCATAATCTACCCTTCGTGGGTTTCATGTAAATGAATAATATATGAACTCATGGTTCATATATGTCCATATTTGTCACAAGATATAATGGATTTTCCTCCTCTCATGCTCGGACAACACTTTTTCACTATCGGTATCTAGAAAATTTGCAATTACCCGTGACGGATTCAACATTTTAATGTTAGAGATCCTCTTATGCTGGTATCAACAAATTTCTTTAATATTTTCCGATTTGGGAGAAGCATTATCTCCCTTTAGAGATATTTTATCAATTCTCACAATGCTTATTAGGATGATTAAGTCAAGCGATTTTGAAATTAATAATAATATTCACAATTAAACAACACAATGTATCATGATTCTAAGACAAGCAATTCATATGGGATTTATTACTAGAACAACTCAAGGAATCCTTGATAACTGAAAAGTCGGTAAAAATTATATGTCAATAGACACTATATTACCAAAATGTGATCACTTACATAATAAATGGCAGCAACTTTTCTCGACTAAATGCATGTTTCTATCGTATATTATGAATAGATAAATCATGCATTACATAGAGCATAGTATTAAAGATGATTTGATCTAATAATGCGTTCAACTTCTCAAAAATAATGAGAATTCAAAATATTTTTTTTAAGAATTAAGTCATAGTCTATCAAATTCTAATATTTTAGTGAATTAATATGTTGAAATGAATTGTATATTGAAGAAATCTTCACCGTTGGTTAGAAAATTGTATTAGTATAAATCGATTTTCTACAAATTGAGAATATCAATTGAAACTGTGTAAATCTATTCTTAAGCAAAAGGTGTATCAACTAAGATGCTCACGAAAATTGGCATCGAAAGATACATTTTAAGTTCAACACATTTAATCATTTTATTTAGCCATAAGCGAAAATCAAAACGATCATTGAAAATAGAATAAAGTCTTATCAATAGACTAAGTGTAGAGCATCCTAAACAAAGAGTTTTGGATCTATAATTATTATTATAACACACTAACCCATATCATATCATTTTCAATGCATTTACCATTTTACATCATTAACCCATATCATTATCAATGTAGCTAGGAGAGTATTTTATATGAGTCAAAGAAGAATTCATCTTAATGCCCATAAATAAAACCAACCCATCATATATAAAAATCACCATTTTATTACTAAAATAGAAATTACCTCAAAACTGCGTCAACTTAGAGGAATTACATACCACAACATAAAAGAATTACCAACCATCGAGCAAAAGGATACAATCAACATACGCCAACTAACTTCATGTTGTGAAGCCTACTAACTTCAAATTGTGATATCAGTGGCATATCAAAATCAACTAAAATATTGGCCTTCTCTTAATTAATATACCAAAATATTGGCCTTCTCTTAATTAATATATGGCCTTGTCTCAATTAATATATGGCATTATATGCCTTTTCTCAACTATGTCATGATTGTCGTTGTGAAAGGAAACATATTTTCCACGACCGCATCCACGACCACGGCCTCTACAAGAGACCTCGAGGCGACCACGGCCATGACCAAAATTGGAATATTATGCCGTGGCCAAAATTGATTATATTTACTCCAGAGAATGGTGGCACCAATATTGATTTTCAATAACAAATCTTTTTTTTTTCTCAGCGAACAATGGACATGCAGTGAGATCAACTCATCAGCCAGCAATATGAGTACAATGAGATCAGAATATCTCTTGAGACATTTCTCGGGATATTCTTCTTGCCAGAAGTAATTGTCACTTACACCATATTATTTCAATCATGGTGCAATAAAAATGCCTGAATTAACCGATTTAAAATCTCGCATTCGCAGTTGAACCAATCATGTATGGCTTTCGTTAAAACGACCAATCTCAAGTGGTTGAACCATTATTTCAAATGGTTGTACAAGTCGAACCTTTTTTTTCAAACGGTTCCATACTTCATACGGATCTTTCACCGTTAAATAATCATAGTCGAACATTTTTTTTCAAACGGTTCCATAATTCATACATGGCAATATTAACGTTTGATCAATCATTCTCTGGAGCATGTCCTTTTGAATGGACTTAATGGCCTTATTTATTAATGTAATGACATGTCGGCATTATTTTTCAAATTCACTCATTTATGTGAATTTCATGTCCACTTTCGTCAATTCTCGACATGTCAACTTTTGTGAATTTTATATTCACTTTTACGAGCTTTACATATTTAAATGAACTTCGTGTCCATTATATGCTCGTTCAATGTATTGATCATCTCCAAATAATCAAGTTTTTTCCAAAATTGTCAAAAGGACAAGACGCTATTGCGTTAGGTAAAATTAAATTGTATCCATCTCATATAGAATATGGAATTGTATGGTAATATTTTAATCATTACAAAATAAATTAAACAAGCAAAATTTTACCTTAATATTTATTTCTTTCTTGGATCAATCTTCTCTCCCTTTCTCCTTTCTTTCTTGGATCATTCTTCTCTCCCTTTTTTTTTTTCACACCGATTAAACTAACAATTTTGTTTCAACCATATCATCTTTCTCCTGGTGATATAATGCATCATCCAATATAAATGACGTCGGTGAAAAATAATATAAAATTTTAGACAAGGCAAAAGAATTACACGATTTCCATAGTTCGCTTTTTCAATCGAATCATGTATTAAATCGCACTGACTCCTCATCAAAATTAATTAGTTAAATCGCTTCCCGAAAACTTTTGATTTATATTCATACATCCTGTTGTTCCAAAAAGATCAAATAAAGGTTGAACAAAAGTGTATAAATTATATTGCATAAAAATAGAATAGAGCTAATGAAACTATGAATTGAAGCAGAGCTCAGGGTGTGCACAAGTGGATCTTTTATGACGTTTCATATTCTAAGTAATATATAGATCTTAAAGATTCAAAAAGAATACTTCCCCTTTGATTATTATATATGCCTGCCACATATATTGACGATTGATTATCTTTTGTGGTTCACCCTCAGATCCTGTACTGAATATCATATTGCGGGACAGATCCACCTCCGTGATGATGCACCATTGATCGCCGGCGAATTAGTGAGGTTGGTGATGACAAGATGAACAAGAAGTTTGTGAATCGGTGAAATTGTGTTTGTCAATTTACGCTGAATGAGACTCGTGGTTAGAGACTCGTGCTGATAACGTGTTATAAAACTAAGAAGATAATGGAGGAAGAAACAAGAAATGCAAGAAGTATAGAAGAAGGGAAAATTGCTTGTGTCTTATTCCAATGATATAAGGGGGTATTTATAGTAGAGATTACAATGTGAACACAATAATCTGAATTAATCACAAATCTACTTAAATCAATCAGAATAATAGATAATCCATCAATGATATTATTTCATAACAAGACATTGTTTGTTTTGGAAAGAGTTTTTTTTTGGAGTTTTTTTATATTACATCACCAATTATTTCTTACAATTCTTCCATCAATCAAATCTTCAACTATAAATAATAAAAAAATTAAATCATCTCTCATCATTTCACATTATCAACTTTATTACCTTTTTACCATTATTTTATTCATTATTCTACTTTATTTCACTAATCATTTCATAATCTATACAAATTTCAAAAAAAACATCTTAACTTTTTAATCATTACTTCAATCACTTTATCTAAAAAAAATTTGATTCGTATTATCAACAACAATAATATGAAAATTCCTGCAATATACATTATTTAACAAACTAATGAACAAATTGGTAAGTAATTGGTCCATCTTATCAACATCAATAATTTGAAATGCATGCATTTTATGTTATTTGATTCTACAAATAGATATTGCAAAATAGTTAACTGAAAGGAAAGATTTTGTCTAAGATATTGAATTGATTTGAATTAGTCACACTTTTTTATATAGTAAGTCAATTGAAAGTAAATACAGCCTTCTCTTTATTTAAATAGGATAAGGTTGTAAAGGACCATTTTACATCTTATTTATGTAAAAAGGACAACAAAAATATGCAATGGTTGAAAAGGACAAAAAGTAATATCAATCCAAAAATACCCTTTATAATTACAAGTAGTCTCAATCCTCCATTATGTGCATCATTCCTCCATTATCCTAAAATCTGGAAACCCTACTAAAAGATTTAAAATAATAATAATAAAACAAGAAGAAGAAGAAAATAATGTTTGTCTCCGACTAAAATAAGAGACAAACATTATCTTTACAAAAAAAATAGACTTTTATAAATTCTGTGTAGAGTATGTTGAATAAAAGTATAAACAAATCATTACTTGAGAAGGAAATGTTGTATATTTTTGTTTGTTTTATAAGAATGTGCCAAATTTTCTTGAATTAATCGAAATATTAATTTAATAAATGAAGCAAAGCATTGATAATTCCGCAAAATGGACTACATAAAGCTTAGTGTTAATTTGTAGCATAGATATAATAATACTTTGTTTTTGTTTTTTGTTTTGGAATAATAATTTGTATTTGTTAATAGAGAAAAATACAAACTATCGCATTTGAGGGCAAAGCCGAAGAGATAAGAGAGCATATGTTTCTAGAATTGAAAACGACCAACGTTTATAATATTATTATTATTATTTCTCCTGGGAAGCAACAATATTAATTAAATTGATAAAATAAATGTCATGATATGACGTGACAACTATTATGAAAGTGAGATCGTATATTTTGATATTTAGAATGTTGCAGCTATGTTTTGCTGTGATTCGTTATGTTTTGCTATAACCCACGTTGTTTGATATGATTTGCTACAAGGACGAAGTTGGGAACTGAAGCTGATGAGGGCTAGGGCTAGTGAACTCTATTTGGATAGTCAGGTAGATTGTATTAAAATGACGTAAATTATTGAAATGAAAATTATATACTTTTTGCTTAAGGCAAGGCAACACATTAATTCTGACAAAAAAGAGGCTTTTCTCTCTCAATGCTCCTTGTTACCTCAAGGCTCAAGCATGTGATCAGTTCGAATATGAAGATCACAATTAATGTTGACCGATTTGGGGAAATATCTAGGACTTTCGGTTTTACATTCTAGACTGAAAAATAACCATATTGATTTTCTTATCAACCGTGATCGGGTTGGAAAGTTAAGAGACTGTCTACAGTGACGAAGTGTATTCTCATACAATCACTGCTTCGACTTTCCTATATTATGCTATGCAAACGATCAAGCTTCCGCCCAAACGGCCTAGTTGCTTAATAAAACCGAGCAGCGGTTCTTTGGGGACAACGGTGATACCAACAAAATGGGCACGGTGAGTTGGGAAAAAAATTTGTCTTCCCAAAATCCAAGGTGGGCTTGGCATTAAATCTCCAAAATTCATGAATTGTGCATTTTTGTTTAAGCTGGGGTGGAGATATATTAAGCAACCCAAAATGCTTTGGGTTCGTTTCTTCAGAGATAAATATGGCGATCTTTTGAGGGAGAACAATCCCCACATGCATGGTGTAGCATTCTTGGGATTCGTAATCTCTTAAATTCGTCTTTATCTTAGGAAAACACTTTTAATACTTGGGTTTGGAAACATACGGCTAATGGCGTTTTCTCAGTGCAATCGTCCTAGGACGTTATGCAGGCGGCCAGAAGCACCTTGCTATCTCATTTTTGGCAATGTGCTTGGAGTTTAAAAGGGCCAGAAACACTTAGTATTACTCTTTGGGAGGCTATGAGTAACATTGTGAAAACCAATGGATTTATTGTGCAACGGATCCCAGTTGAGGTGAACTCTGCTTGCCCCTTTTGCGGTGCTTATTTGGAATCCAATCTCCATGCTTTAAGAGATTGTGATTGTGACTGGATTGACTGATGTTTGGAAGACGGACTCCTTCCTAATTCTCGGCACAATATAGTTTTTTTCCTTTACAAGGATTGATTTTTTTTAATTTTTTTTTGAAGGATCAATGATTGATTTTAATCTCTCACAAGATGTTAGTATTTAACCTTGTGGTTAATTGGAAATACATCTTTCATGAGAATATCGCTTGTGTTTGGTTTTGAAGAAACAAACATTTTCTTTTGGCAATAGGAAAATATTCCAGAAACTAGTTTTTTAATTGTTAGCATCTTAGTGCGTACCAAGTATATCGTTTCTCTTGGTGAGTCTCATATATAATTTTTTTGGAAAATTAGGGATAAGGACACAATCTGGAATATTTTTAAGTAACAGGACAACTACATATTTTTTATAGGGAGAAAGACAATTGCATAATTTTTATAAGCGAGATGACAAACAGTGAATCCCGAAAATCGGTGAATCTTCCTAGTGAATCCCAAAATCGGTGAATTTCGACGGTGAATTTTGATAAATGAATCCCGAAAATCGGTGAATCTCGACAATGAATTTTGAAAATTAGTGAATTTCGGATTAATGAATTTAGCAGTGAATTTAAGCAAATGAATTTGAACACAAGTGAATTTCGACAGTGAATAAATAGTTTTGTCTTTATGCAAAAGTTTCAAAAAACTGTCCTTCTACTCAATTGATGAAATATTTTTGTCCTTCTCCCTCATTCCCCCTAATTTTTTTTTGTTATTATACAAGATTGTTCGCTTTTGTATAGTACACTTGATATACACACTTGTTATTGTGACACTTGTTCTTTCATTTCGTTGTGTCAATACCAACACTAATATAAAAATAAAAATAAAAAACTAAAGGAATAAAGACTATTTTTTTTTTTTCTGGATCCCATTAGAGAATCTTTAAATAAAAAAATAGGGTATGCATTTGATTAATTTAAAATGTAAACCTACTCTGACAACTTCATCAATGGTGAATAGCATTTGCCTTAATTATATAATGGCCAAGTTGCTAAAGCGTGTTGAATTGTGAAGTTTACAACACGAAGTATTTAAGCATATTCTGTTGAATTATATACACCTTTTATTTTTATTTTATCTACCATTTTTTTTTAAGGAATCTACCATCCTTAAAGTAAAAGTTATTTCATAAGTAATATCAATATTTAATGTGTCAGTATACAATAAAAAAAAAAAAAAAGCTGAAAGTAGGAAGAAGACAAAAGATATGAAAATGGGAAAAAGGACAGAAAAAAATGGTTGAGAGAAAGAATAGCAGCGCGTATTCTTACATGTGCATTACTACATTTGGTTGTAGAATACGTAGTAGAATAGCGTACGTAGTAATACGCGGCGTTTTGTCTTCTCGACCATTATCTTTTTTCTTGTTCTTTTCCTCATTTAGATCAAAACGATCATTTACAACCTTTAACCTAAAAAAAAATTGTTTCAGGATAAGACTTGGTGTATAAATCTCGAAATTTAAATTGAATTATGATTTTCTTACCGAAACGAAAGACATATTTAACACCAACTAAACGATACAAAACTATAACCTTAACCGCCTTCACATCGTCGGATAGTCATCGAAACATCGTCAGCCAGCTACTGGAAACAACAATACAAATAAAACACGGGTCACAAAACCGTGATTGTTTAACATGTTACTATCGATCATAACTGATGTGCAACCATACATTAAAAACGTCTTGCGCGACTCATTATGCAATAAGATGTATTTGTGGTAATACTAATATTGTCCGTTGCAATAAATAAAGGCAAAGACTTGACAATACTACTATGACATCACAAAAACTAATTGACAATATTAAATATTAAAGTGAATGTCTTTTACAATAAAAAAATAGGGTCAGAAAGACATAATGATATGTTTTAAACTTAAATTGTTGAGAATAGCGATAATACTACACATGTATTATTATATTTTTGTATACGTGTGTAAGATACGTATTTGTTTTTCTCAACCATTTTTAGATTAAAAGCATATCATTTACAACCTTTTAACCTAAATATATATATATATATATATATATATATATATACTTAGCCTAAAACCGAGTATAAAGTGTGATAAAATCATACACCTATAATTTATTTTTTTCTTTATTGTATTTTAATTATTAAATCACTTTTACCTTTATTTTATTTTTGTATAAACTCTCTGTAACCAATTTATACATCGATCATTAATGATGATCATGAATAAAAGAAGGAAAGACATTTTTAGGATAAGAAAGGTCAAACTTTTTTTTTTTTACTCTGTGTGTTCTAAAAAAACTCGACCTGAATAATTCAGTGAAATATTGACCAATGAATCCTGACGAATAGATGCTTTTCCTTCCTGCCAAATTCTATAGATCGTCTTCCTGTTCACCTGGTATTGGATTGCAAGTGATTTTTTTATGCCTCTTTTAAGTCTTCCTTCTATAGTGTGTTTCAGCAATGTTTGAAAAATAAGATGTCTTTGATCGAGAATGGAGGTAGTTTTTGATTTAATATGAGAAGATTGAGATTGATTCCTCCATAGTTTTTTTTTTTTTTTTTTGGACAGTGGTAGGGATTGCAGATTAAAGAGGGGAATATATGGAAGATGCTGTGAAAATTTTGGCGGGATAGATTAGGCTCCATTTGTTGTAGTACTGGCCAAAAATTTAGCTGTAGAGGCGGGATTCTCGTCAAAATGATTGAATGATAAGGAAAATGTGTCTCTTAGAATTTCCCTTTTACATTACCAAAAAAAAAAAAGAAAACAAACAAACGTGAGTTATGGGAGTGAGAGAAAAAAATATTGGACTGATTTTGTAAAGAAAGGGAATTGATAAAATAGAAAGGGTAAAAATGGAAAAGACTTATACTAGACAACACATTAAATGATGTTTTCTTAATTTTTATGAGTTCTCAAATGTCCCAAACAAAGTGAGACGGAGGGAGTATAAGTTATTCTATCTCTTTACATTTATCGCACAATATACGTCATTTTACATTACCAATGCAATCTTTATTACTCATTTCTTCATCTTGCCCATATCAATCTAATCATTTTTCACTACTTAACAACTACTACCTCCGTTTCATAAAAAGTGTCCACTATTTGTGGTGCACAAAAATTAAGAAAATAATTAATGTGTTGTATTTTAAACACTAATGGACATTTTTACCCCTATTTCATAATAAATGCTTGTTTTGGAATATGTAAAGAGTATAGAAACATTAAATGGTGATAGGGGTATGTTTGGAAAATATGCATTAAATGATGCATTGATTTTCTAAATGGATACTTTTTATAGGACAATTCATTTTTAAAATATGGACATTTTTTATGGGACTGATGTGGTACTACATTAATGATAGTCAATGAGCATTTTATACATTCAATTTTTAAATTTATGACATTCAACCACTTTCTTAATCTGCGTAAAAACACTCAACATGACTTATTTTTAGGATGAAGGGAGTATATAATTCGGCGTCCGATCATTAATTCTAATGAAAAAAAATAGCTTAGATTTGAAATAACATTAACTCATCTCCTCGATTTTTTTTGAATGACATCTCCTCAAATTGATATGCATTCATTATTTTAATGTATAGGGTTTGAAGTTGGGTAATTGAGCTTCATGAAGATAACTCAATTATTGATTTAGTGAATTTTTTGCATATGCTTAGTTGAACCAACGAGATTGACTACATTTTGACATCAAAGATAGAATGCCAAGCATTTAGAAATTTTGGAATCAAGCTAATAGCATTGTTCGATTTTGAGGACAGGGAGGAGGAGGTGATTATTAGATATTGAAGACGTCATCAATGACTGGGAACCGTTATGAGGCGGTCATGGTGCAGCTATGGCCCTGTAAGCGTGAATCATGGAACTGTTACGAGATCGTGAGTTAATGTCTTGTTTTGACTATGTAATGGTTCTGTAACACCCTCAAACCTCTCTGGTAGGCACAAAGTTGTTAGTAATATCATCCGCAACGGAAGCGATTTAAGGATCTAGATCTATAAATTACACGTAAAAAATAACTAGATCTACATCTACAAGGGGGTTGTAGAACATACCTCTTGGATCTCAAAATCCAAGTTGAAGAACCGCAAAAGAAAGAATGCAAGAAGATGTGAAGAGCACCACGATCTTCCGTACGTGTGATCCAAGCAACTCCCGGTAGAAGGAAATTCTCGTCTCGAATCCTCCCGATATGCTACCCGGAAAAAACCTCCAAGATTTTCTCCTAATTCTCCCCTTGGCCGAAAATTCTTTTTCTCCTCTCCAAGAGGTGAATGTCGAAAATATATGTGTGTTTGTAAGGCTTGGGATATAGGAGAGTAAACCTTGTCCTCCAAGGATTTTTATTTTGCAAATAAATAATCCAATAAATAAAAGATAATTCCATAATATTCTAGAACAAATCTAATACAGAATAATATTTATCTTCTTTATTTCTTACCATAAATATTTATCTAATAAATATTTGTCAAGACATGTCTTATTAATACACATGAAAACAATTTCTTGTTCCATAAAATATGCCCTTGGCCGAAATTATTATTGACCTAGTCAATATATAATTTTCGGCCATTACACATAAATTGCCAAGATTATGAAAAATATCTTTTCCACATATTTAATTATTTAGCCCAACTAATTTAATAGTTCACTAAACAATTAATTCACATATCGTTTTAATAAAGTCCAACAAGAACTAAATTAATATTATTAGGATTCGACGTCCGAGAATAGCTATGCTATATTGGAGGCACGTCGGAGACCATGGACTAATAATCATCGGCTCCGATAAATCAAATAAATAATTATCTTACGAACGAATAATTATATTCGATAAATCAATCACGAGAATATGCCACCATAATCCCGTGATCGCACTCCTCCGATTATGAGATTATATTTATCTCTCACGAGAATGATAATAAGCGTCCATTGATATAATCATTATATATGGATTAATCCTCCACAGATTATTTCATTCTAAATCGGAAGTTACCGTTAACCCTTTTAGAACATCTTATCCTTATTTACCATTAACCCTTAGTGATCAATTAATTCATACAACTCATTTGGTAGCTAATCGGTGTAATATGAACTAAATCACGATCGATCAGTTTTAGGATTAACAAATAAAGGAATCGTTTATCTACTTCCATAAATGGAAGGAATGGATTTAAATATCTGCGATAACACACAGACTACTCATTCAATCCAGTACAATGCCAAGATGGGGTAATTCAGATCACAGGCTTAGTGTAATCCTTAACCGTCAAGTCAAACCTCATACTGATTCAAGCAGTTGACTGTGATCACCTCAGGATTAAGATATATCCATAAATATGATCATCGATTGATTCGATAAGACTTCTCGATTACGGAATTATATCGTGAACTCTAAACAAATCGGTCCAGCCCTATATGATATATCTATCATATATAAATGCCCCACTAGGTTCTCTTAACCGAAAGTCCGGATAAGACAATCACACCTATTGTGTTATGGGCGCATTAATAGCACGTTAAAGGAGAGATCTGATACTCTCGATTAACTTCACTACGGGCTAATTGTATTTTAAGCACATCTTCACTAACTCAATCCTCCCGTGTATATCCCATACACTGAGTTAAGTGATTACATAAACGATATACTTTAGGGTTTTCTGTAGTGTAAATACTATTGTCACATCGGTGAATATGAGAATAATAAATATGAATAATAATATCATTTCATTTATTAAATAAAACAATTACAAAATTGTCTTTCGGGCATCACACCTAACAAATGTGAGTATAAAGGATCCGGTTAAGTGTCTAGATTGTCATCCTCGCTCTGCCTAAAATGACTAACCTAAGTTGACAAGATATTTATGTCTCACACTTATAAGAGGTAATGCTTCTCTCACATTCCTATTGTGGGATATCACATTCCCCCTTATAAGCAAAGGGAGTCCTCGCCAGGATTTGTCACAGACTCATCCCTACCAGAGATTTATAGAAGCAGCCTCACTGTCTCCCACGATGTGGCTTTTAGTTTCGTCTGGTAATCGGCTCTGATACCAATTGTAACGCGCCCAAACCCCAAGTCTGGTGGCGTTAAGTGAGTCATAAAATATCCGGTTAACCGCTTAGACCGTCGTCGTCGTTTAGCCTAAAAGGGCAAACCCGAGTTGACACGACATTTATGTATCACACTTATAAGGAAGTAGTGCTTCTCCCATATTTCCGATGTAAGATATCACAAGTTCTCTAGGGTGGTTGATGACTTGTGATGAGCTGTGAGTCCAAGATCGAGGTGAACATGCACCATGTATATCGTATTAACTCGCAAGCACATTATATTGATTATATCGTAGAGAGACAGAAGACGATCTGCCTAATGTCGAATTGTAAAAGACAACTTGCACTCCATGAACACTAGTTTTGCTGATATCAATATATATGCTCAAGGCCTAGTATTGAGTTGAGCCCACTTGGCTCGATGACCACAAATATCCGGATATGATTATTAAGTGCCACGCGTGTATGGGCTTTGAAGTCATACACGTATCATATTTCACTTTGGATTGAGATATTGTAAACTAAATAAATGCAACATTCAATATTTAAATAAAGAATATGTTAAAAAATACCGAATATAAATGCTCTTAACAAGAGTTTGAATCTTCATTCCAGGGACGGAACTGGCCATAAGCTAGGGCCGGTGCAGCTCATCCGGTTTTTATTTTTGGTATACCAAAAGCCTTGTATAAATCAATCAAACACAGTTAGTTGTTTAATCCAGCTTGCCAAGTTATATAAATATAGTTCATTAGCTCATCCGACTACTAAATCCTGATTCCGTACCTGCTTCATTCCTTCCCGACCTAGCTTCTCCCAATATAATAAATTTTCTTCCCCTACACCTTATCTCAGGGTTTTTTTTATAAAAAAAACTAAAAAAAAATGACATTAAAACAAGGAGACAATCTGGATATGCTGACGCGGCCATGTGCATGGTTTCGATACTTTTAGTTTTGGACAAGTCACTATTTTGCCACCTTAATAAAAATTTAATAAAACAAAAGAAAAGCCAGAAAAATAGTACTTGTATGCCACACTCATCCACACGGTTTCATTTTGACGTTTTCTATTTCTTCATGTATAAAAAAAAAATTAGAAAGCTTTTATTAATAATATACACAATGTCACATACATAGTTTTCATTGATAATATTTTTTTTTTAAGAGATAAAATGATATATTTACAATGACACTTAAAGTTAAGAATATTATAAACCTATATTAATTAAATGTGTTCTTAATAATATATACTTAATTAATTATATGTTGGCACCCTTTGAAAGGTATTTGGTGGAGGAGGTGACACTTAATTATTCTATTTTATTATACTCAACTCAACATCTGTATGAGGAGGAGAAAATGGATAATATAAACTCAGAAAAGAAAAGTAATGACTTTGCATCAATTTGTGCATTGATTTATGCATTGCTGCCTAATTCTTACTCCATCAGTTCACATTTAACAGAAGGGATTGTCCAAAAAAATTTGTAACTTTTTTTGTTTGATCAAGTTTTATTTTTAAAACAATTTTTATTTCTTAAACAAAATTCATTGAGTTTTTTTTTTTTTTTTTTTATTTTTTATTTTTAAAGGTATTGAGTTATTTCTAAATCTATCGTTATTTATTAACCGGCGGGATAAGAAACAAAGAGAGAATTAATTATACTCAATTTTTAATAGAAATTTGATGTTTAAGCTAAAGAATTAACTCATGTTCTTAATTTGTGTGGTTTTGTCAACTCTATATACTACCTCCGCCTCACAAAAATGTTATTTTTATAGTGCATCTGATTAAGAAAATAATTAATGTGTTGTATTTTAAGTAGTGATGGACATATATACCCTATCACATATGTGGAAAACAT
This sequence comes from Gentiana macrophylla, assembly GCA_026214975.1. Classification (NCBI taxonomy): domain Eukaryota; kingdom Viridiplantae; phylum Streptophyta; class Magnoliopsida; order Gentianales; family Gentianaceae; genus Gentiana; species Gentiana macrophylla. The sequence goes on from CM047813.1 coordinate 14,658,568, forward strand.
GGCGGCAAACCCATATATAAGAAGAGGCTCATTTCCAAAACTTAGGTTGTGAAGTGAGGAAGTCCATCTCTTAATATGGTGGGTGAAAACAACCACAAGTTTCCAATATGGGACACTTTAACACGCCCCCTCAAATGTGGGCCGGGCACACAATCCCAACAAATAGGCCCAACACTTGCACAATAAAGGGTGGCTCCGATACCATGTGGAAAACATAGGCCCAAGCCCATATAAGAGGAGGGGCCTCATCCCCAAAACCTAGGTTGTGAGGTGGGGGAAGTTCATCTCTTAATATGGTGGGTGAAACAACCACAAGTTCCCAATGTGTGACACTTTAACAACATACTCCCTCCGTTCCTAATTATATGTCGCATTTGAAGAAAAAGTAATTGACCAGGTTCATTCAAAAAATGACTAACCTTCAATTAAAAGGTGACGAGGTTCATCCAAAAAATAAAAGTTATTTTTCTGTAAATACGACATATAAATAAGAATGAAGGGAGTAATAAATGCTCTTTTGAAATATGAAACAAACATGTAAACAAATGTAATGATAGGGTATGTTTGGGAAAAAATGTATTAAATGATACATTGATTTTCGAAATATACACCTTTAACGAGACAATTCATTTTAAAAAATTTGATACATTTGTCGAGCCCTGTTTTTTGGGGTACTAATTCACTACAAGATATGTTCTGGAAAAAAAAATATAATGCTCCGTTTGTTTTCGTTAGAGTTTTTTTGGAGTTTTTTTATATTACTTCACCAATCATTTCTTACAATTCTCTTACCAATCATTTTTTCAACTACAAAATAAAAAGATTAGTAAATCATCTCTCATCATTTTACTTTATCAACTTTATTATCTTTTTACCATTATTTTATTCATTATACTACTTTATATTTCGATTTCTCTCACCAATCATTTTTTTACCTACTGTTGGAAATAAAATTTATGTTTTGATGATAATTCATCTTATGTGTTAAAGTATTATCTTAACCCCATTGATGAAGTCTCAAGGCCAATTTGTTATAGTGGAAAGCTAAAAGATGTCTCAGAATCGAATGTATAAGTTTTACTAGAGTCGATATTTGTATAGGTTACATCAGACAAGCACTATAATTATTAGTGTGTCATAAAAAGCTGGCGGAAATCATTTAGAAAATCGGAAATCATCGAGACAAGCAAACCGACTCGAATACACCTACATGGCCCGAAGAAGGTAAGTTCGCTAAGAGAAAGCAGACTCGGTTGGCTTATCTAAAAGATCGAAGAACCGAGGGTTCAAACTCGATTATTGAAGAATGAAGAAGCGAGGTTCAAACTCGGTTATGAAGATTACAAGTCGAGATCAGAAAGTTGGACTTGTGCAAGATTGTGGTGACTGAATCGACTTTATGGATCTTGTATGAAGACTAAGAATCATAAGGACAATGAATTCTTAGATGATAATGAATCATGGTGTACTACGATTAAGTCAATTATAATCGGATGAAAAGCGAGATCTTGATAATTGAAGAAGAGTAAAATCTCGATTAATGCTCCAAGTTAGTTAGAAACCGACAAAAGAAAAACTCGATTACAAAAGCGATAAGGATACTCGATTTTATAAGTCACCATCCAACAAACCGAAAGTACAATCGAGCGTTGTAAAGAAAACAATTTCACTTTGGATGAGTTCTTCGACACGTTGAGAACGGTCGAGAAAATATAGCCATTGCAAGATAGACGCTGATACAATTCAAATTGAAGCCAGATGAACGTTGGACTTCACACTATAAATAGAAGACTTTGCACCAACAACAAGAATATATAGAACATAGCATATACAAGAATCAACAAGCAATTTTGTGCATCAGTCTATTCTATTCGAATTGCTATCATCTCTGAACTATAACAAGATCATATCTAGTATTTCTTCAAGTGTTCAAGCTACAAAGAATTTATCAAGAATCCAACACTTTGAAGAACCACAAACAAGAATCAACTTATTGATTCTCAGCCCAACCTTGATTCTACATCAAAGGTTTTAGACTGTGAAGCAAACCGGGAAGGTTTCGCCAAGGACAGTTGTGACAAGCAGTCGGGTAGACTGTGTTTGTGGTGGTAGGTGGTGAAGAGGCAATCCTACCTCTAAGGACCAAGTGGTTCAAGCATTTGAAGAAGCGACAATTCTACTGTTTCTACAATTGTTTAAATAGTGAAGGCGAGGATTAGCCAAAGACTATTGTTTAGGACTTTTTGTAACAGATTCACCTCAAGAAGTTCTAGTGGAATTTTCCTCCGCACTACAGGGGAAGAGAGGGCGCGTGTGATTACACCACCTGGAACCTCTATAATATCCGCCTTATTTACTTTACGCATTTATTTATTTATTCGGCATTTACTTACAACATTGTGATACTTGATTGTTACACTCTCTCACGATACAACCGACATTCACGAATTCGATTCCACAACACTCGATTTTCATAATAGAATAACAAGATCAAGAAAAAGGCTAAAATCATATCCATTTGCCGGTTGACTCGATTTGACTTAAGTCAGTTTGACTTAATCTCGACTTTGTCGACTTAACTCACACAAGTTTTTAAGCGAACCTTAATTTGCTTTAAATCCAGGTTTAGGGACAAGTTTATCCACCCCCTCTAAACTTGTGTTAGCCTTTCCAAGGGACCAACATTTGGTATCGGAGCTGTGTTTCTTTAACAAGATATCATTTGCTCTTTATCTCCTCTAGTTGTTCTTATTTGAAAGCTCAGTTTTGATTAATCTCCCATCGATCTTCACTCACTCACAATGGATAACAATCAATATGCAAGACAAATGCTTATGTGCAACATGGATGATTTGACGAATATAAACGTCGTATGCGGTATTTCTAGCGACTACTCATGATGAAATGATGGATGTACTCACCGATGGACCAATTCAAATCACTCATATGCAAAGCTGTTGGTGGAGAGCAAGTTTGAGTTGCAAAACCCAAATCCGAATGGACTAGTGATGATCGCAAGCGAAACAATCTCAACAATGTTGCCATGGACTTTATCCTCAGAACTCTTGACAGCAACATGTACTTAAAGGTGAAAGAATGTACAACTGCCAAAGAAATGTGGGACAAACTTCAGTTAGTTTGTGAAGGAACAGATTCAATCAAGGAAAATAAAATTTCCGTTGCAAAACAAAAGTTTGAGAATTTCAAGATGAAATCTGGAGAAACCATTGACCAAATGGAGACAAGATTCAGTGCTATCATGGATGAACTAGATCTACTTAAGATTGAATACTCAAAGAAAGTCATCACACAAGAATCTTGAAGGCATTACCAATGTGCTAGAAGATGAAGGTCACTGCTATGGAAGAATCCAGGAGACTTGATATAGAAGATTCATTCAAGATCTTTTCAGATCCAAAGCTTATGAATTCAAGTGAAGATTTCACAACCACGGTTTGCAATAATCAAAGCTCTGGAAGAACCAAAGACCGCAGCACTTGCAGCAGCATCAAATGAGACTCAAGAAAACTCATCTAACAATCTTCATGAATTGGATGAAATGGAAGAACAAATGGCTCTAATGATGAACATAATTCAAAGAATGAAAAGTGGACACCCAGTCACTCAAAAGTTCATCAAAAGGACTCATGAGAAAAGAAAAGACGATGAATACCTCTGTTTCAACTACAAGAAACCAGGACATTATAAAGCTGAATGTCCAGAACTGATCAAGAAAACTCCACCAAGAAGAGTTGGTAGAAGAACACTCCTTGCTGAAGATGAATCAGATTAGGAAGCTGGTACTGAAAGATTATCAGATGACACAGCTTTAATGGCACACATGGAAGATCCAAATGAGGTATGTGAATCAAACTCTAAATACTCTTCAGCTCAGATTTCCATGATAAATGCATGTTCCTCGACTACTGACTCCAATCCAAAAAATCTAGAATTAGAAGAAACTCTTGACGAGTTGATGAATCATCTAGTAACGATACAAGCTGGTTATGAATCAATCAAAGCTGAGAAAGAAAGTCTAATTCTTGAAGTTGAAAGATTGAAGTCTGAACTAAAAATGTTGAAACCGACTAAAATCGATAAAGAAAAGATTCAAGACATCGACTGATCTTGCATCGCAACAACAAGCGAATCGTTTACTCAATCAAGTTCAATTCATTGGATTCTAATCGGGGAAAACCATATGGAGACAAAAGCGGTTTAGGATTTGATACACAACAATCTTCAAAGAATGGAACTAGCAAAGTGTTGGGCCTAGTACCAAAGCGGTATTAAGTTTGTGGTGAGCAACTTCCTGGCGAGAAAATTGTTGAACCAAGTAAAGCCATTATCACATAGGATAAATCAGTTTTCTAAGAAGACAAGCGCATCTACCAACAAAGGTAAATCAAATGGTAGATCGCTTGTATCCAATGGAAACCGAAACGGAAAATCAAGCTGCCAGATCCACAAAAACCAATGAAGTCGGGAACCGGAGAAAAATTACAATCAAAATAAATCCAAGAATGTCAATCATTCAAAGATTCACACATTTAGGGGAAAGGAAGACTATATCCCATGAAGATGATTGGAATTTTTTCGAAATTGTTAATAAAGCGATAATAACAATCATTCCGGACGAAAACTTATCACAAGTTTTAGTCCAAACTCGCAGAGGACTAATCTCGGTTCTCAAAGATAAGTCACGATACAAAGGTCAATCGGACCTCGAAGATGAAGGAATGATGGTTATCACTCTAGCTTTAATAATGTAAATCAACATGGAAACAAATTTGATCGGAAGATCGAGAAATCATATAAATAAGGCGCAGTCCGAACATAGATACTACGGGAGTGTGGCTTACATATATGATAACAAGTGCAACAATATCCGAAGAATCCCAAAAGGATATATTCCCGAGTTGTCTTGAGAAGCCCGACTTCATGGACCCAAAGCGAGTTGGGTACCTAAAACTTCTAATTTTCATTGCAGGATATATGGTACTTTGTGAGTTGGTTGCTCTAGACACATGACAAAGAGCAAAGACTATCTCGATAATTTTATTGCAAAGGATGGACCAAAAGTCAATTTTGGAAGTAAAGATAAACCTGGTTACACCAGAGGTTTTGGCACCTTAATCGAGAAATGGACTTACAATCAAGAATGTATCTTATGTAGAAGGACTACACTACAATCTACTCAAAGACAAGTCAATTTTGTGATATGGGATACAAAGTTACTTTTGATAAAGAATTACGTGTTGTCATCAAGTGAATCGACTTATCAAGTTGTCTAGCCGGAAGAAGAAAGGAAAACATGTATGTGGTAGATTGGACAAAGCTGCCGTTCTTTGAAACTTGTTTGCTCGTGCATACCAAATCGTAAATCAGTTGGCTATGGCACAAGAAACTAAGTCATCTCAATTTTGATGACATCAACAGACTTGTTAAGCGACTAGTCATTGGACTACCAGAGATATCATATAAGAAGGACATCTTATGTGATGCATGTCAACAAGGAAAGCAAACAAAAGCAAGTTTCAAGACCAAGTCTCAGCATTCAACAACCAGACATCTAGAATTGCTACACATGGATCTATTTGGACCTATTACACCAATTAGTATCAGTGGAAAGAAATATACACCGGTGGTAGTAGATGATTTTTCAAGATATACTTGGGTAATCTTTCTAACCAAGAAAAGTGAAACCAAGCAAAAGCTCACAGAACTTCTCAAGAGACTTCAGAATCGAGAAAGGAGTTTGATTGTGAAGATAAGATCCGATAAAGGAACCGAATTCCTCAACAAAGTGTGATTATTGAATATTGTGAAGAAAATGGTGTTTTACACCAACTTGTCGCCACAGAACACCACAACAAAATGGTGTATTTGAAAGAAGAAATAGAACACTCAAAGAAGTTTGGGAGGACTATGATCCGTGAAGCTAAACTACCGAAAGATATTGGGCGAAGCGATTAACACGACTTGTTACACTCGCAAGCAGAGCTCTCATGAACAAGAGAAATGAGAAGACTCTTTATGAAATTTGGAATGGAAGAAAACCAAATGTTTCATACTTTCATGCTTTTGGAAGCAAATGTTTCATACACAATAATGGAAAAGATCAACTTCACGTTTTCAACCCAAAGTCGATGAAGAAATTTTCCTAGGATATTCAAGTGTCAGCAAAGCTTTTAGAGTACTAAATAAAAGGACACTCAAGCATGAATAATCAATGCATGTAGTATTTGATGAACCAAACTTCCCTGGTGAAACAACTCAAGACCGACGAGAACCGTTTCGGTCTCGATTACGATACCACGCCGAGAACGATTTCGATTGGCGTTGGAAGACTACAAATTTCAGAATGTTCAGATCAAGATCAGCCTCAGTTCCCAATTGCTCAACAACTTGAACCACTTCATTCAGATTCAGTTGAACAAGTTCAAGAACCAGTTTTTGAAGAATCAGTTGAACAAAATGCAAATCAGTTGATACAAACTCACACACATCAATGGATGAGAGATCACCCTGAAGAACAAGTTATTGGTGATACTCAGTGGAGTTCGAACAAGACATCAACTAAATGCAATGATTGCATGCTTTTATCTCAATCGAACCTAAAGAAATTGAAGAAGCCTTGAAAGATCCAGATTGGATATTAGCTATGAAAGAAGAACTCAATGAATTCGAGAGAAATCAAGTATGGGAATTGGTAGATAAACCAGTTCATGTCAATATCATTGGAACCAAATGGGTTTTCAGAAATAAACTTGATGAAGATGGGAACATCATCAGAAACAAAGCCAGACTTGTAGCCAAAGGATACTCTCAAGCGAAGGCATAGACTTTGATGAAACTTATGTACCGATTGCAAGACTATAAGCAATCAGACTATTTCTTGCTTATGCAGCTCACAAGAAATTCAAAGTTTATCAAATGGATGTTAAAAGTGTGTTTCTAAATGGAATTCTTGAAGAAGAAGTATATGTTCAACAACCACCCGGATTTGAAATCAAAGATCAAGAAGATAAAGTTTTCAGACTAAAGAAAGCTCTTTATGGACTAAAACAAGCACCAAGAGCTTGGTACGAAACTCTATCTCAGTTTCTAGTGGATAATGGATTTATCAAAGGAACAATCGACAAAACCTTATTCAGGATGAAGAATGGAGAAGATACTCTACTTGTTCAAATTTATGTTGATGATATCATTTTTGGATCAGAAAATGAATAGTTATGTGAGAAATTTACAAGTTTGATGAAAAGCAAATTTCAGATGAGTATGATGGGAGAATTAAATTATTTCCTAGGATTGCAAGTTAAACAATTAGCTGATGGAATTTTCATTCACCAAACCAAATATACAAGAGAACTTATCAAAAGTTTGGTATGGAGAAATCTCATGAAATTTCTACACCAATGGGGACCAACATCGATTAGATGAAGACAAAGAAGGTAAAGATGTTGATCAAACACTCTACTGAAGGATGATTGGAAGCTTACTCTATCTTACAACAAGTAGGCGGACATATCTTTTACTTTGTGTATATGTGCAAGATTTGATCAAGACCAAAGGAAAGTCATCTCACAGTTGTGAAAAAGAACCTTGAAATATTTGAAAGAAGCAGATGGAGTTGGAATTTGGTATTCAAAAGAAGGAGAATTCAAGTGATTTCTTATTGATTCGAGACTATCTTTGGATGCAAAGTGGACAAAAAAACATCAGCACATGTCGCTTATTGGGAAATAGACTTGTGTCATGGTTTAGCAAGAAGCAAAACTCAATCTCAACTTCAACAGCTGAAGCTGAATATATAGCAGCTGGAAGTTGTTGTGCTCAAGTTTTATGGATCAGACAGCAATTAAGAGACTATGGGATAGAAGAAGGAACAATTCCCATAATGTGTGATAACATAAGTGCAATTGCAATTACTGATAATCCAGTTTTACACTCAAGGACAAAGCACATTGATGTCCATCACCACTTCATAAGAGATCATGCAGAGAAGAAGGATATAACAGTTCTTTATGTACTCATCAAGATCGGTTGGCGAGATATCTTTACAAAGCCATTGGACAAAGAAAGATTTGCCAAATTAAGAAAGCGAGTTGGGAATAATTAAAGTCGGTTAAGCGAGAGATTCGTCAAGAGGGATTAATCTTTGTTATGTTGGGTGCGCTCATAAGCAGATTAGTCATTGACATTAACAATCTCAAACTGACAAACTGAAGAATTTGACAAAACTGAATAAATTTGATGGAACTGAACTGACCTCAGCATCAGTTTTCATTCCAGTCAAATTTAGTCAAAGGTTGATAAGATAGAATCAACAGCGGTTATATCGCATTAAATTACCACAGTTCTTTTTGTCGAATTTCGTGTGTACACCCCTACGATTGTCGAGCAAATACACGATCGGTTATCAAAACCATCATGGAATTTGAAAAGTTGTACCACTCAACCGCCAGAATATCCTACCTATTTATTCAACCTCCGTTCACACTATTCTCTATCAAAATTCAAATCATTTTCAGAAAGCTAAATAGACTCGTTGCAACCCTCTCTTTCAAAAATCAAATTTTTGTGTTCACACTCAAATATGGCCACTTCGGATGATTCGAAAGACAAGCGATTGATCACAGAGTGGATGAACTAACACTTGAAATGTATGAAGGTATGTGTCAAAACACCTTGTTAGCCGGTGTATGCGAGATAAAATCGAAAAACAACCAGGATTGAACAACATCCTCGAAGTTAGCTTCAAAGAAAAACGAGATGTGGAAGGCATTTTGCAATTTTGGCAAAATATGCGATTAGTCAGAGACTCCTTGATAACTACAGTTCGTGGAGATCGCATTGTTCTCAATGAAAGAGTCATGAGGTCACTCTTTGGCTTCACAAATACAACAACAACTTCAACAGAGTTAGCCACTCTACCACTGAAGAAAGAAGCTTTTCTCGCAATGATTACTTCGTCTATAGAACCAATCGAACCTGGTATTCATGTCGACAAAATCAAGCCAGAATTTGGAAATCTCAGCAGATGGCTCAGCAAACATGTCATTGGAAAATCCAAAGGAATTAATATACTTTCGGAAGAAAATATTTTCTTTGATGAACATAATCAGGATAATATAGAATTTAATTGGGCAAGGTTATATAGTCAATCGGTTCAAGAAGCAACACTTATTTGAATTAGAAAGTGTGAAAAGAGCTTAAAAGTGAAGGACAAATGGCGATGGCGATTCCAGTGAAGAAGACTCTTAGTGGAATCATTCGGTTTTATTTAGAAAGAATTGAGGAAAGGAAGCAAGCAAGGCAAACCGCAACATCGAAGGAAATCGCAGAAATAACTTCCCAACTGAAGCAAGTCGGATTAAGCGTGTCTCGGGCAGAAGTGAACACAAAAGGACTAAGCGAAAAAAGTGAATCCACGAAGGAAGATCGGTTGTAAGATGTTTGTACTCAAATCTCAAGTAAAAAGCACCAAGCGAGGGGAACAACAACATCAATTGACAACTAAAGTTACTCAAGAGAATGTCATCACGACCATACTTCTCGAGATACAACAAGATGTCGGTTCAAACAATCGACCACCGGTCTTGGTGACAAAATCATTAAGCTGATGAAAATGAAACTTCAACCAGAAGATTCTCGAGATGTCAGTTTACAAACTGAAGAAAAATTACTCTTAGAGAAATTGGAAGTTAGAGATCTTTACTCTCTGTTTCCTACTTCACAATTTCTTGACAACTGTTTCAAAAGATTTACCGAACTAGCAAAAAGAAGAGAATCAGGCACATCATCTAAAGACAGTTCAAAGAAAAAGGATGATGATGACCATGATAAGTCAAGAAAAGAAGCTGATGATACTACAGTTTTGCAAACAGTCACTCAATCTCAACCTCTAGCAATGCAGACTGTACCACAGCAAGAAGGATTGCCAGTTCGAAATCAGACAACTGAAAATCAGCAAGCAGCTGATAAAATCAGACAACTGATGATTATTGCTGATAATACTCAGGATAAGGATCAAATAGAAGCTACATATGATCCCTTTGATTTTCTATCTAAGGATGAATTGGCCAGAGTTCATGAAAACTTGAAAATTGTACTCAGTCAAAGAGATACACAGAATGGCCTTTTATCAAACATCTCTGGATATCTTGATTATAGAACTAGAACTGATGTTTCAGTTCATGCAAGACTAGAGATGATTCACAAATCAAGTTCAAGTTCTGCTTCAGAGATTGTGTTACTCAAACAACAACTCGAAGATTCAACCGCAGTAGATAGAGAAACTCATGCTCAGGCTCATTGGCATATAAATCAAAGATATCTACAAAGTTAGAAACTCGGCTTAAGGAAGTACTTGCTTCTCGGTGCATGATTTGAGAAGATCAAAAAGCAACCCATGCCCTGGTAGATCGGTTATATGATGCCAAAAAGGGGAAGTGAAGAAGAAAAATTTGAAATTACTTGGAGAAATGAAGAGACTTGAAGAAGAATTACAAAGATACTGGATCGGATCCTAAATTTTTGAAGAAAGAGTTAAGCGATGATCAACTTATTGAAAAATACAATCATCCTGGAGGCGGAAGAGTTACTCTTACAAAGGATCTGTGGACACAGTTTATCAAAGATTACAATCCTATTAAAGTCAAGTACAAGGACAGAACATTTGAGGAATCCTTGAACTACTTTCTATCTGATATTCACTCAACGCAAAGAATTGCACAACATAAGAAGAATCAGAGGATTGATGATAAACTGAAGATTAAAGACAAGACTAAACAAATGAAAGCCGATCTAGTAGAATTTGAAAATTAGTACATGGAAGACTCAAGCTTACCCAAGCTAATTCAATGGAGAAGATGGAAAGAAAGTAGTCAAGTTGACTACCCGATCTAGTAGAATTTGAAAATTACTCCAAGCTTGAAGAAGATTTTCGCTTGTATGACAAAGCAAAAAGATATGACTCAGTCATGCAAAAAGCTAAGAAGAAGCTCAGTCTTTAATCACAGTTATTTGAACAAAATGTACTTATCCAGTTTTTGCTCATTCTAATGAAAACCAGTTTTCCAGTTTTACATTGTTTTACATTGTTTTGATCTTTAAGCTTTTCTTTTAGGGAGATTTTTGGCATCATCAAAAAGGGGGAAATTGTTGGAAATAAAATTTATGTTTTGATGATAATTCATCTTATGTGTTAAAGTATTATCTTAACCCCATTGATGAAGTCTTTGAGCAAAATTTGTTATAGTGGAAAGCTAAAGGATGTCAGAACTAAATGTATAAGTTTTACTAGAGTCCGATATTTGTATAGGTTACATCGGACAAGCTAATCGTAATTATTAGTGTGTCGTAAAAGCGGCCGGAAATCATCGAGACAAGCAAAGCGACTCGAGAATACACCTACATGAAGGCGAAGAAGGTAAGTTCGAGGGAAACAGACTCGGTTGGCTTATCTAAAAGATCTAAGGCGAGGTTCAAACTCGGTTATTGAAGAATGAAGAAGCGAGGGTTCAAACTCGGTTATGAAGATTACAAGTCGAGACTATAAAGTTGGACTTGAGCAAGATTGTGGTGACTGAATCGACTTTATGGATCTTGTATGAAGACCTAAGAATCATAAGGACAATGAATTCTTAGATGATAATGAATCATGGTGTACTCGATTAAGTCAATTATAATCGGATGAAAAGCGGAGTACTAATAATTGAAGAATAGTAAAATCCCGATTAATGCTCCAAGTCGATTAGAAGCGACAAAAGAAAAACTTCATTACAAAAGCGATAAAGAAACTCGGTTTTATAAGTCACCATCCAACAAAGCGAAAGTACAATCGAACGTTGTAAAGAAAACAATTTCATTGGATGAGATTCATACATAAACGGTCGAGAAAATATAGCCGTTGCAAGATGAGCGTTGATACAATTCAAATTGAAGCCGGATGAATGTTGGACTTCACACTATAAATAGAAGACTTTGCACCAACAACAAGAATATATAGTAAACGCAGCATATACAAGAATCAACAAGCAATTTTGTGCATCGATCTATTCTATTCGAATTGCTATCATCTACGAACTATAACAAGATCATATCTAGTATTTCTTCAAGTGTTCAAGCTACAAAGAATTTATCAAGAATCCAACACTTTGAAGAACCACAAACAAGAATCAACTTATTGATTCTCACCAACCTTGATTCTACATCAAAGGTTTTAGGCGTGAAGCAAACCGGGAAGGTTTCGCCAAGGACAGTTGTGACAAGCAGTCGGTAGACTGTGTTTGTGGTGGTAGCTGGTGAATCCTACCTGTTCTACAACTGTTTAAGCAATCCTACCTGTTCTACAACTGTTTAGATAGTAAAGCTAGGGATTAGCCAAGGACTATTGTTTAAGACTTTTTGTAACAGTTCACCTCAAGAAGTTCTAGTGGAATTTTCCTCCGCACCACAGGGGAAGAGAGGACATACAAGATTACACCACCTGGAACCTCTATAATATCCGCCTTATTTACTTTACGCATTTATTTATTTATTCAGCATTTACTTACAACATTGTGATACTTGATTGTTACACTCCTCACAGTCACAACTGATATTCACTAGAATTCAATTCACAACACTCAGTTTTCATAATAGAATAACAAGATCAAGAAAAAGGCTAAAATCATATCCGCTGCCGGTTGACTCAGTTTCAGCTTAAGTCAGTTTGACTTAATCTCAGCTTTGTCAGCTTAACTCCACACAAGTTTTTAACTGAACCTTAATTTGCTTTAAATCCAGTTTTAGGGACAAGTTTATTCACCCCCCCTCTAAACTTGTGTTAGCCTTTCCAAGGGACCAACATACACAAATTTAAAAAAAAAAACATCTTAACTTTCTAATCATTACTTCAATCATTTTATCTAAAACAACCCCAAAAAAACTCCAACCCAAAACAAGCGAAAAGGTTTTTCTAAAAGTTTTGTATGGTTAAAAAAATATGGAAAATTAGGGATAAGGACACAATCTGAAATATTTTTAAGTAACATGACATTCACATATTTTTTATAGGAGAAGGACAACTGCATAATTTTTATAGCGAGAAGGACAAACAGTGAATCCCGAAAATCAGTGAATCTCCCCGGTGAATCCCGAAATCGGTGAATTTCGATGGTGAATTTTGAAAATTAGTGAATTTCGACGATAAATTTTGAAAATTAGTGAATTTCGATGATGAATTTTAAATTGAATTTAAGCAAATTGAATTTGAACACAAGTGAATTTCGATTGATTGAATAAATAGTTTTGTCCTTTATGCAAAAGTTTCAAAAACGTGCCCTTCTACTTAATTGATGAAATATTTCGTCTTCTCCTCATTCCCAAAAAAATATGGTTTAGTATCATAAATTTTAAAGAAAAAAGTTAAGAATTCCTCTTGAGTATCATTATTGCAATTATTATAAAATAGGGTTGCTAAAAAAAATATTATAAAATAGGAGTAATAAAAATTTGACAAATAGAAAATAAATTAGATGTAAACACTGAGCTACTGAGGAGGAAGAACTCGCATAAGGAAGCCGACTTCCGTTCTTTGCACTAACCTATGACCAGATGAGTTTGTCACTCTTTTTCACGAACACACATTTATGCAGCTGTCAATGAATTCTGTAATCCAAAGGATTAAAATATCATAATTGTTAGTAGTACATCATTATTCTAAAATGCTTTATGATACAGGACAAAAATTGTCCTGTATTTTAGGACGGAATTAATAATTAAAAGTATACTTGGTCAACTTACATATTCACTTATAAATCATAATTTACTTATTACATAACGGGCAACACTATCAAGTAACATAAGTTGTAAGACGCTAGAGCTCGTAGTTTCATTCCAACTTAGTTTCTTACCGAGTACTCAAGAATGTTCGGTCATAAACTCCACATATATCAACTAAGTTTTCAAAAGTGTTTCATTTTCACGTCCAGATCAAGTAAACACAAACATTTCTTAAAATAATCTTGACATGAATTCACAAACAAAGCACACATTCTCGAAACATAACTCGACACATATATATATGTATGCACAATAGTTAGAAACCATAATGAATGAAATGAGTTGATGGTGTGAATTCAGACCGTTAAAGGTAATTTTTACACAAAGGAACACGAAGAACATGAAAAACACGGATAGACTCCTTGGGACGCACCTTAAACTTCTAATCAACGTGTGATCAGACTCCTTGGGACGCACCTTAAACTTCTAATCAACGTGTGATTAGACTCCTAAAATTTAAGGGTACCCACAAAGTTGTGACTCAACAGATCTGATACACCCATAAAAAGTAATTCTCCTCGAATCCACAAGATTCACCCAAAAACACCGTAAAGACGACTCTTTTATATTTCATTCAACTTCTTCCCTAATCAAGTGCCTTTGTTCACAGACGCGAGGGTTTCTTTCTAAGGCATCCATTTTTCTACAAAAAGAAAATGGTCCTTCAACGGGTCAAAATATGAATAAATATTAATTAAAATTCCTGAAATAATAATGGTTGTTGAGTTTGCACTAGCCTAAATCTACAAGAGTGTTTAATGCTCCAAATGGCTTTTAAAGAAAGAAAATAAATACATCTTTAATAACATCATACCGATTTCTATTCTACCGTTTTTCCCTTCAAAAAAAAAAAAAGAAAAGATTTCTATCCTACCGTTTTTAGCATCACAATACAACGACTATCGCGTATTCAATTCTATAATTGAAAGTCGGCTTGTTGTATGTCTATTGTCTCAATTAACCGTGTATAAACCAATTCTCTGTTCTCGAATCAACTTTCAATCAGTTGATTGTTTACAGTGCAATGTCGAGTTGATTACCACAATAAACCGTGTAATTAAAAGTCAATTCTCTGTTATTGAATCGACTTTCAATCAAGTGTTGATTTTTTCTGGTGTTGTGACAAGTTGACTGTCATAGTCAACTGTGTAATTAAAAGCCAATTCCGCACTCTTGAATCGACTTTCAATCAGTTGATTGTTTATGATGTGGTGTCAGGTCGATTGCCACAATCAACCGTGTGAAATTTAGTCACTTAAGTTGATTGTTTCTAGTGTGATATCATGACGATTGTCACAATCTACGGTGTGAGCCAATTCTCCTTTCTCTATTCTAGAATCGACTTTCAATCAATCGATAAATAAATTCATTGTAGTACAACTAAGAAAAAAAAAAAAAAAAAAAAAAAAAAAACCATCGGTACATTATTTGACTACTACAAAGCTTTACATATTCTGCAACAATACAATGTCCTTACAGTACAAATTTCCTCTTGTTTTGCAACTTCTACTGATAAATAAATATAGTCTAGACCACATTTATGCATTCAAAAAAATCAAAACACTCACAGAGAAATTTTCCAGAATCCTTGAAAATTAAATTATACAAACAACACAGAACTAAGTACATTTTTTATGATGATTATATGTATATATAATCGTGCATTACAAACACTTACATGTCCTAATTAATACACGAAATACTTATAATTCATTTTTCTTTTCTTTTTTGCTAAACATTCTTTCACTGCATTGGCATTAGATTATTCCTCCAGTGATCACGATGTAGTAAACCATAATCAGCCGTGATTTAAATTTTTTAATCGCCGAAGATTGTGGATAATACGAGTCCTTGAACGAATTCTGATCGTTTCGTTTTCTCTTCTTTATCTTTTAGAGACAGGGGAGATTGCTTTTCTTTCCTGCAGGTAAAAAAAAAACAGTAATTCAAATTATTTATATCAAAATGGAGGAATGGTTCGATTCAAATTTGCAAAATACACAATATTTAACTTCTGCACTATCTGTAGTTTATAAAATATGGAGTAGAGATTCTGATGCATTTCAATTTAAATAAAGATTCCGTAAATTAGAGCAAAGCGGTGTGGAAAAATCTGTAAAATAAAGAATCTGTTAAAACAAAACTTGTGCAAAATTACAACCACCCCCCAGACTTAGTTATGGCAGTCCCTCACATTGACCCTGTCACATTTTACATCTATCGTATTAACGAGTCGAGGGTATTTTAGACTTTTTATCCTAAGACCTTAGTTACTTACTTTACGTGAAAACCTCTAAAAAGACGTATATATAGTTCGGGATGAAAGGCGTATGGAAGGCTTCTCATTCAGGTATGGTATCCAAAGGATTCACTAGAAGACCATAAGTTCACCAACTGCTTTGTAAGTAGACAAAAGAAGGAGGTGGGGTCGGGTGGGGTGGGGGGAGAATAAAGAAACCGCGTTTTATAACGTGATATTAAAAGCAAAGAGAAAAAGGCCAGTGGAATTGTGAAAAAATACCTCTCCAAAGCTTTTTCACTAGTGTTTTTCTTGACTTGAACCTTGTCGGTAGAAGATTGAGTTTGAACACCACCAAAATCATCGCGCATTGGCAAAATAAAGGAAGACAACAAAGGGTCGGGAGCAGCACTATTCGATGAAGCCATACCAGAAGAACCTCCAAAAAGCGATGGCAGATTTCCTTCCCTAAGCTCCCTCCTCAATAAAGTGAGCATCGACTGAGATCCGCCTTTACGTGTTTTCCTCTTATGTGGCATGTAAACTCTAGTCAAGGAACTCAAATTTGTTCTGATCGATTGAACCCGAGAAATAATAATCCAAAATACATTTTGTAGCAAGAGCCAACTAGGTTGCATGTATACGGATACACAGATAGGGGATACACAGGTGCAAAGGTTTTGAAATTATAGGATACGTATATAGAGGGGATATGTATAAATATCAAAAGTATACGAACTGAACTCTATATAATAAGACTATCTGGACCAAATTATAAATATTCAAAATCATAAACTTAAACCAATTTCAGTGACCTTTCTTCATTTTTGGTGGTTTTTCTTTTGTGGAAAGCTTTCTTTGATTTTTAACAAGGTTCTTCCTTTTACATGTCCAAACTATGGATATGCATATCTGCACCTCGTATTCAACTTTTAAAAACTTGTGCGTGTATCCTAAGTATCCGGCATGTATCCATGTCTGATACGTATCAGATATGGGAAACGATTAGAATTCTATGACAAGTAGAAGTACAATAACGCTAAAAAGGATATTTTGAAGATATTCCCGTGATGCAAGGTTATATGTGAAACCATGTCAACTTCCACCCTCATTGCACAAATCGGACAAACCTGCAGGAAAATCAAGCCAACAATACATATAATGACATTCAAAAATGAGTTAAACTAAAAAAACATAACAAGAACGAGGGACTCGAGAACCTAGCAGAGACAATACTGTAAAGATTCTGATAGAAAGATACATTACATGCCCACCAGAAAGTGCTTTGTTGGGGAGCTTTCTCAGGTTCATGAAAGTATTGATGAATTCATATTTACGGTGAAATCCACATCATTCTTAACAAAAATAAACTATAAACATCCAAATGAGCGTTTAGATATTTTGTTTCTGTTTGCATTGTACTACCAGGTGAGATAGAAACATACTAAAACATGGAATACATCAACACGCCCCCTATAGTTTGGCTTAATATCAAGATTTTGGGCCAACAAATAACCCACAAAAGACCAATAAGGAGGCCGCCAACACTTGGTAACACACATGAGGTGATGCGAGTACTTAACATAATAAGCAAAACACACTTCAATGGTTTGAAGGATTAAGTCTCCCTAGGGACTCGTGTCTTACAAGATTTTTACTTATGATTAGTTGTAACACAAGAACACTTCCCCTTGAATGTTTACTTCCAAAGAACATTTTAGGAGAACCAAAATCACATTAAAAAGGAATCTTCTGATGTTATACACAGGACGGTAGATAGACTTGAGCATACAATCCCAAAAAAGAAGGGAACTAAGGTCCAATGCTCTTAAAACATACATTTACGTATATTAAGACTCGTATCTACAGTTACAACAAACGCAGAATCATATTTGAATTACAAAAACTTATTTGAAAAGAGATCAACCAATCGTAGAATAAAACATTGTAAAGCAAAAACAATCAACCGGTCGGAAAAGTCGATTATCAGCTCTGGAATCGACCTGATTCTTAGCTGTACACTCAATCATGAAAACAAAGAAAATTGATTGTCACTGTAATGCCACAACGGTCTAATTGGTGTAGTGCCAAAGACGCCCGATTTATAATTGCATACAGACATTATCAGGCTTTACAAAGTACTATAGATTTCACATTCTAGCTAATAGTTACACTATAGCAGTAGAAGATAAAGAATAGGGATAGATAGCACTAAACTAGTTACCCCATTTTTGGATTCTGCAGGGTGCTCATCATCAATATGGCAGCAAAGTCCAACGATATCGTAATAATCGGAACAAAATGGGCACGGAAACTCCTCCCTAACATCATCCTCTGTGACATCTACTTCCTCAAACTCCATTAACATTTCAGCATCAAAACCATCCCACTCCATTCCACCTGTAAATATAACCACAGACAATAAACAACATGCCAAAGATTCAACCTTTACAACAGCAATCACAATCCCTAACATTAATAAAAACAACAGAAACGACAAAAAAATTATTAATTTTGATTTCACGCTAAAAGGGTCTCACCAGATCGAGACTGAAGGGCAGATTTATGGCTCCGGGAAGAGGATGATAATCGACCACTCCAAAAATTAGCATCCATGTCTGTTTTTAATTTTTCTTGATTTTGATTAAAATAAATAACCTGAAATAGATTATCACAAAAGGGTTCTCAATATTTCAGCTTTCGATTTTTGGGGTGATAGATGATAATCAAGAAATGAGAGTGACGAAGTAGAAATGGGAATTGCAGGAGGAGGGTTTCAAGATAATAAATAGATAGATGATGAGAGGAAAAAAAAGAGAAAGAGAAAAGTTTTTTCCCCTTCACAAAAATGGTTTTTATTTTTCCCTTAAAGGAGAAAAGACAGAGCTTTGTTGGCCGGATGCAGACACACGGCATGCTTTTGGATTTATTTAAGCCTACCTACTGCAAACTTCCTATGATAAAAATTCAATTAATGACTCATGTTTCTTTATTACATAAATTTATAAATGTGTTATTTATTATAAATATTATATATATATTTCACATATATGTGAATATACTATCATTTACTTCATAGCTAAGTTTTAAAACAAGCACGACCTAACAGTATCACGTAGCACGACTAAGCAACTTCAAATGAATCATACTGCCGGCAAGTAGGTATGTTCAGTTAAGGACCTTCAAGCAAGTAGCTGAAATACTATAAGTATGATCATTTGTATATCATTTTAAGTAGATTTGAATGAGTTTCTTTTAATTTTGTTGCAAAAGCCCGTAAATATTAGATTTCTCATACTTATATCTTAGATAAGTGAAACAGTATTTCATCAGTTATATTGAAAAAGTACGAGACAAGACCAACCACGGGTGCTAGTTCATTTCCCTTCAGTTGATGTGGATCAATTTTTAAATTTTGATTATGATCGTGGACGTGTTCATGATAGTGAAAGATGTCGTAGTTGATAGGAATGAATAAAAATTCGAAAACCAAACCAATTTATTGAAGTAAACTGATCCAAACCGAAAAAACGTAAATGATATTACGACTTTTATCGTGCGGGAATAGTTATGCCAAAAATTGCCAATACTATTGTTCTTTTTTATAATTTTTTTTTTGTTGGAAAAACAAAATTTATATTGGTTTTCTTAAAAATTTAATTAAGTTGACCTACCTTTCTTTCCTTCTACCTTTACCTTTTTTTTCCTTCTACCTTTACCTTTAACCATAAAAAAAAAAAAAAAACTAAATCGCAACTCGCCCCTCAAAAAAAAAAAAAATCGCAACTCGTTCAACTCAACTCAGCTCCGACTCCAACCATCCCGGAACTCCAGCTCCGATTCTACCTCGGAAACGCACTTCACCGGGTTTGGAATTGACCCGTTTCATGATCCATAACTCCCTCTATTCGATTCAGCAATTTTCTGGATCTATATTGAAGCCATTTCGATTCTGATAACTCTTCATTTGCTTTCAGAAGTTCTGTTTAGTGTTGATTTCTTCTCTTCGCGATCGAGAAATCAATGGCGACGAGGAATAGAACGATCCTATTTAAGAAGCATAGAGATGCGATAAAGAGCGTTAGAGCTCCAATTAACGGTTTTTCGGCGTCGTCGACATCGAGGTCCGGTGAGGGACCAGTGATCGAGATGTCTACCACGTCATTGATTAATCGGAATCGGAATTATGCTCCCCTCAGCACTGAAGATCCTGGAACCTCTAGGTAACGTTGATTATTTACCGTTCTTCTAATTCTGAACAATGGTTGTTTTGAGAAACTTTGCTGTAAATTGAGTGGTTATTCATTAGGATTTAGGAATTCTTTGTAGAATTAATGATAGCTGAGCTGAGTGAATTTAGCTAGTTTTGATTATTTTGTGAGGTTTCATTTTCATTTAGTTCAGGTTAAGAATGAAGCATGGGACGTATCAATTAAGATCCTTTTTAGGGGCAGAAGTACTTCCTGGTTTAATTCTTTGCTGCTTATTGAAGTGTTCTCAATGACAATATCCACTATCATTCAATCAAAACACAATATAGGACATCATTTTGGTGTGTTTGTGGTGGCTACTTTGTTTATGACCCTGTTTCTATTGTGTTCGATACCAAGTGTCGTCTTTTGATCGGTTGTAACTTGCAAGTAGATCTTATTATTGATGAAAGTCCGTGGTAGAATTTCACGTGAGTTCGGCTTTTGAGCATTCTGTGTGTGTATGGAAAGGTCTTTATCCTTCTGCCACTATATCCTCTGAGATTAGTAGCTGATTTTTTAGACTGGCTTCTGTAACATAAAGGCATAAAGATGTGGACTGTTTTTCCATAGTTGCATTATAACCAACAAAAACATTTTCCTCGATAAAATGTTGTGTGATGATTACCTGCATGTTCTTGAATACATTTGTAAAGTTCATGGTTTGATTCTTGTTGAATTCATTGGATTGAAAGGGTTTATTGACACAGTCACACAGCAGAGAAGGCACTACCCCTTCTTTCATTTTTGGTAGCTTATATAAGTTAGTAGAATTAGAGCATGACTTGTGACAGACCTTCTTCCTAAAAACCTTGTGGCATTTCTGGTACTCAGGATTTTTTTATTTATTTTTAACTGCCCAAGTAACTGGAGTAGGTCCATTAAGACTTGCTTAGAATTTTCATTTTTTCCTTCTTTTTCTTAATTATTACCTTTCTTCGAAGAGATGCACATTTTGATTTTTTAAATTTAATTATATTAGAAGGCTTCTAATTTGTTGGAACATGAGAACTATAAATCTTTCAAAACAAATTCTGGTCTTCTGTATTTCGTTTCAACTTTTACTTGATTCAATTCTGATTTAGTTTTGTTTCTTTGTCTTGTTTTGATCTCTTTCTCCTGAAGTCACTGGGCATCATAATGAATTCTCGATGAGATTTTCTTGGAGTCATTGTAGTATCCCATGAAGCATGCATTATTAGTGAAACAAAACAATGAATGACGATTTCATAGGCCTTTCACTCTCGTGTCTTGCATTGTTGCTAACATACTGGGAAAAAAAACCATATTTGAGTATTAGAGAATTTATCTGCATCTAAATGCCTTTCCCTTCTCTTAAACAGTGAATTTAAATAAACCTTTCCACAATAACGTGAATTGTGAAATTATTCGCATACTAGAATGGGAAATAATGAAATAATTCACATACTATGTTGGCTATTTGCTCTCTTTAATATACAATTATATATGATACTCGATGCACTTCAAACAGCTATGCTA
Organism: Gentiana macrophylla; assembly: GCA_026214975.1. Taxonomy (NCBI): domain Eukaryota; kingdom Viridiplantae; phylum Streptophyta; class Magnoliopsida; order Gentianales; family Gentianaceae; genus Gentiana; species Gentiana macrophylla. The sequence goes on from CM047813.1 coordinate 14,680,387, forward strand.
GAATTTTGTGTCATTGCATGACGTTGTTTCTCTGGTTCAGTGGAGGTGCTGTAACTGTAGGTCTGCCACCAGCTTGGGTAGATGTATCAGAAGAAATCGCGGCTAATATACAGCGTGTTCGTGTGAAAATGACGGAGTTGGCAAAGGCCCATGGGAAGGCTTTGATGCCTTCCTTCGGGGATGGGCAGGATGATCAACGACGAATTGAATATCTTACCCACGAGATTACTGATCTTCTGAGGAATTCCGAAAAAAAGTTGCACCGACTTTCTGCAGCTGGTCCTACCGAGGATTCAAATTTGCGAAAAAATGTTCAGGTATAGCTTATTGCCTTTAGTTTCCGTGGTAGGATTGCACCTAGTAGCACCAGCATACTGCAAACAGTTGTTGTATGCTAGATTTTACAAATATGGATACGTGGATACGGATGGGTGCGAGATTTTTGAAAACTATAGGATACGGAGGGAATAAGCATAAATATTAAAGTATAGGGGTTATATTGTACATGGTAAAACTAAAAGGATCAAATTATAAATATTAAAAATTATGAAATAAAACAATGTGTTTTTTCATCCGTTCTTGAGTAGCATTTCTTCAACATTTTTTCTTCATTTTTCAACATGGTTCATTTTACGTATCTGATTAATGGATATGCATATTCGGATCCCGTATCCAATTTTTTTAAAATTGCAAATAAGCCCCAAGCGTGGATCCTATGTATCCAGTGCGTATCCATGTCGGATACATGACACGCTACCAAACGGAAGTGTCCATGCATCATAGGTTGTATGTTCTTCCAAGTTTCTGTGAAGATAGGATTGGGCCTTAAGCATTTTGGAAAGAAAACGATTCAAAGAGATTGCTGGCTGAGGAATACCGAAGTAGAACATTGGTGCATTCATATTCTTATAAAAATCGGAAATTGAACTTTGTAGTCAATTGTGCTCAGATATAGAGTATTCAAGTGATCGTTTGTGTACTCTTATGTGCGAAAATTGGTATTTATTCTCGTGCTTAAATTTACCTTTTCCTTCCATTTTTTCCTTTTCCAGAGGTCTCTTGCTACTGATCTTCAGAGCCTTTCAGTTGAACTACGCAAGAAACAATCGACATATTTGAAGCGATTACAACAGCAAAAAGAGGTTTGTTTTGAACTTTTTTCCATTGAATGGATCTTGTTGATAGCAGCATTATGAAATCATAGTTTTGGTGCAATATTTGACTTGGTTGATTCACATGTCTGCAAAAAAATCCCAAGAAAAATATGGAAGTAACAAAATGAAATACGAAAGTCAGAAAATGAAATCAACATCTCTGTTTAAATACACGTTATTCTTGGTATTGTTACATAGTGAACTACCATCTTCCTAAATTTTCCAGATGATTCAATAAATCCAATTAAATATTACCACATGGTCTTGTAGTAGCACGTCTTAGTTAATGTACTGCAGCATTTTACGTTAATTTATTTGATTTAGATCAATGACACCCCATTAAGCAGGGTTTTTAGCATCTTTGGTTTTTATTTAGGGCCCAGATGGGATTGACCTCGAAATGAATGTGAATGGTGGCCATTTCAAAAAAGAAGCAGATGACTTTGATGATTTGGTACGTTTATTCATTTTTACTTTATTTTTATTTTTTTGGTTCTTTGGGTAACCGTTTTCTTTACCTTTACTATTCATTGGTTTGAAATGTTCTATAAGCCCCCCCCCCTCCTCCCCTCCTCCCCTCCTCCTTCCCTTTTATCCAAATAAAAGAACCCGAATCCCCGGCATAAATTGTTATTTATAGCGCTTGTAAGCAGATAATGTGAAAATTACCTGCTGTTGAGGGCATATATGTCTTTCAGAAGACATGGATTTCAGTCTCATGCAACGAAAAGCCTTTTATCTTTCTTTGATATATTCCGTGCTCCATGTTTTCATCCAAATGCATATGTATATTTTTAGGAACTTAGTGAACATCAAATGGCTAAATTGAGGCAGAGTGAGGCTTTTACAGTGGAGAGGGAACGCGAAATACAGCAGGTAATTGCAGATTTTTGATGTAAAGTTTTAGGAATAAAGACACTATTAGTCCCTTTTGTTTCTTGAATTTTTTAATTTTATCCCCGATGTTTAAGTTCGACATATTTGATCCGTCTTTGTTCGATAGGTACATTTTTAGTCCATTGTGCCACGTTTCAGTCTAGCATTTGAGGGTTTTAAAAAATATCAGTCAATAACCAACCGATGCGTGACACAATGGACTAAAGAGGTATCGAGTTGCAAAGAAGAGGGACCAAATGCGTCAACTTTAAACATCAGGGGTAAAATCGTGAAAGCATAAGGGACATATAGTGTCTTTATTTCAACGTTATATGTTAGCTCCCTGAAATGACATTGTGTTGTGGTTAGGTCGTGGAATCAGTTAATGAACTTGCCCAAATCATGAAGGATCTTTCAGTCTTGGTGATTGACCAGGCAAGAACCTTCCTATGTCCTCAAATTACGAGTAGAAAGCTTACAGTACAACCGTTCTAGAAATGTTTAACCAATCGTATTATGTCGAGCCATTCATTCTATTCTCTTTCACACATACACGCGGCCTACTGTGTGAAAAAACAATAAAACTGGACAGACATAATGCATCCACTTGGTAAAAATGCATTGATCACGAACACTAATTGTTGTTTTAAGCAGGGTACGATTGTAGATAGGATTGATCACAACATCCAAAATGTTTCTGCATCTGTTGAAGAAGGTCTAAAGCAACTAGAGAAGGTAAACACAACTGTGCTCAAAAAGCATGATGTTGTATGTATGTCCATTTATAAGCTATGGTGATATTGTGCCTCTTTGGAGTTTTTGTTGGCAGGCTGAAAGAACTCAAAAAAAAGGCGGGATGGTTACGTGTGCAACGGTACTCGTCATTATGTGCTTCGTTATGTTAATCCTCCTAATTCTCAAGACAATACTCTTCTAACCACTCAGATGGCTAATCGAATCGAAGCGAAGCGCTACACTTAAGTGGCGAAATTCGGCCCGAATCATCTACGGTGTATTTAGGGCAATGATCCTTACAGTGAGAGAAGATGCAACGTAGAAGCGCGCGTGCTTTATCATGCGTTTTGTAGAGATACTATCCGATTTTTTTTATTTTTTATTTTATTTTTTTCTGGCTTTGGCTTAGGATGGATGGTATTATGAAAAGATTCAAGGTAAAAGCAGGCATAGAGGATTGGATTGGTGGTGAAAATTGATAAGATTCTTCTTCTTATTATTATTTTTATTTTTGTGGTCTTTCCAGATTTTCTCTAAACTAGCATATATGTTTTATTGTTACGATAAACATCTTATGTATATTTTATTGTTTTGGTAAACACATTTATGTATTTGTTTTTGTTACAATTATATGACAATAACGAAAATCGTCTATTCACCAATATTACATGGGTGCAGAGGTTTTCTTTATTTTATTTTTTATTTTAGATTGCAAATCGTCAAATTTCGTTCAATGAAAATGTATTTCATTCTCTTGCATTCAAACGTGTCAAAATGATAATAAAATCATTATCATTATCATCATCAGTATTATTATTATTATATGTTTCCCCCTCAAGTCTTTCCTCCTTTGAAAATTGTTATAAATTTAAGGGGGAATGAGGGAGAAGAACAAAAATATTTAATCAATTGAAAGTAGAAGGATGATCTTTTCAAACTTTTGCAAAAGAAAAACTATTTATTCAATTGTCGAAATTCACAGATTCGAAATTCATTATTTAAATTCAACATAAAATTATTCATTAAATTCACTAATTTTCAAAATTCATTATTTAAATTCACTAGTTTTGGGATTCACTTTCAAATTCAACATCAAAATTCAACGATTTGGGATTCACTTGGGAGATTATTTGATTTTAAGGATTATTTGTTTGTCATTCCATTTATAAAAATTATGCAGTTGTTCTTCTCATATATAAAAAATATGTAGTTGTCGCATTCTTAAAAATATTAGGATTGTGTCTTATCCCTAATTTTCCATAAATTTAATTTAGTATTCCATATATACATCCAATCAATCATAACCATTTAATTAAATTTCATATATATTTATCCATTCAATTATAAATCTAACCATAAAAAGAATTATTATTAAAATAAATTATTAAATGCACACCGGCTAATCGTGAAATTTTTAAATCATCCATTTATTTTCTCAAAAAAAACTCATCCCTTTATTAATTATACACGTAGGCAGAATAATAAAAAATAAAAAGAATGAACGGATACATTAATAAAATATCATTGATTGGTATTATACCTATTTATAATAATCATGACGTGGTGATCATTTCTTTTGGTTATCCTTGATTGTTTGAATAAAAGTTATGATTAATTTTATCATTAATCATCATCAAATCAAATCAAATTACAATATAAAACCATAATAAATATACATCCCCAAAGAAAAAACATGTTAAAAAATCCAAAAAATCATTCCTTAATAAATATTGAATTAAAAGATCATTCCTTAATAAATATTAAATTAAAAGATCATTCCTTAAAACACGTTAACATTGTTTCCTTCCTTAAAAATTTAAATCTTCCCAACAAAAATCATTCAACAAAAATACACATTAAATAATATAGATAAAAACTGTGGTAATAAATATTAGATAAAGTCTTTAAAAAATTGTGTTCAGTGGTGTGGTTTGATGGATTATACTCTTCTTCTCGCCAGATAAATTTTAAAAGACAATGTATTCACCATCGATTATCAATATAATTTTACTTGTAGTATCAAATAATTTTTGAACAAAGGCAAAACGCATAAAAACACAAATAACATCATATCTACGAATACATGGATAAAACCATGTATACTTGATAAAATTATGTAATATTTGAAACCATCGACGACGACACAATTGAGGATGTCCAAACACCGGTGAAATTAATCTTTAGGGAGAGGAATAACATAAATTGAAGTAGCAAAAGAAAATTTGTGACTTTTGTTTTCTAAACAAGCAAAACAAAGGAATAAAAGCGATCGTGGTGGCAACACTTAGATCATTTTGACAAAGAATATCTTGAAAATGTGGGTATTTGTGTGTGACCAAGACGATGATACCAAGCACTTTTGATATTTTATTCAATGTGAAAAATTTGGAAAATGAGAGTTTGGTCATTCATACAATCCATTTTTATGGTTTATTGAATCATATGAGTAGTGGTTTGAAGATCCTCAAAGGAATCTACAGAGGGTAAGAAGTCAAAAGAAACATTATGGGATTGACAAACCTAAGAGATAGATAAAAAAATTACGAGACATGCTAGGAACACTACGAACATTGAAATGAGTGAGATCGGTGATCCTACATGTGGTACTCCTCAGACTCATATAGAGTGATAAAAATATCAACATTTGGGTCGACATGGGCTCAACTCGATATTGGGCCACAACCAGCAAGGTCCATCTTTAGTACATCGCATGCCGCCCTTATATCTTCAACCGATATGATGCATGTCGCCTTACATCGACATGGTGCATGTCGTCATACATCCTCATAACCGGTAAGATACAAGACGTCTACATTATCTTATTGCCGACGTTATGCGAGGTTACATCGGTCATTTATGCTCATACAATACATGTCATCCTCGACCCATGCAACGGTTACATTCTCTTCAATGATCGTTCCGGACTTCACACGGACATTACTCCATGATAGAAACTGTTATGGTGATGGCTATAAATTATATGTTCCATTATGGCTTGAGCCATAACTTATCCATAACATGCCCCATTATATCAATATGTGGTAAACTCCTTTGACCACGACTTCAATGCATCATAATCTACTCCCTCACAAGCTTAGGGAGAGGTATATAAATGATCATCATCCCCAATTACAAGGTACATACATAATACGCTTGATATACATTCTCGCTTACTATCTTAACGGAAATTCCTCTATTCAAATATTGTCTTGAGTGTGGCAGTGTCCCCGGAGAAAGCTCCGGCAACCTCACGCTTTTTGAGTTTTGCATCCCACTCTCAAATCCACTCGAAAAAATTACTTGGATCATCAATCAGGGGTCTATTTACCTGTATATCAACTCAATTGTAACTCGGACGATTTCAGACATCGTCAAGCATCATTCAATGTAAAATATTTCGAAGAAGAAGAGAAAATAGAACCAATGTGTGTGATGGAAAGATTATTTCCATCACCAACCATGATGTCTTTATTGCCAGAATAAGGTGTGTGTAATGCCAAATTACGGAGCAAACAAAGGTGCTTAAGAAGATGCAATGTTGAAGGGCTGGACCGAATGCGAAAAAGTTGTGAGAGGTTGAACCTGGTAAGAATTGCACAATTTCTCAGAATGTCCTTGCAATTTTCACACTGATATACCCAAGTAAGGTTTTTTAGGGGAAAAAACCGGGCCTACTCCATGCGAGAAAGTACTTTGTGTATGTGTCCAAGAATTAGGAACATTGGGACGTGAAAATGAACCAGCACTCTGACAGGGATGTCATACAGCTGAATGAGCTGTAGCAAGACCAGCAAGAACAACTGGCTGCAACTTTTATGGAAGAGTCTCATAATTAAGTAGCTTTTCATAGAGCTCTTTAAAATCAATGGCGGTGTCACATGCTTGACAACCCTAGCCAACTCTTTATAGTCATCTCTCAAATCGTCCGAAATAAGTTTCACAATACCATATGGATCCGTAGACTAATTCATCAGCTTTAGTTTTCACAACATGAAGATAATTAGAGACTGTTTAAGTACATTTTGGGTATATTTGAGGTACTTTGCATATGTATCATATAAAGTATTCCATGCCTCACGAAGAATTCTTTGCCTAAGTGATAAATGGAAAGATATTTTGAGAAAGAGAAGAAATAAGATATGTTTAGTAGACCACTGTACAAGCCGCACTCATTGGGCCTCACATAGAGTGATAAATGACATATCAACATATGGGACAGCATGAGCTCAGCTCGACATCGGGCCTCAACCAGCAAGCTCCATCTATAGAACAACGCAGGCTACCCTTATATCCTAATCCGACATACTATACATTTTTCATGGACTTATCCAAAGAGTTGTTTAAAGTAAGAACATCACAAAAGTTGCTTATAATTTTTTTTTGTAAATGTTAATAGGTTTACCAGATAATTATGAAGAACATGATATTAAAATATATTAAATGCTAAGATTTGTAAATTCAGAATGATTATTATCTTTAAATGGGTGATAAATATATCGAGTACATGAATAAAGTCAAAAAACTAATAAATAAAAAACAAGATCATTTTATATAATTATTGATAATAGCATATGTATACTTTAGCAGGAATAAATACTTAATAAATTATGTATTAATTAATAATGTTATCTTCAAAATTTTAAAAGTTTTATTTCATTAAAATACGCACACACTTTCTGTCTTCATTATGACTCGAATCAAAACCTAAGGTCAAGAGCGCGATAATTACCACTGGCCAATTATATTGGCTTATCATGACCAATTTAAATCAACATCAAGACATGTATTACAAATTTACAAATTAACCCCAACAATATATAACAATTAACAATCAATACAACAATAATAAACACATTAAAGACATACCACGTGCATCGCACGTGTCTTTTACCAGTGGAATGAAAAAGACAATTCATTCCATTTTATTTTTATCAAAAAAATGCCACTTTACACGTACTAATGATGGTATAAAAATGAATTTAAAATATAAAAAAAATACAGAAAAAATAGCACCCCCTAATCCAAACTAGGGACGTAAACGATCCGATCCGAATCAAACAATTAATTATCAAATCGAGCAACTCCCTTAATAGTAATACAGTAATGCTCGAACTCGTCTCGAGATCACTCGAGCAGAAAAATAAATTGCTCGAGATCGTTTCGATAACGTATTAATCATGCTCGAGTTTGACTCGATTATGCTTTAAAAAAATCGAGCACTTTCAAACTCGAGCACGAGTAGCTCGAAAAATGGTACAAAAGCTAAGATATGCACTAATGCATATAAAATATTAAGTCCAACAGGATAATAATAAGAAATATTATATATTTTAATATAATAAAAAATGTTCGATAAGGCTCGCGAACATTTCGAGTCAAACATTAAATTGCTCGAGTTTGGTTCGTTAATTATGAGGAGCTGCTCGAGTTCGGCTCGATTCGATTAAAACCATATTCGAACGAGCATTTAACGAGCCGAGCGTCAAGCGGCTCGCGAGCTGCTCGGATTGTTTACACCTCCAAACCATTTACTGTTTTGCGTTTGCTGATGCTTATGGATACAATGATATTGTCATTTAGAGCATTTCCTTTGTTCCACAATAACTGATGCAGTTGCAAAAAAAACAAAAAAAACACACACACACATATTAATAAAGTAATTAATTATTTTGATTTGATTAGATAAAGACTAGTACTTTAATGGAAAATAGATTAAATAATGTTTAACTGAGACAATTACAAAAAACACAATGAAAATAGAGTAAATAATGCTATAACTGAGACCATTGCAAAAAATACATCGATTAAGAAATTAATTAATTGTTTTGACTTTGATCTTTTAAGGGAAAATTATGAAAAAGGACAAAAAAAACATTGTGAAATTATAAAAAATGACTGAAACATTTACATTTTATTAAAAATGACAAAATATTATGTTTTTAGATAATTTTGCCCCTCTATTCACTAATGCTCATAAAAAAAAGAAAAAACAAAAGAAAGAACAAAAAAAAACCCACCCATTATACCTGCCATCAACTCACGTTTGCATTATATATATATATATATATATATATATATATATATATATTACAATGTCAAATAGTAGTGTTACATAGTATAACAATGCTAAAATCAGTATTGTCATATAATATCACAATATCAAATGGTAGTGTCAAATAATAGTATTGCATAGGTATAACAATATCAAATGATAGTGTCATATAATATTATAATGTCAAACGGTAGTGTCAAATAGTATGATAATATATATATATATATATATATATATATATATATATATATATATATATATATAAATAAGTGGAACTGAATGTGGGACTTGCTGTTTTTTTTCAAAGGACGTGGGTGGTAACTTTCTTGCAGCATTTTTTTAAAAGAATAATTATGATGTGAGGGGTATTATTGTTTAAATATGATATTGTCCTACTAGAATACCCTTATGGAACATAGAGTAAATAATGTTGATGTATTTAAGATAAATGAATGCACAAAAAAAAACAAGAGACCAGTAAAAGGCAAAAATGCATTAAATTTTGGAGAATTAAGAATAAGGACAACTTTTAGAATATTTTGAAAGAACAACTTTTATATTTTTATAAAAGACCAAAACCATAAAAAGAAATAAAAAAATAAAAAATATTAAAATTCGGATGCGTCCTGCTCTATTTTTTTCCCCTCTTTCCTCCTCGATTTTCAAACGTTCATATCTTTTGATCTAGAGATCCAAACGTTATGAAAATTTCAGTGAATTTTTTATTTTTTGTTGCTTTTTTTTGAGACTTGGTTTGATATAATTACATCGTTTTTCGTGAGATTCACTGTCGAAATTCACTCAGGGAATATTGACAGTGAATTTCGATAGCGGATTTTTTGAAATCACGTCGGAATATGTAGAATGTGGTATCAAAATAAAGAGTATGAAAAAATAAAAAAATTGGTGAAAGAATTTTCAAATTCGGAGTTGTAGATTGAAAGATATGATGTTTAAAAACGATGAATGAGAGAGAAAGTGTGTTGAGTTTTTTTTTATTTTTTTTATTTTTATATTTAATTTTAGAAATCCTGTGCCAGAAAAAAGAAAATAGTTTTGTTCTATATGCAAAAGTTTCAAAAAGCTTTCATTCTCTCTAATTGATGAAATGTTTGTGTTATTCTCCCCCATTATCCCTTAAATTTTTGTATTGAAAGATTTTATGCATCAATTAATTAGAACAATTTTTTTTTTTTTAAAACTGTCTAAATTATTTTGGAGCAGAAGAAATTTAAAGCGGGGTTACTCGTCTTCAATCCAAAGATGGAGATCTGAGAAATTTTTAGGTGGTGTATCTATTTGAAGTAAGTTGACACGTAGAATGATTCGGATCACACAGTTTAAAAACAAACAATCCAGTGTGATGCCACACGCTGTGTCTCATAATGCAGTAGTAGACACCACCTAAAAACTTCTAAATACGGTCATGCCTCCACAGGAACTTAGGCTGTCTACAATGGGGTGATTTTGCCATTCCTAAGTCTGCTATAAGGCGTGTCAAAATTTAATTTCACAGCATGACACTTTTCAATTCCCCATCCTTGTTGAAATTAAGTGTCTCTATTAATTAAGGAGGCTCGCTAATGTGAATAGTGTTCTCTTTTAACCACACAATTCATTTTTTCTCTCCACTTATTTATCCTAATCTTCTTCAACTATACCAAACTCAATTTTAACCACCGGTAATAATCTCCTACAATAAAAACGATCTGACATTTATTAGAGGACATTTAATAATCCTATTTGGTTGTTTAAACGCATACTGACATTTTTTCGACAAATGATGATACGACATTAAAATCTCATTTTCAAGTATAAAATATTTTATTTTGATTTTTGTATAAAAAAAAATGAATTAATTGGTTGAGATGTGAAAAAAAATAGTATTGGGAAATTGTATAGGAAGTGCATATTGTAGTCGATTGTTTTATAGGGTGTTGAAAAAGTAAATCTAGAACGGAAAATAAGATAAATGGAAAGTGTGATAGGGAGAACCATTGGAGACAGCCTTACATGTGGTTAGTCGAGTCGAGTATTATATTATTTGAATATCGTTTATTTGAACGAAGAACGCGAATGAAAACCATATGCAAACGCATTTTCGTTGGAACAAATTGTTGCTGATTTTTAGTGTAAGAGCAGTTTCTCCTCTCCTTTTTTTTGGTTTTTGTTTTTGTGTGGCTTCACCTTCATCATTTGCATTTTTTTTTTTTTGCAGCATTTTTCAACCAACCGATTCGAAATTTTCCTACCAAATCACATTTTGTATATTTTGGATAAAACTCGTGGAAATGTTGCGAAATTGTTTGCACATCAGGAGAAATTAACGTTCCTTATTTTTTTTTTTTCCCTTTGGGCAGAAGAATATATATGCGGCTGGAGGTTATTGTCAAAGCGTTGTCTGGGTGAACTACGTGTAAGTGAAGAGCTGATGAGTTTTTCGTTACTTTGATTTAGTTGACGTTTGTTTTATTTGTTTATGTTTGTTGATTGCTCTCGTTTTTGGTATTTTTGTTCAATTTTTTTGGGTGGAACGTTCAACGTGTGTGTCGTAGAACTGGAGCTGTTCTATGGAGCATTTTATTTGTGTGAAGTATCTAATTTTGTGGCGGCGGCGTGGTGTGGTGTGGTGGTTGTGAGTGTTAAAAGTCATTTGAGGCGTAGAGCTTATTGATGGTCATGGATAATCTGATTTTCTGCTTTAACAATCTTCTTTTGTTTATGTGATATTGGAATTAGTATGAAATTTTATTTCCACAAATTAGTAATGTAGATTGGTGATGATTGTTTAACTTACCCAAACAATTTAGTTTCTGAGAATTTTTGTGACCATTTTTTTGCACTCTGCTTTGCTTCTTGAGGTAACAACTAAATCCCTGTCATAGTGTTTTTTTTTTCAGGGTAAATTTTGATTTGGATAAGAAATTTACTAACCCTCTAATCTATAAAGGAAGCCTAAAAATTGCCTTAGGTATTAAAAATATGACAATCTGGACAGAAATTTAGAGCCAACTTCGAGCTGAGATGATTCTTTGTCACTTTACGCTTTTTTGAAACGCATGGTCTGATGGTATATATGACTTCTGCATCTCTTGGAACTGACCATCCTCAGTTCATTAGTCCATCAAGGGTGTTATGTCTTTGTTTACAAGCAAGCCAAGCTGTAGAGGAATACCTAAAGACTTTGTATATGCCACATTGTCCTTCACCATTTTACCTCCTGCCTGATTTTCATTGGGAGCGTCAAAGCGTTTTCTTAGGCGACAATCTTAGATTTGGTCCACTGCATAGTTTCTTTGACTCAAGGGAGCTGGAATAGTGTCAATGACATGTCTAAGCTCCTCATTCATCATACACTCTTGTCCGTGCCAGCCAAAATGCCCCAGAAAATGTGCTACTGTAATACATGGATTAGCACCAAGCTTCCTTTTCGTGCCATCTGATAGGATGCCCCAAAGTTCGCTCTGGGGTGCCACCGTAGTGTTTAATTATATAGTTTTTTTGTGGAGAGGAAGTGTACTAATAGTTTTTCGTCATTCTTAGATGATGCACTGGAGGAAATCAGGGGTTGTGTGTGCTTGGATTTTGTTTTGCTGTTTGGTTTTTAAGTTATTTTTCCTTGACCTTTTATTTCCGAGGTGAGCTGTTTGAACTGAGTTCCTTGGTTCATCAGCCAAAAGCCTTGTAAATAAATATCAACACACCTAATGTAGTGGAGGGGGACATTGATCAGTTATTTAGTTTCACTGATTTTTTGGCCATCACCCAGGTTTTAGGTAAAAGATCTTTTGGAAATTGAAAACTATTGGTGTCAGTAGTTGTTTCCGGTTATATTCTGGCTCCTTCTCTTTCCTTTAATATTTTAGAGGCTTATATATTCTGTTGTATTTTCCGAATGACGGTACTTGCTAGCAATGCATGATTGTTTTTTCTGAGGAAGTGAATCTGGCTAATATTCTTGCGTTTAATTGCCATGGATGACCGACGCTTATTCTGTTATGTTATTTTGTTTATGTATTAGTTTCTGTTATATTGGTGACAGGTTCATTGATATAGACTTCCCCTTCTTCTGCAGGACTTTCCCCTCCCTCTCCCAACAAAGAAAGCCATGGCCGCTGGTGTAAAAGTTGAACATCTGCAAACTGGTTTTGCAGCGCCTCAAGCATGGCCTATATGTAGGCATGCCTTTTCTGATTTATCACATGTCTCACCATTAGTATTTCTGTACCTGTTGAAAGAATCTTACACTTGTGGTAAGTTTACATGTTTTGTTAGGTTATTTTTGTCAAGTGCTCTCACTTTTGAGTCGTTGAAAGAGATGAAAAAACAGATTTGTTATTGAATGTGTTTCCCTTTTTATTCTTGTTTAATATGCCTGGCTAAGCTTTCTAGTTATCATCTGAAGCCGGGGTTGGGGTAGAAGTAACAAGAATATTGAGGATTCAAACATGCCATACAGTACGTTATATCGTTTATTGTACATGTGTCTGGTTAAATATGTCATGTTTGTCACTGGTTAGCAATTAACGTTTTGGAATATTAAGGAGGTTTCCTCTAAGAGGCATGGGTTAGCATTTGAGGAGTTTTTCATTTTGTTTTCTGGGTAATGCAGAACAGCTCCACACATTGATTATTCTCGGTCTATTTGGAGAGATAATGTAGTTCCTTTTTGAGTGTATTTTCTTGTTGGTGTATGAATGTGCATCAACACTTGGATGATTATGGCGACTAAGCCATATGACAACTCAGTGTTTATGTAGAAAGATAGGAGGAAACTAAATATTATTGATAGAAAAAGCCTTATGAGACCATAAGGAGAGATTACAATATAAAGGAAAACCTCCAACGGCGGGATACACTGCTCCAACGGTTATGAGCAAGTGTATCCGGCTAAAAACAGAGAAAAGACAAAAACAAGGAAAAAGGTCTAAAAACAACATTAGGACACTTAGAAAAAGGAGAATAAACTATACTAAACTATTAAACAACATAATAGCGGATATAGCCTATATTTTAACACCCTCCTCAAGCTTGGTTGTGGATGAAGTAACAACCTAGCTTGCTTCTCATCTTGATAAATATAGGTAGAAAGGCACCCTTGGTGAAAATATCTGCCACCTGATCTTGAGAAGGTATGAACTCAATATTGATGTCTTGATTTTCAACCTTTTCCTTGATAAAGTGTCTATCAATATCTATGTGTTTGGACCTGTCATGATGAACAGGATTCTCAGACATGTTGATAGCAGACACATTATCACAGGATAAGAGAATAGGATGATCTTTCTTGATGTGTAGGTCAGCCAGAATCTTTTGGAGCCACAACCCTTCACAAATCCTTAGGGCTAGGGCCCTTAATTCTGCCTCTGCAATGCTTCTAGAGACCACATGTTGCTTCTTGCTTCTCCAGGTAGTGAGATTACCCCAAAAATAGGAGCAGTAACCAGTAGTAGACCTCCTATCAATATCAGATCCTGCCCAGTCATCATGAACTGCTTTTTTCCATTCAGGGACCCCAAGGGCTTCCTGAATAGATATTGGAATATGATGCTTGTCCAAGTTTTGTACAAACACTTGGTAGGAACTAGATAGGTTCTCTGTAGCCAAAAGATTATACAGAGGGTACTGAGTACATGTTCTAGTCCCCTTTCTCACAGCAATGGGTCTATCATCATAGTTCACAAAGTGCTTCTGAGCACTATCTGGGAATCACGAGGTAGCAACATCCTCAGATTGATGTTGATCCTCTTGAGGATCAAGATTATTCATGCTTCTTCTGGAATAAACCAGTTGTACTAGAGGTCTTGGACACAAAGATCCTTTTTCAGGACTCAGAGTTAATCCAGGATGAGTATTATCAGAGGTAATTATTTCCTCTTGATTTGTACTTCCCATATCCAAAGAATTAAAGGTATTAGGACTCATATCCCATCCTTTGTGAGGAGGTTATATAGTCCTGGTTGAGACTTTTCGACCAAAGAAGGGCTTATCTTCAAAGAAGGTAACATCCATGGAGTTAAAGAACTTCCTGGTTTGAGGATGAGTGAGCATTTGTACCCCTTTGTGCGGGTGAATACCCAGTAAAGACACACTTTGAGAGCTTTAGGCTCAAGTTTAGTCTATGGTGAATATGCACAAAACACAAGACACCCAAAGACCTTAGGAGGAAGGTTTTGGATCAAGTGTCTTGATGATATACTTTCCGACGAACATCAAAAGGTGTTTTAAACTTCAACACCCTAGATGGCATCCTTGTTAATCGATAAGTGGCAAGGTCGGGACCGCCTCTCTCCCAAAAATGCTTTGGCTTTGCATGGCAAACATGAGGGCCACTGCATTATCAAGGAGATGCCTGTTTTCCTTTGACCACCCCATTTTGTTGGGGGTGTCAACACAGGAAGTTAGGTGAATGATACCTCTTCTCCTAAAGAATTTTCCAAGTTGTTTTTCAAGATATTCGATCCATTATCGATTTGAGTATCTTGATATCTGTGAGCTTGGGTTGGGTTAGATCGACTTGGGTTGGGTTTTTACATAGTATAAGTTGGGTTGGTTCAAGAAAAACTAACCCAAACCAAACCAAATGACTAAAAACCCAATGGGTTGGTTCGGGTTGGTTTCGGGTTGGTTCGGGTTGGGTTTCGGGTTTTCATCCATAAAACATGCCATCTATAATAAC